>SEMN01000070.1:425000-1019612 GCA_005408345.1 Macquaria australasica
AACATTTCCCAGGCAAGGAGCATGTTTCACATTGAGTTATGCGTGGTGTGTGTGTGTGTGTGTACTCATCAAGGGTAATAATAAAAAGCTGTGCTGTGTGTAATGGCGAGAGATGGGGGGGGGGGGGGGGTTGGCTTTTAAGGCTAATGAGCCTCTTATGTTTTTGCAATGAAGTGTGTCAGGGAAACTGTGTGTGTGTGTGTGTGTGCACATGAGGGCAAGCACCCTTGTGAGGGTTAGGGTTTGTGTTTCCTTGGTTTGAAACCACAGAAACACAGCGAGAGGAGGGTGAGACTAGATGGGCTGTTATTTGAAGGGTCAAAGGTCACAGAAGAATGATATGAGTGGCTCTATGTGAGAGTGTTAATGGTTGTTCCTGTGTGTGAATGCTGTCTGTCACAGGGTGTGTATTCAGGCATGTGCTATGGATATAAAGATGGATTTGGGGCTCGTTATTTTAGATTTTTAAAATCTCTCAGTGCTCGTTTTGATGCTTAAAAACTAAATAATATAAAAAACAATTAAAATATCATTTGGACAACAAAACGTAATCGTAGTGGGGCTCATAATCATAATCAGCAGCTAATTCTCTGTATTTTTCTCAGAGCTGTCAACATCACAGAAATACCTTGTTTACTGTAAACTAACTGTAATTAGTGTTGTGTGTTCTCACGACAGTAAACATAACCTTAAGGTGCATGGAGACAAAATATCCCGTGAAAACTTGTTTAAACCAATCTGCTGTATTGCATAGATTTTCCTGTGAAAATTGAAGTGTTGGATGTGTTTTCATACTTTCATACTGATTTTGTAACTGTCAGTGCTTCCCTGTGTGGATGTAACGGAGCTTAGATTCCTTATCTCCCTCTGCTGCCAGGTTCGTGTGTGTGTGTGTGTGTGTATACATGTTGTGTGTGTGTGTGTGTGTGTGAAGAAAAGCTGTGCTGTTCATCAGCACTGACAGCTGCTTTTGTCTCAGGACCCCAATTGCTTTTAGGCCTTTCTAGCAAAGCACAAAAGACAACATTTAAAGAGGAGGTGGTGATGGATGGATGCTCTTCTCTCTCACTTTGTGTTGTATTTACCACTGACACCACCTGTGATATCTTTATGTCAGCGTGTGTTTTCCACTTTCTTCCTCTCCTCTGTCTTACACTTTTACATGTAATTTCACCCTGCCTTTCTCTCTCACCCTTTTATCTCTTCCCTCCCTCACCCCTCTTGGCTGGGCGTTTGGGTGGTGATAAGTTTGGAGGAGGGCAGGCAGAGGGAGGACAAACAAGGTCTTTGTGTGTCCGCATAGTGGAACAAGAGACAGGCTGGGGTGGCGGCGGTGTAGGGTCCGGTGGGGGCCTGTAGGAGGCAAGTTTGCCAAAAAAGATTACACCTCCCCTCTTTTCTACAGATGCCAGGGGATTGTAAACACACTCAAAGTAGACACTCCCAAGAATACAGGCGCCGGATTCTCATTAACATGTGTGCACAGTCGTAGAGTGTAACGTTGCTGTTTTAAGTAGCGTGCAGGTGGACATACACAACCAGCACTAAGAAAACAGACGTAGAGTGGAAGGGAGCCTTGGCATGGAGAGCTGTGAATGCCCTTGAACATTTTATTTAACAAATTCTGTGACATCCCTGATAATCACTGATCATTAATGGTTATCATCTGTGGGTGTGTGTGAAGCTAAGTGCAGCCAAACTCTGTGTGTCAGTGTGTGTGCGCGCAGTACTGAGCCGTGTCGGGACACAGCGAGCATGTTTGTGTTCCTGATGTCTCCCCGGAAAAATGCCGCAGAGAAACACCGATCGTGCCACTTATGTTTGGACGCTGCTTATCACAGCTCTTGCTCCGTGTTTGGGTTGCCAGGTTGGGTGGCCTGTGGCACGTTGCCTTTTGGGGGCAACATTTGATGAAATCAAGTTTTTCCTCTCTCACTGCTGCACTTGCCACAAAGAAAGCCCGCTGGGTTATCGGCTCGGCCCCCCACCCTCCCCTCACTTGCGGACTATCCCATCACTGAGGCCCCCAGCTTGGGAGTTGCTAGGTAACCAGAACCAGCTGTTGGTCCTAAGCCCGTTGAGCCCGTTTTGGCTCGGCGTCAACTGCAGAGTAGTTTTCTCTGAAAGCTCGCTGTGAACTCAGCGACCGCTGCTGTGGCCCTGACATCATCATGCCATGGAAAATCTTCCTCACTTCCTTTTGTTTTTGCAGTTTTATTGTTCCACGGATGCAGTGACCAGTGTGGGAGCGTCCATGGCAAGTGTAACACCAGTTTGGGTAATTTAGGAGCATTTCAACGCCTTTCTACTACTAGGGGGAAGAGAGGGGGGAAATAGAGCGAGAAAGGGCAAGAGGAGAATGAAAAGAATGAGCTGGTGGGTGGCGAGGGTTTGCTAGAAGAAGTCACCTGTAATTTAGAGTCAGTTGAAAATAACACCAGGATATAAAAGAGGGGGGGAAAAACCTGTGTCACTCCTCTGTGAGGTGAGGATACTAAACTGTCTCAGAAAGCTATTAACAGAGATTCGAGATGGCAGAGTACACAGTGTAATTATTCAGGAAATCACAATAGTGCAGGTAAGTTAATGCTCTTTAGTCCCAAAGTGGACCATTTACCTTTCAAAGTGTGTAACGACCTCACAAACAAGCCACAAGTAAATCTGAGGTGAGTGCATTAGCTTCCAAATGAAATAGTCTTTGTAAACCAACCGATGCATGTTGGAGATCCATGAAACCACAAAACCAGAGCACACAGTCTATCAGAAAATAGAGCTTGGGAAATGAAGATAACTGATGTAGTGCGATGTTATTAAATACCAATTTAAAGATTGGTTTCCAAACCCAAGGGGAGAAACACAGGTTTGAGCTTGGGTTTATTTTATTTCATTGATTGTTTGCGCTCTATTTAGGAAATGATCCTTCTCCCTCTGAAAACTCTGACTCACAGCGTCTGGCAGTGGAGCTTTCTGAACCGCTTTTCCAAGATCACCCCTTCCAAACGAGAGAATTAGACACCAGATCGTATTCACTAAGGAGAGACATATTTCTACAAGTTCTGCATTTTTTTTTCCTCTAACGTTTAAAAAGATGACTGCTATTTCTGTTGTCAGAGTCCAAAAAAGCTTTTGAGTTTGGAACATCTGTAATCCATTTGTGGTTGAAAGTACGCTCTTGCCAGCTCTGCCAAAAATTTTCATACTTCCTGTAGAATCATCCAGTTTGTGATTAGCGTTGGCTAAAGGATGATATCAACCTTAGTCCATCCAAGCTTCCCTTGAGGGATGTAACAATACATGACCTCTGTCTGCTGTCACACTGAACACGGTTTAGATTTCGTTAGTCAAGCTGTTGGCTTGGTTTCTTTATGACTTGCTGGCTTACAAACAATGCTGGCTGCTGTGCTATGATAAATACTTTGGGTACAATAAGAGGAAATTGACACAAGCAATTTGCATTTTTATCCGAAAGACTACCAGCCAAAATATCCTACTGCCTAATGTAAACCATCTTTAGTCATGTTGTTTCTGCTGCTCGCAGACGTTTACGTAACAGCAACTAGGCACTTGAAAAATGGCTCCGTGGTGCATTTTTGTACCACTTAAAAGTGAGTCTGGTGTTGGGTGGGACTCTGTGTTTGGACAGGGAACATTCTGGCTTTGCTTTTGTTTTCTAGAGTCCAGGTTCTGGGTCTGGCTGCCGGGTGGGGCGGCTGGCAAGCTGCTGCCAAAACTCCCCATCCTGCCATGCGAACCCAACCGGGGAGGGAGAAAGAGGGATGGAGAGAGGGAGATGGATATAGACAGAAAGAAAGTGGCAAGACACCAGTTAAGTGAAGTAAAGAAAAAGAAGCAGATGCGATCAGTTTTTTCATTCTTTAGTAGCTGAACCTCTGGCCTATGAGTACTGCCATGTGTGTGATCAGTGGGGGTGTTAGGAGCCACCCTAGGGTGACGCAACAAATATAAAATATTGGGATAAGACTCACTTATGCGCTCCTTTGCCAGTTTAAAAATCCATACATTTCCATCTAAATGTGAAGAAGGCCATATAGTGTAATGGTTTGTTTTCTTGTGATTGGGGAGTCATTATTTCATGATCTTCTCGTAATTATTAGATAAAAAATGTGTTTCTCTTAAGTTAATCATCTAATATCAACAGACATAAGGTAACCATTGCCAGTTATGTTACTGCTTACATTTAACATCAACAGATGACTTATTACAGCCATCTGCAGCAGCGAGCTAATTCTGAGTCTCTGTAATATCCCTGTAATATTCCACAAGGACCAATAATGTCTCTGTGGAAATCGACATTTAGTTTACAGAAGCCAGCAGTGACCAAATAAGACATAGTAATATAGCAATTCCTATAATATTAGTATGTGTGTCTGTTTACAACATAGTGACCTTAATGTCTTAACATATAAAAGAGGTGATTTGGCCTATTTACTGATTGGTTATCTCAGGATTTGCCATGTATAAAATGTTTTAGGGCTGGGCAATAATTTAATATTAGTGTTTATCGATTTTCAGTGACACTGTAATGAGATCATTCTGCTGTCCAAATGAATTATTCAGAGTAAGTTGTAATTTAAAAATAACAAAATAAGTCATTGAAGGTTTTGTTTTACACATTTGTATTGTTGCATTTGATTTTAATAAGCAACATGTGATTTGGTATACCTTTGCCATATTGTGATATATCAATATCAGTAAAATATTCTTAATTGAAACTGATATTGATTTCAACCATATCACTTAGCCCTGTTTCTTTTCAATACATTTATATTGGTTTCCAACCAGGATGCAAAGTACAATATCAGCGTTCTCATGATGGCAAATTATATTCTCACAAGACAAAAAAGCACCCAGACCCCCCCCCCCCCCCCCCTCTACCTACCTACCTACCTCCCTCCCTCCCTCAAATGGCCCTTAAACAAACCAAATGTAGTTTGCACACAGTAACAAACTGGATGAGTGACAGGAGTGATTTTAAAAAGCTACATAAAGACACAAGAAAAAGACAAAGTGAATAAAAAAATGTTTGGAGTCTTGCGGTGTTAAGTGTAAAAGGTCAACACCACATACTCATACCACACAGCAGCTCTGAATATATGCCAAAAGACCCCAAGACCTTATAAAAATCACTTATGTGATCCATGTACAGCGTAGCAAATTTTCTTACATTTAAGGTGAGACATTATTTTCTCAAGCCATTGAAAGTGTGTAGGTCGGGCACCTTCGTGTCATCTTAATACTCCAGCTGGAAGAGTGGCAAAAGACAGAACATTACGTTTAGCTGCGGTTAAATGTGCATTTTGAAAGTATTTGAAATACATCCCCAGCAAGTGTTTCTGAGCTGGGGCACAGCCAGTACAGTGCAGATCAATGAGGCATTACCACTCTTATATTGATCGCAACTGTGGTTGATTTCTGGATACAGTTTAGAAAATTTCACTTGGAAACGTTTGCTGCTGTGGACAAATTGAATTGAGGTGAGACAAGCGCACATAGAAGACCTGCTTGAGAATGTCATCCCATATGTCATCTATACTCAGCCCTATTTCTAAATACCATTTCCCTCCTTACACTGTTAGTGCAGTTTAAAGCTTGTCACAGATGATTTTGTCCCCCGGAGGAGGGACCCAAGGAAATTGGCCAGGACACAGGACTGCGGATGGGCACAAACCCTCAGGCGGACGGCCAGGAGGCAGGGCAGAGGCCGAACAGGAACCTTCAGGCGGGCGGCCTGGAGGCAGGGCAGCTGGACAGGAACAGGCACAGGAGGCTGCAGCTGGACAGGAACAGGCCCAGGAGGCTGCAGCTGGACAGGAACAGGCACAGGAGGCTGCAGCTGGACAGGAACAGGCACAGGAGGTTGCGGTGGCAGCTGGTCAGGAACAGGGACGTGTGGTTGCTGCAGCTCAGCAGGGAACTTGGGAACAGGAACTAGTGTCGACCGGACTGCTAACTCGGGAACAGGGACGGAGATCGGCCGGACCGCCAACCGGGAATGAGGAGCAGGAGTTGGCCGGGCCGCCAACTGGAAACCAGGGACAGAGGTCGACTGGACCGCCAACCAGGAACGAGGAACAGGAGTCAGCCGGACCACCGACTCAGAAACAGGATCTGGCTTTGGTTGGACCGCCGACTTGGAACCAAGAACAGACGTCGGCCGGTTCACCAACCGGGACCGTGGAGCAGGAGTCCACGGTCGGACCACCAACTCTGGAACTGCCGGACCAGAGACCAGACTCTGGAACGGCCGACCGCCGACTCTGGAACTAGATCAGGTGTTGGCTGGACTGCCGACTCGGGAACAGGAACTGATGTCGGCCAGTTCGCCAACCGGGTCCGGGGAGCAGGAGTCGGCCGGACCACGGACTCGGGAACTGGTGCAGGCGTTGGCTGGACCGCCGACTCGGAATCAGGAACTGATGTCGGATGGTTCGCCAACCGGGTCCGGGGAGCAGGGGTCGGACGGACGGACTCAGAAACAGGATCAGGCGTTGGCTGGACCACCAACTCGGGAACAGGAACAAAGGTCGGCCGGTTCGCCAACCAGTTCCGGGGAGCAGGAATCGGCCGGACCACTGACTCAGGAACTGGATAAGGCGTTGGCTGACCTCCAACGGGGAAACAGGATCAGATGTTGGCCGGGCCGCCAACTGGCAAAACAGTGCAGGAAACACGGACACCAGGAACTCTGGGAACCAGGGAAACCGACACACAGGGAGAGACGACCAACAATGAACCAACGAGGAACAAAGGACAGGGACCGGTATATATAGAAGAGAGACAAACGAGCGAACCAGAAACAGGTGAGTAACAAGACACAGGTGTGGGGAAAGAAACACAAGGACAGGAAGTAAACAACAAACAAGAGACAAGACCTGGGAACTTCAAAATAAAACAGGAAACAAGACTAAAAACACACAGAGTCCAACAGAGTCCTTAGTGGATCATGACATTTTGATTGGTTCAAGAACTTCAAAATGATGATGGACTCTGCGTCACCTGCACTGCACAGTGTAGTGTACTTCTGACAGTGTGAGACTAGAGACTAAAGCCCCGAAACTCATTAACTTTGATGTGGCAGACAATGCCTGGAGGGATGGTGACAAGAGGCCATTACAGAGTCTCAGTCAACAACACCTTTCCAACAGAGTGTTTCTTTGTGAATACACAGGTGGATTTTTTTTGTTGTCTGAACCTTCACTCCATTAAGATTAAGTATACAAAACACACAATTGCTCATGTATGATAAACATACTGTCATTTTCAGTTTTTTCTTTGGCTGAGTGACTGAGGGAAGATTCAGTTCTTTCTGTTCAAATCACTGTCCAGGTATCCGACTCATTAAGACGCCTCATTAACAGCCTTGTTAGGCGTTAATTATCTGCAGATTCATCATGTGTTAAATGCAGTGCCACGTTCTGCCTTATTAGGCTGGAGAAAGGCCATTAGCCACAAGGAAATAATTAATCAACAGCATTTTGACCTACTTCCTACAAGTGACGATGCTTTTTTCACCAGCTGCTTCTTGTCTGTGTGTATACAGTATAAGCAAGTGATTCTGTGTTCGATGTTGGTCTCTCCTTTTATCTCAGAGTGTGTGTTTTCACGTGTGCACATGTGTATTTGAGTAGCGGTAACGTTTCCTTGTGTGTGACTGTTAGATGTGACAGGAGTATTTTCTCCCTCAGCTGGTCTGAGCTGTGATAATGAACTCTGCAGGAGTGCGATGAGGAGGCGCAGGGAGAGCTGTGGAGCCACAGGTGTGTTTGGCAAGCAGTTCCCCACTCCTCTTGCTAACACACACTAACCGCACACAAACACAAACACACACACACACACACACACACACACACGCACACACACAATGAGTCCCTCCGGTGAGAATAATGCATGCTTTCAGCTTATACTCTGAAAAATGGAACAGAAAGATCGAGGTCACTTCTTCCACATTATTTCTTTTAACCTTTTCTTTTTGTGCACCTTTCTTCTTTTCGCATCATTCTTCTTCTCTCTTTTGATATGCCATTTAAGCTTTCATGAAGCACTGCTTTTATTAGGATCGCTGCACAATAATAATATTGTTAATGGCTGTAATATAATATGAAATATAATAAAAAATAATCTCATTATCTCTACAGCATTTTATACAACACAGTTATAAAGTGCCCCACAAAGCAGTTATAAAACCCTCAGCTCACAAAACTGAACACTGAAGATGAATTAGAAAAATCATAAAAGCAAAGCAATAATAAAAAAAAATCAACTGGAGGAAAGGGTCAGTAATAACTAACAGAACATAATTTCATCAAAATAAGTTTCAAGCAGTGATTTAACAGATAAAAATCATACTGCTGGTTTAAACTGCTCATAGGAGGCTTTTCCAAAATTGAAGAGTTGTGATGGCCCAGGCCGGATCATTTGTCTTTAAGCTCAAATTTAGATCAAACAACAGTGATCTGAGGGTGTGTGTGGGTTAAAGGGGTACTCCAGTGATTTAGTATTGCACTAAATCATAAAATTGATAAACTCACAAGAGACAGATTAAAAAAAGAAATAATCAAAAGTGAAGCAACACCAGCCAAGATATCCTGATTTTTAGTGTCTAGCTCCAGAAAGACTGTGTACTACATTTCCCATAATGCAATTCAATAGCTTCTTTCATTGTACCCTCCATGCCTCCTAAATGCCCACGTCTTTCAAACTCCACACATCCAATTTGTAACGCGGGCTTTCTGTTAAAAATGTTACGACTCAAGCCCAAGCCGAGATGACCCAGATGACATCACTATGACATCATCAGGGTTAATTTTTGGAGAGCTCCCTCCAGAGCCACAGGAGACATTACACAACAGTTTTCTGAGTAGCTCTCTTGTGACGAGCAAACTGAATTTCATGTGTCAAATCGTTGTTGGAGTGCCCCTTTAAAATCCTATCCGCATTTTTGTTCACACCACTGCATTTTTTTGTCTTTCAATTTGTCCTGCAAGTTGGCAAGCCACTTGAGATGTTAAACTTAAGAGATACGATGATACAAACGGACTGAGGTTTTTTTCAGCCATCACCAGACTGTCCTCCTTCCCTCCTCATCCTGTTTCTCAGCGCTCCCCTCCTTTCTTAGTTCTTCATCTTTAATGCCTTGGTCAACTGTTCTCCCACATGTCACCTCTGCCTGTGGAGATTTTTTTGCTACACACCTCAATAACTCGCCTCTGAGATGTCTGAATGTGGTTCACCTTCCTCTGTGGTTTGATAGAAACAGAGAAAGAAACAGTCGGAGAGAATGCCACCAACTATTAGATGAATTAACACTAAAAAGAAATACAGGCTGTATGTCAGTTTGTCAAAGAAGCTGTGATATTAATGACACACTGCTGAGCTCTTTTTTTAATTAATCCCCTGTTTCCATTTCTCTCTGATGGGTCTAGTGCAGGTAGTCTGTTGTTCCTTATGTGCGTGTGCAGATTTGTGTATTTGCATGTGTGTAAAGGCATCAATTTACAGCCTACCCTTGTTCACTTTAGCGCTTCATTGTCATGATCCCAAGGACTCTAGTGTAGACTTGTGTGTTTTTTGGTCTTGTGGTTTCCTGTTTTATTGTGAAATTACTGTTCTTTTTTCCTTGTGTGCTGTTTATTTCCTGTCTTTGTTTTCCCGCCAGTTTGGATTGCTTTCGCCTGTGTGTTGTTACTCACCTGTGTCTGTTTCCCTCGTTGTCTCCACCCCTATATATACCGGTCCTCTCCCTTTGTTCTCTGTCACGTCATTGATTATGTTGTTGCTGTTAGTTCTCTCCCTGTGCCTCAGTTTTCGGTCTCTCGTTCTCAGTTTCTCTGTTCCTGGTCTCCCTGTGTGTCGTTTCCTGAGTTCTTGTTGTAAGTTTATTTTGTATTTAATAAACCTTTCATCTGCTGGAGCCTCCGTGACTGTCTGCATTTGGGTCCTCTCCCTGCTGCCTCCATATGGCTTATCGTGGCAGATCTGCCTCGATGGCTTTTAGTGATATTCATATCTTCAGAGGTGTATGTAACAAGTTTGCTTGCCATAACAGTTCTGTAATTTCCCACTTCACTTTGAGTTTACGCAAAGACCAGTTTGTTGATACTGACTGGAAAAAATAATTTAAATAAATAACTGATAAAATGTGGGACACTATTTCTTACACTGACTTGGGATGTTAATGTTAAAGATAGCCTGTTGGAAAGTCTTTCTCTAACATGGAACTTAAAGCCCCTGAAAACCTGATGTCAAATATAAGTATTTCTCTATAACTAAGTATTGTTGACTAAATAAGCAACAATCAAAGTTAGTTTATTATTTGTTGAGAGTTTAGATTTTATTGAAAGCGGCCTGGTAACATAAGCCAACAACCCAACAACCGGCATCACATTTAGATTCAAATGTTGCTTAAATCTGATTGGTGCATGGAAATATGTGATATCACTTTTTTCCACAACTGAGCCCCACCCATTTCAAACCAGTGAGAAGCGCACAGAAATCTCTCATGAATTAGCCAAAACTGTTCTAACTTTGGCAGAAATGTTTGCGTTCGTGTATGATCCCGTCTCTCGTGTTAACAAGCTGATTGAGAAAATAGGTTTTCAGGGCCTTTAATTTGCGGACCAGTACCAGAGAATACCATCTTCTTAAAACTTGGATCAGTAATCGATGCAGCCTTTTCGCATAACTGTGTGGAACAGAAAACGAGCCCACTGGTGCAGAATTGAAGCACAGTAAACTGAAACACTGCTACATTCACATGCACCTCTCATTTTTGGGGGTATTTTTTTTTTTTCCATTATACGCATCTGATCCGTTTAAAGTACATATGTTAGCATGTTGTAGTTCTATAGGTCGCAAACACTGTCCTAGCTTCCCAAAACTGGAGGAGTTGTAGAGACAGACATAGAGCGAGCAGGCTTGGATGTCCTCTCCAGCAGCGCAGATGTCACTAAATAAAATATTTCATAATCCTGCCCAAATCCTCTAATCACCATGACAACAGGCAGCAGGGAGCCAGAGAGTGGTGGTGTGTGGACCCCCCCCGCCCCCCCCCTTTTTCTTTTCCCTCTTTTTTCCCCCTCTTTTTAGTGGAATTTGGGTACACACTGTCAGATTTTCCTCAATTATTACACTATTTTTTTATCACCTAAAGAAGACGTCACATTGATTTTAGGGAAAGAAAGTTAATGGGCACATTCTGGCAGAGTCAGCTCAGTCAGTCAGTCTTTGAATCAGTCAAGTAAGACACTCAGAATTCATCTATGCTGGCACATTTCTAGTTTCCAGGAGTTTTTGTCACTTTTCTCCCTGAAGGGCAATCGTATCACAACTCAACAAAAAGACGAGTACAAAGACTATGTGTAGATAGAATTTGATTATTGAAAACCTGCTGATTTTCTTCAGTGTCAGAATGACGCTGGGTCTGTTAATGATGTAAACTGTACCGAAGGTGCACACACACACACACACACACACACACACACACACACACACACACACACACACACACACACACACACACGAGCACTAACTGAAGGCCTGCCGGCTTCTGTACGGTGATAGGATAATGGAGGTGATGACCTCATGGGGTGAAAGGACCTGTTGCCTGGTAACAGTGCGGATAACAGCGAGAGAGGGGTGCATTCATATCACCAGTGTTGTGTTTTCTGTGAGTGTGTGAGTGTGTGTGTGTGTGTGTGTGTGTGATATCGGCAAGTGTTGCCAGGTAAGGGAGATGATGATAGTGGTTTAAAGTAGAGAACTACACACAGTCGGGGGTGTGTGTGTGTGTGTGTGTGTGTGTGTGCCACTGATTTAGCCTATCACACAGGCAAAACACACAGTCCCAGCCTGTGTAAACACTTCCTGCTGCTGGGTGCATTTCCTACATTTTACTGCTTCTTCTGCAGCTCACTTGACTGCCTGTGCCAGACATAAATAATTAACTCCCTCTCTTCTCTTCTCTCTCTGTCTCTCTGCAGGTATTCGGCCCCAGATTATGAATGGGCCTATGCACCCACGCCCCCTGGTGGCGCTGCTGGATGGGCGCGACTGCACCGTGGAGATGCCCATCCTCAAAGATCTGGCCACCGTGGCTTTCTGCGATGCCCAGTCCACACAGGAGATACATGAAAAGGTACAAAAATAGCTTGTCATGTGTAATTTTTAGAAAATGCAGCAGCTACAATTCTTACTGATTTTATATCTTTACATTAGTTAAACCTGCACTAGCACAAGCCTGTAGCACATTTTAACCCCTTATAAAACGGACTGCCGTCCTGGTATGGCTCTCTAAGCCTTGTCCAAAATCTTGAGTGTTTGCCATGAAGGATCCTTACTTATAAGCTCATTTTAGCAGCCTTTGTTTACGTGTGTAATTAACTTTAATTGGTTCTTGTCGATTTGCTGTCAATTTTACGTTTTCCTTTTTTGTTGCTTCAAGCAGTCTGGAGCTTATAGACATTAAGTCGAGAGTGGTTACGTTTCAAATCTGCCTCACGACTCCATGCCAAGAAAAAATAAATAAAAAGGGGGGGCAGTAAAGAATTAAAACTATGATGTGTCAGGTGGTGGAGCAGCAACAAGCAACTTCACATATTGGACAATATATTAGAATCATGTCATGTTTCCTAAGATTCCTACAGTCATATACATTTGTCATTTCTGTCTTGAGATTGTAGTTTTAATAATTATAATTACTGAACGTGGATTCATTCTTGACCTCACACATCTGTGCTAAAATAATTCTAAACTCAAGGTTTATTTGCTAGCTTGTTTCTGGAGCTATTAGCCGACGAAGGGAACTTTGGCCACATAATAATTATTATTTAAATAGCACATTTCAAAAACAAGTCACACAACGCTTTCCAAAAGACATCAAATGAAGAAGATGCATAGGTTGAGTGGAATGAAATTAGAAATAAAAGAAACATTGTATCAAAGTATATTGAATCATATGTACCACTTCTTTTTGCCGTTTCTCCGTCAGAGTTGACTCTTCCTCCACATATTTTATATGTAGCTTATGCAGACTTCTACATCCAATTTCTGATGTTTTTGAATGTGACAGACCGCGAAGATGTGCAAACAGGAAGTGAGGCATAGTTTGTAAGTTTAGCATACAGTACAGTACAAGTTTGAAATGTCAGAACTGGTCAGACCACATACAGACTGTGCTTTTTCTTGTAACACTAATAGTTGTTGTAGTAATGGCAGAAAGTCATAAGCAGAAGCAGGCACACACACACACACATTGTGATACTCACATAGTATGAACTTTGAATGTGATTCTTGAATAATTTGCCTTCAGTTGAGTGCAGAAGAATCATCTCTCTCCTCCTTCTGTGTCTCCTCCTCTGTAATGTTTTAATAATATTTCAGCCCACTGGCTTGTTCCACTCTCCCAGTTCAACTATAATGGTTTCATCACTGCCTCTAATCCCATTGGGTGCTAAAGTGCTGCTTTGTTAAATGAAGAGGAGGAGGAGGAGGAGGAGAAGGAGGAGGAGGAGGCTGGTAATAGAAATGCAGCATAATTGTTCCGAGCCAGAGTGGGTGAAACATTTGTCTTATTTTACTGCCTAGACACTGGAGCCAGTCAGTAGCAATTTTACAATCCAAGCTGGATGGTTTGTGTCTTTACACTCAAAAAGAGAATAGGAAGGGCTCCACTTCATGTTATATCAATTTCAGTGAAAATGCTACCTTGTACTAAATTCTCAAAACCTTCGTTGTTCATAATTTACAATTTAAAAAGTAGTCAGTTTTACTTTTATGTCAACCTAATGATATGAATATAGAGGTTACATGGAAGAAATGTTTTCTTTTTCTTCATATTACTCCAGTTGTTTTCTTGCTCCCCTGGTTCTCACACACACACAAGCAATCTCTGTCCAGTAAGATGCTCTCATAGTTACCCATTACACATACTGAGGACCCATCTGGGAGAATAGATGTTGGCAGCGTTCCCACAACTGTAACTGCACAGCAGAGGGTACAGATGGGGCACTCTATACACACACACACACACTTACACACTTGCCAATAACCTCACTGCAACTTTCAGTAGTGATGTACTGTTCACACACAAGTATATAAACAAACTCACACACCAAGCAAGCAAACCAAAGCACGCTGCTGTCTTTTTGCATGCGCTGCCTGGAAGTGAGCAGATGCAGCGATTAAGGGATCTGTGTAAACTGTAGTACTTGTGCTCTCAAAGTGCAACTGCAAGCCAGTGTTGACCTCACAAATATTAATGGTCCCTGTTTAATTATAAGTTAAAGGAAATTGATTTGAAAGCACTCCTAGTCTATTAACTAATACAGTACTGTCCTTGGGAAGACACACAAGACTTTTTGAATCGCAGGAAGATAAAAAGTGGTGGTGTTTTTTAAGTGTCTTTGGCATCACTGTATCAGTAACTACTGTTTTTATGAAGTGCTGCTGTTTTTGTGCAAAGTAAAATTGCATTAAGCTCAATCACAGTTGATAATGTAATTGAGAAAATGACTTGTATCTCGCTCATGCAGAAAACACCACATCACTCAGGACAAAAGTTCAAAATTTCAGTAGAAATGGAGCATATTAGTACCTTGCCATACAAGAATGGTGGTGTTAAGATTTTTTATTTTTTTTTTTTTGGACAGGGTGCTCTAACCATATGTTGTGTGATGCTCTGTGTTTTCAATAATCTAGTAATCATGTATTAAATGCTGGTTCTGGACTTACCGCCTCTTAGATTTCATATCTGTGTAGTTTTCCTCTCGTGTCCCTCCATTCAATGCATGCTCCCCAAATTCGGCCTTAATCACTAAGATGATTGAGGACCCCTGATGTAGACCAGTATATTCATTGAACTATGAGTCACAGAAATTCATGGCACACCAGAGCTCCATGGGCGGATCCAGGGGCGGGGACACAGAGGTATTGGCCGCATCTGAAATCTGAACGCCCCCCTGTTCGCTTCAGAGCACTTCATTGGCTGAATTTTGAAAGACGGGGCAAAAATGGAAGAAGAGTCTGCACCATAGGCGTAGGGATAAGGGGGACTTGTGCTTGTCCTCCACAATAAATAACATTGTTGTCTGGCACCTGAATTCTGCCCTGTGTTGATTTGCTGTTAGGTAGGTTTTGTGGTTTTTTAAATGCATACAAAATCACCAGGATGCAGGATATGAAGTGTATAATACTCTAATTTTTCTCTTTGTTTCAGCATTTGGGCATAATCCAAATGGAATAATTTGATATTTTAGGAAATTCACTTTTTCACCAAGAGTTAGATGAGAGGATTGATACCACTCTTTACGCTTTAAGTATGAAGCTAGAGACAGTGGACGATTAGCTTAGCATAAAGACTGAGAGCAGGGGGAAACCACTAGCTTGGCTCACTGCAAAACTCAGAAATATGCCTACCAACCCTCCGAAATTAACCGGTTGTATCTTGTAGCTGGAGCCAGGAAGCGATTAGCTTAGCTCAGTTTAGCTCAGCATAGCATAAAGACTAAAATCAAGGGGATTTTATAATTATTGTTATATATTCACGCTACATAACTCCCTCTTAAACAACAAATGAATCTCCATGTTCAAGTATTCCTTTAAAGCTTTGTAAATGTGCCCTTACACTAGTGTAGAATAAGTGTAGTGTGTTGGCATTGTCAAGGGCTAAAGATTCCTTGCTGTAGGTGCACATGCACTGTGGCATGCCAGCTCAAACTGCAGAAGAGTTCTTTAACTAATTAACACAATACAAAAGCCCATTTGCTCACTTTTTCCACTTCATGTAAACTTGCTTTCAGCTTATATTCCTGTTGCTTAACAGTCGGCTGTGATTCTGTGTCATTTTCCAGCATCGACTCCAGCCAAGCCTGCTGCTGGCCTGCTTCGCTCAAGTAATGAGATTAATGCATGAGGAGAGCTTTAACCTTGAATTTAGCATCCAGCTCCCACTACATCTAGATCCAATGAAAATGTTGTATGGAAATTCATGGCTATGCTAATCTGGCTGGATTAGGTTAATTCAGTTAGCGGGTTGTGAATTTAAACCTGTTATTTAGCAGCCATGGCTTGAAGCAGCTACTTGCTTATGCTTTCTGGGTTTTTCAGGGGCTGCCACTCTACTTTATGGACCTGCCTGCATCCACTCCAACCTTGTTTGCGTACAGTCTGACTGAATGGATTGTGACAAAACCAGCTTTGGCAAGCACTCATTATAAACACACAGACAACCACTCATATTTTAGTGCACATATAAATAATCAATTTGCATTTAGATGAAGCATAACGTACATAAACTTAGGTCCGGGGAAATGGGAGGTGGTGAAAGCTTGCTTATTCATGTTGGCCGCGAGAAGTTGCTCATACATAATGTTGTGGAAGAAACATCTGAATATGAATGTAGGGATGATATTGATTAAGAACAATAATGACATTGTGATTGTAATATGCAGATTGAAATGTCCAGTTTTCTTCCATCTCTAACACAGCTGATGATTGATGAGGAAATACCAATGTAATAAGACTGTGATGATGATGCCTCCTCCTCTCTAATGTCCCTCAGGTGCTGAACGAGGCAGTAGGGGCCATGATGTACCACACCATCACCCTGACCAGAGAGGACTTAGAGAAGTTCAAGGCGCTGCGCATCATCATCCGCATTGGCAGCGGCTACGACAACATCGACGTCAAGGCTGCCGGGGAGCTCGGTGAGACTAAGGGACAGATGCAGACAAAAGAGGGGGAAGATAGATATAAAAAGAGAGGTTGTTCAGAAGCAGACAGTAATCATATGCTGAGAATAATGAACAAGGAGGGGTGTTATCTGCCCATATGGCTCATTCATTCACTACCACATGAGAAAAAATAAAGAATAAATCAACAAAAACATGAAATGATGCATTATGGATAAGGATAGTGCACCTTTGGATGGGGGCCAATCCAAACTCTGCTTGCTATATTGACTTAACATAAACAACATATGTAACGGGAATTATTACAAACTGTAAACAGAATATGTAATTGAACTGATTGCATATGCAGAGCAGATGCTCCAACTGATATGAAACTCTCCCTCAGATTCCCATTTGGCCCCTTCGGCATATGTTTGGTATGAGAGCAGGATTTAGTGTGATATCCTAATTATTGTCGTTTGTGGTAATACATTTCAGTATGCTGACATGGATTTTTCTTTTTTCTTTTTGAGAAATGTTCTTTTCATGGACGTAATTAGCAGTTATAATTATCCTCTTATCCTTCACAGTTCAGTTTTATTCACAGTGCATTTTTATTTTGTAGAAGGTCATAAAGAAAAGAAATTTCCTGCCAATTATTTTGTGAAATAAAAAGCTACCGATGAATCTCTCTTCAAAACAGCTACAGTAATTATAACTGTTATAACTATTAAGTCTGTGAAGCAATTATGTTACTTGTCATTTGAGAGTATCTATGTCATCTTTTTAGCTTAATTGTTTTTTCATTTTTCTCTCCCGTCTTACTCTTTCCAGGCATCGCTGTGTGTAATATTCCCTCAGCGGCTGTAGAAGAAACAGCAGACTCAACACTTTGTCACATCCTCAACCTGTACCGGCGAAACACCTGGCTGTACCAGGCTCTCCGGGAGGGCACGCGGGTCCAGAGCGTGGAGCAGATCCGGGAGGTGGCGTCGGGGGCAGCCAGGATCCGAGGAGAGACGCTCGGCCTCATCGGATTTGGTGAGCTCCTTCTTTGGGGTTTCGAAACTTCAGCAAGTCAAAACGGTGGTATTCAGAATATAGAGCTAATGAGAGCTTATGGCAACATATGTGGAAGTGTTTGTGCTTGAGGCAGATAATCTGAATTAATGTCCAAACACACCTGCTTATTGTTTTTTTATACTCAAAGAGGAGTGGCAGTCCTTAAGCAGTGGATTGTTTCTTTTGGTTGACAGCAACTGTATGTAGTCAGTAACTATATGATTACTACTATGGCCAGCAGGATCTGTCTCAGACACTAGAAAAAGGGACAGATATATTTATATATATTAAAATGTATCTTATTTTATTTTGAGATGAAATGTTTACTGTTTACTTAACCAAGTACACTTAACCCATTTAACTCCAAAAAATATTATTTTCTTTATTGACTAATTGGTCTAATTTTCATAGTACAGTCTGTTAAACCACAAAAATAGTGAAGTCCACAGCCATGCTAGCGACTCCGTGGGGCTGGATTTAGGCACAGCGATGCTTTGAGCTAAATGCTAACATCAGCATGCTAACAAGCTCCTAGTGACAATAATAACGTGATGTTTAGCAGGTGTAGGCTAATGTTTACCATGTTAAAACCAAGTTAGTGTAGTGGGTTACCATGCTTACATTAACTAATATTGATTAACAACGTATAGCGGTGGCTCATAAAATACATTATTTGGTCATCAACCCAAGTATTGGATACATTAACATTTTAATCCGAGTAGATGATGAGATATCTCATAAGTTAAACTTATAACTTTGACCTGTTGGTGTTAGAAGAAAAGTCAGGGGATCAAGAGAATCTGAATTGTCTCTTAGTCCATGCTTTCTTTGCATTTCATGTCCCCTTCAGGTCGCTCGGGCCAGGCAGTGGCAATGCGGGCCAAGGCGTTTGGCTTCAACGTGATCTTCTACGACCCCTACCTCCAGGACGGCTTGGAGCGCTCGCTGGGCGTGCAGCGAGTCTACACGCTCCAGGACCTGCTCTACCAGAGCGACTGCGTCTCCCTGCACTGCAACCTGAACGAACACAACCACCACCTCATCAACGACTTCACCATCAAACAGGTAGGGGGCCTTTAAGTGCTGAGGAAGCTCCAGAAATGAATTGTATATCTTTCAAATATGAGCCTGAGGTGATGGAAGATAAAGGAAACTGATTTTACCATCTCACATTAAACACGTGACATGGTCTGAGAAGCTGACAGAGCCTGCAACTTATCAAAAACTGATAACCCCTCGATTGGCAGAAGCTCTTTCTCACAACCCTCCAAAGCAGGCTGCACATTCTCCTCACTAGGTTAATGATTCCCGGATGGTTTGTTGGTAGCACAGCTTTAACCCAGTGGACTGGCAGCTGATTTGGCTGGCTACTGGCATTCCTTGGCTGCCAGCGCTCCTTTGTTGGCAACTTCCAATTATAGGCTGTTCAAACAACCTTTTAATGAGAGGTAAGATACTCTGAACATGCACACGCAAAGAAACACTGGCGTTTGGAGAATCTCTATGGGTCCAGAATAAGAGGGATGTGGGGGTGGATGGTGGTGGGACTTCTTTTTGCATTATTGTCTGTAATGTAGTGGGAAGATTGACTGTAATTAGTCTCCTCTACAGCTTCTGTTCTTTTGTATCTCTCAGGTCAGTGTGACCCAAACATTGCCAAAGGGTTGTGTGTGTGTAGTGGGTGTAGGAGCATGTACAGTCAAAGTGTGTTCTTAATGCATGTTCTTCACCGAAAATGAGCCAAGCAATACTGACTTTCAAGTTGAAAAGAAAATGTCAATTGTGTCTCTCGTTTTCTCTTAGTAAAAAATGTTAATAAATAATTAAATCAAAACACAGTAATCTAACATTCTTATATTATAAACCAGTAAATATTAGCTTTTCTCAGCAGTCAGATGGTATACATTTCCCCTGCAGTGTAATCCAAAATACTGTATTTTCCATAAGTCCATGATATGTTTGTGCTCTTGCACATTCTGAGCTGCACACCACACCTTATTGTGAGTTGCCAACAAAGCAGCGACGAGCCAAGGAATGCTACTGACCAGCCAAGTCACAGTTGCCAGCTGAGTGGGCTGCAAGGCCAGGCAGGCAAGTTAACCAGCCTTGGTGAATCAGCAGCTATGCTAACCACTGCATATGCTTTAACCCCAAATTTAATGGTTTGCGCTTTGGGGACAAGCTTTTGGTCTCCAAATGGGAGGTGAGTCCCCATAACGTGTCTGTCTAAACACCCTAACATGGCAAATACAAGAAACACTCTTGGAGTTATCCCCTTAGTCTTCTCCTGATCACTGCTACCACCTGGAGGACATCAATTAAACTGCAGATTGTGTTACATTCAGTGGTTTGATAACTATTTGAACCAGCTGTCAAAAGAAAATCAAGTTAAAAACAATGTATGTTCATCTGCATCATCTCTTACATGCTGGTTTCTTATATACTCTGAACAACATCTGTGAAGATGAAGGGATTAGTGTCATTTAAATGCCCCCTTTCTTTGAAAAGCCTTTTGTTATCATGTCGTTCTTTATTTGAAAAGCATTTGTTTCCCCCCGTGTTGAGTTTTAAAAAAAAAAGTCTTCCCACGCAGCATTGAGCCAATGACAGCACCTCTGGGTGTGCAATCTCAAATCCACACATGTTGATGTGTTGAATGCTGAAATTATTATTGAGAGAATAAAAATGTATGCTGTGTGTGTGTGTGTGTGTGTGTATAGATGCGTCAAGGTGCTTTCCTGGTCAACTCGGCACGGGGAGGTCTGGTGGATGAGAAAGCTTTGGCTCAGGCCCTGAAAGAAGGCAGGATACGGGGAGCCGCCCTGGACGTCCACGAGTCGGAGCCTTTCAGGTGTTTATCATCACGCCTTCAGCTTCTTATTGAAACATCTTTTAACCATAAGTCTGTATTCATTGATTCAGTTCACTGTTTAAACATAGTTTGACAAAATTGTACACAACGACAATAGTAACTGCTAATACACCCTAATAAGTGAAGGAAATAAATGGCCAAATCCTAATATCAAGAAAATCAGAAGAAATGTGTGTCTTGCATCTCTTAATCACTTTATTTTTCTTGTTTCTTTCATTTGCTGTTGAACAGTTTTTCCCAAGGTCCTCTAAAAGATGCCCCCAACTTGATCTGCACACCCCACACCGCCTGGTACAGCGAGCAGGCGTCACTTGAGATGAGAGAGGCCGCCGCCACAGAAATACGCAGAGCCATCACTGGTATGGAGGCGTCTTTGATTGCACGCATTCCCTCGTTTTGGTGTCTCAGCTCACCAGTGTTCAATCTTGCCCCCGACACAGGCCGTATTCCTGACAGCCTCCGAAACTGCGTCAACAAAGAGTTCTTTGTTACCACGGCACCCTGGGGAATGATGGAGCAGCAGCAGCCTCAAGTGCACCCTGAGATCAATGGTGCCGCCTACAGGTAGGAGGTGGATTTGTGTGAACCCAGCAGGCTACTCTCATCGTACGGAGATCACCTCTGTCATCTCAACACCTGCAGTAGATGAGGCTGAACACGTGGGGGAGGGGTAGTCTAGATGTTCATATGTATTTTTGTCACAATTCTGACTTTCTTTTCCTGAGTATTAGGCTGGGTCCTAGTTTTTGTGGCATATTTATACTTAGAACTTGGCCCAAATGAATTTGTCCCTTGTTAAGTTTAGGCTCTTCGTTTCTCAGTCTCTATATTGTCTCAACCAGAATGAACTGCTTCTCTCACACAGCCGAGTGAACCAAACCATGGTACAGGCCATAGCAACGGGGGGAATGCAGGACAAATTATATACCTAATTCTCAACCAGGTAAATGAATACTACCACTGCTGGCCCACAGGCCAGAGCAAATGAACAACATCATTAATAAAACCAAATCCCATCGAAATCTGTAGCCTTTTTCTGCTTCACACTCTAACTCACATGTCCTGCAACTGTACCCACTCTACCCAGCATCTCATCAATTCCTCAAACCCCACCACCACCACCCTGAAACAGAAACACAGCCCATAGGATCACTCTAATGTTGGACATTTTTAAAGAAGTGTTGATACATTTACAAGAACATATGACACACTGGAAATCAAGAGTAGAATAAGTGGTTACAAATGTGCAATTACTGTATTTTTTTTTTTGTGAAAGTGAGGTGACTGGTAAAGACAAAGCAGAAAGTTGTAGAAGAAGAGGACATGGAGTTATGTCACTGCAGGGAAAAAAAGAAAGATACAGATACTCATTTGGTGAAACAACAAACCTGGGATACTATCAGATGTTTTATATGCAATAAGAGTTTCCCCTCACACTTTTGCCCTTTCAGCTCCCTGTAACAAAGGATCGGTTCACCCAAATTATTAAAAATATATATTTTCTCACTTACTGGGGACACTATTTCTAGGAAATGATGTTGCTGATTAATTGTTTTAATGTATTTTCTCAATGCCATGAAACAAACACAATTCCATTGACCTCCGTTGTATTTAGTTGGCAGCAGAAATCTCAGAAATGGGTATCTTAAAACCTGAGCAAATAAAAGCAAAACTACCTGTATGGATAACTACCATGGGGGGGAAGTGAGAAATAATGTTTTGTTTTTAGTAATTTGGGTGAATGGCCCTTTAAAGTCCTTCCCTACACCAAATTAGGATCCCTAACATTCTCATGTATTGCCTCCATGCTGCAGTGCTATTTGCCACGTCGCACCATTTCTAAATATGTTGTTTCATAGAGTTGATGATGCTTAGTGAGTCCGCCAAAGATGTTTTGATTCTCTTTCATGTTTATTTGTATCCCCAAAAGTACCTCATTATACGTAATTCATTTTCAATTACACACTTTTTCCTATAGACCTATTTCTTAAACTCTACTTTTAATTAGCAGTTACTTCAGACAGCAATGATCTGGAGCAACAAATATTAGTTTCAGCTTTGTATTGGAACAAAAAAGTGGAGTTGATCAATGAACCACTGAGCAGCCGCAGACTTTCTCCAAGATTGTGTCATTTTGCAAAATAGAAACTTTCAGTTTAATTGCTCTTTATCACGCCTGTTGATCACTTCCTGTCTGTCTTCAGATTCCCTCCTGGTGTGGTTGGTGTCGCCCCCGGCGGGATTCCCGGACCTATGGAGGGGTTGGTGCCTGGGGGAGTGCCCATCGCCCACACCCTGCCCCCTGGTACCCATCCGTCACAGGCCACCTCCCCCAATCAACCCTCCAAACATGGTGACCCCATGAGAGAGCACATGACTGAGCCGTAGGACTGCTGCTGTAACCGAGCAAGGGGGCTAAAACCGATGTAAAGTGAAACCCAGCAACCTACCAACTCAACCATCCAACTGTACGCTTGACTTCAGCCATCTGAACCTACCAGCAGACTGCCTGCCGGGCAACGTTTCACACGTTTTCTTTTTGTATGAAACCACTAAGCCCACGTGAGGACAGTGGATGTTGATACACACATGAGCTGCCACACTGAGATGGGACTGACCGTCAAACTCATGCGCCGAAGATCTGAAACCTTTCCTCCCCCATATCTGTTTTTGTTCTTCACTGATTTAAGTGATATTTTTGTTTTCATCTTTATTTTTGAGTGTATTTTAGGGGGATTCCTCCTGACTTCTGGGACACGTTGACATTACCATGTGCAGGATGGAAATCTGACCCACCCTCCCTGGTTTAAAGGAAGAGCTTGAAGGGACAGTGACTTGATAAACGTTCCGTCAAGCCTCCGCTTCCCCTCCTTCCTCATCAGTTTCACCCATTTCAGCGCAAACATGTCTTGTGTTATTTTGTGTTTATTTTTTTCTTCTTCTGTTTATCCTATATTCTGTGTTTCTGTTGCAAGTGAATATCATTTTTTCTGTTCGTCAGTGTGTGAAAATGAATGGATTTACAGTTACACGTATGTTTAGCAGACAAGAAAAGTCAGCTGATGACAACAGCAGCATCTGCCGTCTCCATCAGAAATCTGGACTCCATCTTTGCTCTTTTCTAATCGTCGTGGCTGGTGGCCCCTGAATGTAGAGACAAGATGTGGGGCAGTAGATGTGGTTTGCAGTGCCAGGAAGAATATTTCGGCTTATGAGGTAAAAATGACCCTTTTCAACCAAAAAATGGAAAGAAAAAGAAAAAAAAGAGAGACTGCCATTCGTGGTTAGATATTGTATGTTGAGTGTGTCACCTCAATTAAATATTGCTGTTGTAACTTTTCCAACTCTGCTGAACTGAGGTACCTACAATATTTGGTTAGTCTCCCAAAAATGATCTGTTGGCATCCAAAGGACCTACAGAAATTGCAGCACCAGCTAGTGAGGTAGGAAAGTGTTTGGAAAAACAAAAACAGTAAATCTCTTACTGACTCAGGAAAAAAATTATAAACCTTCAAATATGTCCAAATCTGAACAGAAAAGAAAGGGAGAAAAAGTATGGATTTTTGCTTTCCACGTCTCCACCTCTTTCTCCATTGTGGTATTTTTTTTTTAATATATATATATCAAATGTATGTTTTTGGATGTTCAAGGTTTTCAGTCTTGTTAGATTTGTATTGCCTTGTTAAATGTTCTTATAATCATAGTCTTATGTGAACGACCCCACCCTCTCCTCCATATAGTTTCTTTGTTTTTCCGCTCTAATGAAAGCCAGCTGTGGCTCTCGGAGGCACCGTGCCCTCTGTGAACAACAGCAGCCACATCCATCCCTTTTAGCCCCATGACATTAGCAAGAGACAGCTGCTAGCAGATTGTTTGTTTGGTTTTTAGTGTGAGTATTTGTATTTGTTTCTTGTACAAGGTGAACATATAGCATACAGTGCAGCTGAAAACAATAAATAAAACTTACTGTTCTGATTGATAATTGGCTCTGTGGAACATTTGTGGGATATTGGTTTTCCTAGACACATTTTAGTTATTAAAAAGATGCTTAAAAATCCTCTAAACCAGGGGTTTTCAAAGTCTGACACTGTCAATGTCAGTAATGTCAAAAAAAATTATTGTGCAACAACATAAAAAAGTTAATATTAATGGTTTTTGTCACTCCTATTATTCTTTCTTATTTCCTTCTGGTAGATAATCATGCTTTAACATTTGGAAATACAGTTCCCATAATGCTTGTTAACAGGAAGTGTATTCCGTGAATTATGCTGTGAGTTACTTGAGCCCCGTTTTTTATTAGCCCATATCTGTTTACATTCTGGCAAATTGGCATCATTAAAAACGTGCCGAATTAGCTATTAGCAGTTCCTGTTTGCAATGTACCCATGGATGTACAGACAACTATCACTGGATTACTTTGATACTGAAGAAAACTAATAAACGTGCTGATTCTCAGGCAAGTTCTGGAGTTTTAAGATGCGTCTTTTTTATGTGAGTTCTAAGCGGATTTCTGGACGTTAATACGCGATGGACGTCACACACAATCTAAAATTATGTGCATCATGTCTGTATAATGTCACATTTTGAAAACCCCGCTCTAAACTACCGTCATTATTGATATTATATACGGGCTCTATCATGTGATGTGGTTAACACACTTCAACACCGCTAGTTAGCATTTATAAGCAGTATAAAGCGGCTATAATCAATATTCATATATTAACAATGGATCACATGACTACTTGTAGTAAAAGGGGAAGCTCATCACCTGACTCTTCCCCTCAGCTCAACGGATCTTTATAATTTCCTTCGGCTAATCAATTAATGTAATTCAATTCAATTTATTTGATTTAATTTAATTGACCATTTGAGTTCATTCAATTAATTCATTTAATGTAATTTAATTATATAAATGATATGTAATTCAATTCGATTAATTTGAGTTAATTTAATAAATGAATATATAAAAATACTTTTGTTTTTTTAATTGATTAATTATATCAATTATATGTATTTATGAAGTATTTATTTGTAAATACTTTCTCCTCAGTCTCAGAGACAACTGAGCGAACTCTATCCACTGATGAAGGCCATGAGATGCGGCTGAAAGCTCTGGAAGAAATCTCGTAAGTGGACCTTGAATCAAGACATTTTTTTTCAAACTATATGAAACATTAGTCGATAAATACATTTGACAGTTGACAGACAAGCATACTATTGTGATAACTGATTAATTGTTTTGTCAAATGTGAATTTTTGCTGGTTTTCTATGATGGTAAACTGAATTTCTTTGGGGTTTGGATCATTGGTTGGACAAAATAAGTAATCTGAACACATCAACTTTTTTCAACTCACATATTTTATGAACCAAACGATTAATTGAAAAAATCATCAGAGATTAATCGATAATGAAAATAATTGTTAGTTGCAGACCTTCAAGCTCAACATGTCTTCATGAATTTCCAACATATTTAGAAACAGTCTCAAACCTATCTGTGAATAATTTGTGTATAAACAGTTAAATGTTTTATAGCACACTGTAATCATATCAGGAAATATGATTACAGCTATATATGTTACAAATCCTTAACTGATTATACATCAGTCACAGATGCTTCATGGGAGAAGTTTATCATTTAATTCTTGAGAAATACATTAATACTATTTAAAATGTCCTATCTCCTTACAACTACATTATAATGTGTTGTAAACCATTTATTAATTGTTTGTATTGTATACTGCTTACAAATAATTAATAGGGTTAAAGAAAAGTGTTCATTACTTCATGACCTTCAATTAACCTGCTTGTACTAAAAAGTCACAAATTGTTGATCCACTAGAGGGTGCTACAGAAACATGCTTCAGAAGAGCTTAATTTACTTACTATGAAAGTAACAGTCATATTTAGAGACACAAATCTAGTGACATGATGATGATGATGACAGGTTGTGTTAAGTGTTTCTAATCTGAAAAATAAAAGATGTAAAATCACAGCATTAATTGATGCATGAAACAACAGAATTGGTAACTAAGAATATCAGCCAGGAAACAGTTTAGTTGGACATTCAAAAAGGTTTTCCTTTATTTTTTTTTTCCTTATTTGCCTGTTCTTTGCGTTACACTCTGTATAGTGAAGTCAGGCCTAAATCCACAAACCATCATAGTCACAACTGCAACTATTGCATAAATACAAAGCAACATACTGGTGATGCTCAAAACATGTATGACTTGAATGAAACACGAAAGAGGTTACAGTAGGCAATGGCAAGGAAAAACAAAATGCAAACATTCACAGCAAAAAAAGTAACGACAACTCGTGTTTTTTTTCTCTTTTTTTCTGTCAGCTTTGGTTTTCTATGTTGCAATCTCTTAAAGATCTTACTCAAAAACTTAAAGATGGTTCCACATAATGACAACATAACAGGCATTACAGAGGAGGTGAACTGACGTGTACCATGAGGGTGACCTTGACAACAAATGCTATAAGGAAAAGTAGAAGACAAGTGTGACTCTGGGTTTATGTCGACATTGAATGTGTCTCGCGCCCACTCTCTCCTGCCCCCCCAAAAAAAAAGCACCAGGTTTTAGGCATCCAGATGAGGTACTAAATCGCACGCAACAACGAAAGTAAACTTTTCACTGATGGTCATGATTGGTTCTTTCCTCACAGCAACAGTGTTTCTGTGCAACGTGTCTTCATCAAGATTGAGAGAATTAACAAAACCATTAAAAAGGAGAGAAAAAAAAATATACAGAAAGCTCTTATTAGCTCAAATATGTTTCCAAACAATAAATATGTAGAGTAAGTTCAGAGAAGAAAAATCACACACACGCACGCACAACTTCTCAGCTCAATCAGTCCAAAAAAAGGTAAACCAAAGATCCAACATGAATGTATGTGTGCTAAACCTTAATGAGTGTAGATTTGACTTGTAAAGGGAACATCTCCCTTTACAAGAGCTTCATATATGACCTTAATTCAAGCAATGATATTGTATTTATATAGAAATATTTTAATAAATGTGCAGTGCTTAGTAATAAGGATTAAAGTCATTTATTATTACACAATCTCTGGTTGTCTAAAGATATTGATATTTATTGGCTTTGTCCCTGCCCATTCAAAAACAAAATGCTGAAGAAGCCAACTCTTTTATAACTGGAAAAAACATCAACAAGATCAATTTGGAAGTGTGCTTTTGTCAGTGCCCATTACTGAACGGATATAAAGTGTTGATTTGAATCAATGCTGGTATATTTCCTTATACTCTTTTTCTTTTCTTTTTTTTAAACAACCACATGCATTTACATCTATGGATAAAGATTCCTTTTTTCCTTTACATTTGAAAATCAAAACAAATCAAAAAGGTCATTTGCATTCGTAAACCTTTATTCTCTCCCCAAATCTGTGTTTGGCAGCAGTGGAGTTTGTCAGTCTCAGGTTTGTCTGGGTAAAGTGATGAATGTGTTTTAATTGGATGTCCGAGTGCCTGCGTGTGCTAGAAGAGTAGCAGTGTCAGAGGTGGAAGGTCGGTGGGGGCTTGTGGTTCCCTGTCCTCTCCTGAAGGCTTTCACAGTTTGTCCGTGTCAGGAAAGGAAAACAAAACAATAAAGAAAAACTGTAAGAGAGAGGAGGGGGAGGAGTCCTGCCCCACCCCCCGCTTCAGTTTTGTCACTCGTCATCATCGTCTTCCTCCTCTTCGCCATCAGACAAAGAGGCGCAGGGGCGGATCTGCCGGTAGCCATCCAGCCACTTCTCCACCATCTGGGTGACGAGCGGGTGGTTGCGGCGGCGGGAGCTTTTCTGAAGAGCCACCAGAACCCCACCCTCCGTCACACAGCAGTCCAACCACTCCCGCAGCAGCTTCTCCTGTTGCTCTTCATTACCCATCTGAAGGACAGGGGGATACAAATATGGCCGTCAGAGGGAGCCGTATCACGAAGTTAGTCTAAATTCAGGATATCGTATACTCCTGCTGAAGCACTGTGTCTCTCAGTGACAGAAATCTCTTGCACAAAGCTTGAAAGTAAACTGGTTTCATGCCAACAACAAAAAACATCAATCATTAGCTAAACTCAAACAAGAAATCTGTAGACACAGTGGGGGGAGGTCCTTACTTCCTGCGCTGAGAGGAAGTGAATATGAAGCAGCTTCCTCTCGCTGTCGACCAGCGGCAGGAACGTGACGGTCACGTCATCGTCTGTGTTGAGGTTGGCGCCCGCGCCGCGATTGTCGAAGCCGTCGTTCTCCATGGCAACCAGTGCTGAGAAGTGGCCCCGCGTGTAGCCCAGTGCGATGGGACTCTTCCAGCAGAAACTCTGCTCCCACAAAAGGGGTAAGTATACACCTAGAGGGAGAAAGACAATTTGTTCTAATCGATTTCCAAGATATACATGATCTCTTTAAGAAAATCTACATTTACAAAGCAGAGGTGGTAATTACATTCAATTCATTATACTGTATGTGATTATCTTTGTTGTACAACATATTGTTTGAGTGTCAGAGTCTAGAGCTTCATTACATACAGTACAGTAATTATAAGTATGTATATATTGGACCAATAATAAGAAATTCCATAGTTAAATCAAGTGTGACAAATCACTTTACCGTCTAAAAAACTGTTTCAATTGTTTTCTCATTTTTCTGAATAATGGATTAATTTTAATGACTGTATACATCATGAATGTCTCAGAATAATTAAGGATTAATTTATCGTGGGTCATCGCTCTCTAAGTGGCATGATTAATATTAGCTTAATTAATGTTAATTATCACTTAAGAAACATTGTTTTTGCATTTGTTCTGACCAGATTAAGGGTTCTCTCCTTGCTCTTCAGAGGTTTTGGAGCTTTTACAGTTAAGTGAAATAAAACAAACTCTCAAAGAGAACAAAAATGAGCTTTAGCGTTGCTTGTAATACAACACAGTACATTAGTCATTTTGGGGATGGCATAATTAACTAATGTAGGTTTTTCTGACACTTTGTTCAAGGGAAATAGGTGTTAATGTTGTTACAGCCTCACATTTTTTTTTTTTTAAACATTGACAGGAAAAAAAAGGACACGTTGGGGGAAACAAAAGAAAATAAGACATGTCCAGTGATGGAAGTATTCATATCCTTTAAGTTAGTAAAAGTAGCAATACCACAGTGTAAAAATACTCCATTACACGTAGAAGTCCTGCATTTAAAATCTTAGGGAAAAGAATAAAAGCATTAACTGCAAAATGTGTTTATAGTATCAAAAGTAAAAGTACTCGTTATGCAGGAGGATGGCCCCTGACAGAGTTACATTATAGGATTATTTTCACTGATGCATAAATATGTATATAAGCATTTTAACGTTGTAGGCGGTCGAGGTGGAGCTGGTGGATTTTATATAGTGTTGCAAAGTTTCATCATATTTTATAAACTGTTCTAATAACTAGTAACTATAGCTGTAAAATAAGTGGAGTAAAAAGTACTTTTTTCTCTGAAATGTAGTGGAGTAGCAGAATAAAGTAGCAGAAAATGGAAATACTCAAGTAAAGTACAAGTATCCCAAAAGTGTACTTCAGTACAGTACAGTAAATGCATTTAGTTACATTCCACCACTGGAGATGTCCTAACATGTTGTCAATGTTAACTACAGAATGAGATATACATTAAACAATGCAGAAAACACAATACAGACAGTATTTGTGTCTCATATTCCTTCAGTTCCATAATACACAAAGCAGCTCTCACGCCTCATGAATACCTCTGTAACCGACACCACAATTGAGAAGCCTCTGTTTAGCTCCTCTCCCAGTAACCACTGTGTTTTTACTGGGTTCACTTGGTCATCACTTTAAACTGAGCCCCCCTCCCCTGCCTCCCTATAGGCGCCCATATGCACGCCTCCTTATGTGTGCTTTACATTGGCTCCTGGCAACAGTAAATCACTGATCTGTCGGGCAGACTTTACCACAAGCAGTTGGCCATTACAGAGCACTTTCATCATCCCCTGTACAGCATCACTCAGCAGGCAAACTGAATCCAGGCTTGTTTTTACTGCCCGCCATAAACCTACACCCCGCTATCCACGCTTGCAGGATTGTTTGACTCGGGGTTCTGATGGTTTACATATGTTCACGTGGATCTGGATGTGTGTGTGGAACACTTCCCAGCATCACAATACTCTTCTAAATGTGCTCCTATGGCGGGCGGTGGTGTTTTTGTTATGTTGTTTATGTTATTTTGAGTCACACAGTACTGAAATACCCCTTAAATAAAACACACTTGACTGATACCTGTTGTAAATAGCAATTACTGACAGATCAGAGGGGCAGTTATGTCAGCTATGTGAGCAATGCAGACACATGTAGGCTGGAGCTATTTCACAAAGGAAGTCTAGTCCTTCTACGCCCACAGGACTCGAGCTGCACTCAACATTTAATGATATTTGACCAAAACAACACAAGTCCACACACTCATACTAGTGGCTCACCTTGAAAACGGGTGTACCCGAGTGTTTCGCCACGGAAACTTTTGTAATACTTCACTCCATAGACGATAATAGGCCTACGAAGTATGTGTGCAAGAACAAAAATGTGGGTCTGCTCCAAACTGGATCCTGGCTGTAAAAGAAAGCACAACACGAAGGGGGGAAAGAAACAATTAGAAAGGCGGGGTCGGTGAAACTACAAAGCAAGGATTCTTGAATACTGTACATTCCCTCTGCCAAGTTAGCTCAGCATAGTCCGAGTGTTTAAACATGAAAAAAAACACACAATTACTGGGCTTTCACACCCAGATATAATAACAACCCGCCCACATACTTAGTCTATGAGGTCACGCGGAACAGTGAGAAACAGAGAAGTGCTGATGACAGACAGGATGCACTTTCAGAGGGCATTACAGATTAAGTATACTGCAGGAAGAGCAGTAAAGCTCCTTGCATAATTCATATATCATTAGTGTGTCACATTTTAAGCACATCAAGCTGCTGTCCTCCATATTAACGTGTGTGTTTGCTTTCATGTGCATGTACCTGACTAGCAAGGGAAAGGATGAAAGCCCAGTCTTCCTGCCACTGTTCCTCTCGGAGGGAAAAGTGCAGGCCGAAGCTCTGGGAATACCACGACTCCCACTCCTTCCAGCGCGTGTAAAACCTGCAGACCACACACACACACACACACACACACACACACACACACACACACACACACACACACACACACACACACACACACACACACACACACACACACACACACACACGACCTCTCAGTGCAGAAAGGCGTGACACTGCTATTCACCACATTCCTCCACCTCTGTTGTGGCTTCGGTTGGATGGCAATTACTCATTATATCTAAATAGTAATTTTCTCACTGAAAAACAGTTTTTTAGAAATAGACATGAGTCACACTGGGTTATGTTCATGTAGAATCAAACCTCAGGCCTTAAATTGTTTTAGCGATCCCGAACAGTACACCAGAGTAAGAGTTTATTAATGTCCTCTAAAATGTATGTCTTCTAAAACTGTTCTAAAGCCCTTGTCAAAGGGCTGGGTATATATCTCAACCTCTAAACCACATGTCCCACTTTCCAACTTAGTCATGCAAAAGGAAAACAAAATGTTACTTAAGACTGTTGAATGTCAAGTTTCAACTGTTTCTGTGTCCTTGAGCAGGACACTAAAACCTCAACTTGCTCACTTTTTGTAAACATTTCTGTGTAAAACAGTCGGCTAAATGTTTAAAGTGTAAGGATAAACACGGATGAGATATGGAAGTTTTGCTTTTGCAGTCCCTGGTCTGCAGGCCTCACCAGTGAGAGCAGTCGTGCAGGCTGTCGTGGAGGGTCTTGCGGAGCACTGAGTCCTTATCATAGATGCCCCATGTAGCCTGCAGCACGGAGTCGAGGAGACAGTCCCCGGCCGTGCGGTTCCACAGGGCGTACAGTCGACTGTCCAACCTAGTCCCGAGCTCCAGGGACCAGTTGATGATGGGAGACTCCTCCTCGAGTTCTGAACAAGAGGGGAGCAAATGTTGAGTGCTGTTATCTCTCTGCAAAACCTTTCAGTGGTGCTAATTATTTGACCTCATAGATAACACATTGTGCTAAGAAATGCAACAGTGTGGGGGGTCGAGGGTTGTTTAGAGGCCATAGTGGGTTTTTTTCAAAGTTGCAAAACAGGTGATGACATGTTAATGACTACTCACACCTGTCAAAATTTGACATAATGTCTACATAGGTCTGCATGTACACCACAAAACCGGATGACTGCGAGGAGTCAGGTTACGGTAGGAAACCAGGTAAGAAATACAGCAGACATATGTCTTACTGTACGTTTATGACTGAAACAAGATGCAAAGCGCAAGTGAAAGCATCAACTGTTTTCTTTTTAATAATAAAAATGTCACACTTAAGGTGCTGCTTTGCCTTGTGAAACTCAGTCTCTTTAAGCTGCAATGCTGCTTGCAGCTGAACAGGCAGAACACTGTGATTTGTTCCTTCGGTATAGCATTATGGCAATGCAACTGGCCAATCACAGCCCAACATGAAACAAAACAGCATGTTGTTTTTAAAATTCAAGTGGCCGTCTGTGATGGTTGAATGCTTTAAAGCCGTAATTGACTGTTGTATAGCCGTAATTGTATCAGATTTCTACCCAACCTTCTACCATATTTTTGTACCAGTGCTGCTATATTTAAATGTATTTACATTAATATGTTAAGAGAAACCTGTTAATGATGTGATGTAACCACTTTGACAGATATTTGGGGGGTTGGAGCGTTTGGACTGGCAGTGCAGTGAGACAAATGGCTCTGTAGTGGGAGAGCACAGTGTTTTTCTTACTGTGACCATGTGTTTGAAATTTTTAAATTACAAATTACCTTTTTTTTTTTTCAATCTGTGGAAACTGATTTGATTAGTAGTTGAGCTTTTTAGTTTATAAAAACAACAACAACATAACCAGATCAGTATGATTTTCTTCAGTTTAAATCAGTGTTGAATTATTCTGGACACAACTACACAAAGCTTCTAGCGATGATCTTTTCATTATGCTTCACTTACACGTTCCCTGCCCTGGGGGTTTTGTTCCTGCAAATGCACACACACCGTGCACCCTTAAGAAATTTGGTGAAGGTTTTACATGGCCAGGTGATCAGGTTTTAAGCAGTGCTAAGTTAACTGGCCTTGTCTTAATCCCTTAACCTGAAAAAGGAGACAAGGTTTTCTGTTCACTTGGACATTTCATGTTTCTGCCAAAAGTCGTTACTTAAGTGCAAACACATCCAGAAAGGATCTTGAAGGTGAAATAAAGGTTTCTGTCTCTTTGTACCTATAGTGCAGTGCCCAATATTTCACACACTGGACTGATAAAAACAGGACACACACATAAGCAGGGCACTAAAGAAAGGAAAGTGTCGCAGAAAAGCGATGCCTTCTAAATGTGTGTTTATATTTGTGTGTGTGTGTGTGTGGGCTGAGAGGAAGTACAATCATTCAATGGGGATCAGAGAAATCCCTAAAACTCAATTAGGCTGATTAGGGCAGATGCAATTGGTGCACACGATAAAGACAGACTGCCTGGCAGAGTGACAGGCAGGCAGGCCATGTTGGCAAGAGGGAAAATACAAGTAATACAACGCCGCCAGTATTCGGCAGCCTTCCCATTATAGTATACAGTTTGTGAGGGGGCTCACTCTGTTCGCCAAGCCACCAGACCATCAGTGTCATCTTGTATCTGGTTTCTCTCGCTCTCCCTCAAAGCAATTGCATCTATATGCAAGCACAGCATGTGATAGGCGTTACTGCAACACAAAGTCATGAAGCTGATAGAGTAAATATTTCACCTTTTTGTACGTCTCGGTCCAGCACCTCATCAAACAATTTTTCCTGAACTGCTGGGGGCAAGTCCTCGATGTCTGAAACAAAAAAAAAAAAAGAAGAGAACTGAATGAGAGACATCAAAAGAGGGGGTTATTAGAGGAGACACAGGTGGTGCAGGGAAAGTTAAGTCTTAGTTTTATTCACATTTTATTAGATGAATGCATTATTTATCTACTTAAACTAACTAAAACACTTAACTGAAAATACTGTTAATGCCACCTAGAAACTGTTTCTGCCGTGGCTCATTTCAATTCAAGCCATCATGTTTTGTTCTATCCACAATGGCCACTGGCTTTCACCGCATGCTCAGAGCCCTTGTCAACACAGTAGCTTATTCTTTAGCTAAAATAAATGAATGCATTGACTTTGTGGAACTGAAGAGAATGGCTTTCTATTGTGGCCAGAAGCCAAGGTCTGCATTGTCCTGAAAACACTGCATGGTAAAAATCCTTAGTTTAGCTACCAGCAACAGACCGAACCATAATAGCTATTCCACACAATGGAATTTAACAGAAATAGCATTGTATGAATGCAATTTTACAGCGAGGCATTGGCAAATAAATGATAAATATAGCTTTGTTATGAACGAGAGACATGCATCGTTGGCAGGCTGGTATACTCAGTATGCAAGAACAATATTCAGACAGTGAGCCAGAGGTAGCCTCCGTCTTCTGGCAGTTGGAAACAGACAACCGTAGCATTATGTCCCCTCAGCATCCCAACAACAAGCAATTTCATATGCCACAAGTAAACAAAACAAGCATTCTATCACACGCTTGGCAAGCCAGAGGGAATGGCTTGACTGGGTTTCTTCAGCTACAGAGTTTTAAGTTACCCTCATACAAAACACAGAAAGTATACTTTGACAGCTTCTGGAATTCATGTTGGGACATTCATGGATTTGCGAGTGCATCATTGTTTTTAGCCGATTGCCTCCACCAAAGAGCCTGTGTTTTTGGTCATATTTGTTTGTTCTCTGATGAGGTGCTGACCTGCTGGCAGGGTGAAGGTCACCAAGTCAGTGAGGAAATAGCAGGTGAAGTCTCCCTTGCGCTGGTGAAGAGAGGCCGCAACCTCACGGCGGATCTGCTCCGTTAGCTCGGGACACACCATGGCTGGAATACACTTGGCTGCCTGTTGGGACACCTGCAGAGAGGGGAGGATACAGGGAAGGAAGTATGATCTAAATACATAAAGTGTATATGAGACAGAGGCTGAGAACTGAGCAAGAGCATTTCTAACAACTGCAGAAGGTCGTATTTCCACAAGTAACTACAAAATAAAAAATAGCTGTGTTAACTGATACAAGAAAAACCTTTCAAGGGAACCAAACAGTCACCGGCTTCAGCTGCCTGGAATAAGTCACTTGTCACTTTGATAAGGTGGCTATCTAAGATCCGATCAAAGGTGTTATATGTACAAGAGAGAGCTAAAGAGATCATCTGTGAAGAAATCACTTTGTCTAAAGCATCTTACATATAGTAAAAAGGCAGTAGTAGTGGAGGTAGAGGTTGGACTATTGCATGTTTAAAACATAAGAAAAGAAGTCAATACCAGAGCGTTCAGGGAACTGGTCATGATCAGTGGAATGAGTGTAATTCTGTAGGGATAATGTGTATTGGGAAACACGAGGATTTATTTAGCCTAAGAGATGTTTTCTACAAGTTAAACTGTAGCAGGGTGTAAAATTGCTAAGAAAGGCTACAGAGAGATAAATTAGGAGGGAAAGACGCTAAATTATGACAGGGCGATGTCTTGCAGTTTAAATACATTTATGAAGTTGAGAAAATTTCTAGAGATGCCATTAAAAAAATAATCCCTTTCAACCATGACTGCTTTCTGGGGGAAAGATTTTGGTTGTAGGAATTACAGTGTTTGCTATTTGGCTTAGGCTAGTGATGGCTGCTGAATATGAATTCTGCACATATACAGTAAGAGCAACGTGTCTCTGAGTGAAATTATTTTTCCATCATAGTTGGAGCCTGAATACTTACAAAAGCCATTACTTTGTGTGTTTACATAGGCGACTCTGTGATCGGAGCTAATTTTACTTTGACTAATCTAATCTAAGTTGCCTCTAGGACAAGAGGAGGAAAAGAAAGTTTTCTGTGTTTGATGTTCCAGCAGTTTTCAGCTTTGAAGCATTTTCGGGAGCGTGATCCAGCGGTTACTCACTGACCCCCTTGGAAAAGAAACTGGGACAGTGACTGTGTGTGGGAGGAGAGGTGTGTGTACAGATAATCTGGGATCACAGTGCTGACGGCAAGTGAGCTAAGCACGTGCACACTGCAGACACACACACACACACATAGTTCAGTGAGCCTTCTTGTTACATAGACACACCAGGGAAACCATATTTTTAACAAAACACTGGATATAAAAATCACTAACAACATAAATAATTACTAAAATCTGACTTCCTGCAAGCACAGAGAGACGAGTGTGTGTCTGAATCCCAGTCCCTTTCCTCTCTAGAAAACCCTTTGCCCTTGTGATTCCTCCTGGCTGATCTCATTGGACGTTGGGATTAAGAGACGAGAAAAAGCCGCTTCATCTGACACAAAAACAAGCTGCAATCATACCATAATTCAAAGGTGTCATTTCCACCGGAGACCCTCCAATTTTTATAATCCAGTTTTTGGTCTCCTAATTCCAGTAAACCTTTATTTTTACATATTTTGGGGTCTAAATTACTAATAGTAGGTACAAAAAGTTTTAGAATTGGTCCAGTAGATCACTTAAGCCAGCAGCCACGAAACAGGCTGCAATGGCTGTTTCGTGTAATCCTTCAAGGCAACTGCGCCCATCAAAGTACGTCCACTAAAGTGCTTGTTTTTGCCACTGACAGGTGGCTCAGATAGTTATTCTAAGTGTCTGACAACATTATAGAAAGGATCCCTACAGAGATAGACCTTTTTGTTAAAGAGTAAGATCCTTTTTGCTTAACCAGATACAGATTTCGCTCAAGAAGAAGTCTCACTCTGAAATCTCGCAAGATGTGAGTTGTTGCAGGAAGACGACAGTGTTTCTGGTTTAAAAGATCTCCATCAGCCAATACCTGGGACAGGTGATTCCTGAAAGACTAACAATCTATTGGTTGTCTCTACTGACCTCCGTGAGTAAAACAGCCAGCATGTCCTGTCTCTGGAAGCGGATGGCGAGGTGGACCAGCGTGAAGCCGTCATCAAAAGCTGAGGGCCGATTTAATAGGCGCACTTCGTCTGATGTTAGCTGCCGTGCGATGTCACCTCCTGATGACTTGTAGGCCTCCACAGCAGCCAAGTCGCCTTCCACAACACCTTTCAGACAAAGAGGGGGGAAGGAAAAAGGTCACATTAATAAATGGCCCATGTTGACACTGTTTTAAAATGAAGTAAAGACTTTTTCTTTTGATACTTCGAAATAGAAGACATTTACCACAGTAGAGCCAATTAGGCAGTGTACAGTTTGCACAAAAAGAACATTTTGCATTTAATTAGAAGTCGACGCAAGTTGACATTTTTAAAGCATGTTACTTTTTATGGAGACAGAATTAAGAGCATGAGGATTAATATAAAACAAAGAATCTGAGAAGTAAAACAAAGGAGTTTCCGGTTTTTTTTGTATCGCAGCTTAAATGACAAATCAAATCAGAAACTGGTGGACATGTTGATCACTGTGGTTAAAATCACATCATGACTGTGCACAACGGATGCAAAAATCACTTCTCTTCACAACAACCTTGTGCAGAGGACATTCTGTGCTCAACTGAAAAGTCTAAAATATTAGGGATCAGAATGTGCTTTATCTCTGTCGCAGCTGTAACAGCTCCGAGACTTCACTGACTTTGAAGTCAAGGGGAAAAGACAATAGGAGGCCACATTGTAATCTGTCAGTTATGTTTCCCCTTCTTGATCTTCAGGCTTAGATCTTAGCATGAGGGTTGAAGGATGTGTTTGATCAGACAGATGCAGGTGTTTGCTTTTCTTTTACTTTTTTGGCACAAATTGCAAATATTACTAACTGATGGACGCTATTTGTGTCAACCACCAGCACACAAACCCAACTACTGACCTATTCACCAAGACAGTCAAACTACAGAAACATACTTGACTGTGTGCAGCAGAAAACACGCTACAGTCTACAGTCTTTTGCTTTGAGGTTCTTATGCTAAGTAAGTTATCATTATAGTGATCCATCACTAAAACCTTTCCCTTAAAAACACACACAGACTACCCGGATGCTCAACTGTGAATTTTTTGCCCATGAACTCATACACATTTGATGCTCAGACATGAACCATTTTTGGTCTTCTGTGTTTTACTGTTGGAGGGAGTGGAAAAGGGTGAGGTGATGTGCGTGTACAATAGCGAACTGTCCTGAGAGGCTAGAGGATGGGGATATTTTTAGTTCAACTCTTAAACCAAGGCAATAGCACACACACAGACTACGTTTACATGCACAAAATATTTAATTTTTTGCCCTTATTCCGAAAAAGACAATATTCCTACTAAGCTGTTTACATGGCTAATGAAAATGAATATTACACTAATATTCCCGTTTACATGCAGCCTTGTCGACTGTACAGTCTCCCTCTTTCATTCGTTCAACCACCTTCTTGAAAAGGTCAGTGTTGCGATATTTGCGCATATCCAAAAACCTGTTGATATCTTTCATAATGTTTAAAAGTAGGTGTGTTTCTCCTTCCAACCAAAAATGTGGGTTTTTCCTTTGTGCATGCATCTCTACCCCAGCCTTGCAAACTGCACAGAGCCTTGGTTAATGTGATCAAACTAGCAACACAGGGAGATAAAGTCAAACTTATTCACTGTTGAAGGAGAATAAACTATTTGGACAAGTGTGTTATTATGACAGAATAAAATCAAACCAAACCTCAAAGTGTAAATTGATTTCAATGCTACACAAATACACAAAATTTCTCTTTCCATTTCTAGCATATACAGTAAATGCCCATGTAGTATTCTCTCGTACATTTGACAGCATTAAACACTGTTGAGCTTTTGTTCTCACGTCAAAAGGACCACACACAATGCTCAGCTGCACAATCTGTGTGCGAGTGAGGCCGAGAGCGAGAGAGACGTGGAGTGGGTGGAAGAACTCGCTGTGCCATGTGGAGCTGGCTAGCACTGTGAGAGATGAGGAGAGAAACTACACAATAGCAGCGCAGTGTGATAGAGAGGGATCACAACCACTTTCCACAAAACACTCCATTAGTGTGGGTGTGCCTGCAGCCCGGCAGTCAGCACTGCACCCACAGATCCTTTAGAGAACACAGAAAGCACAAATACGCAAAGAGGCTGATGAGACAGACTGGATTAGGCTAAGTGATGCTGGTCTTTTTCCTCCACACAGTGCATGTTCTTTTCTTTCAATAATGTGGATAGTGGTCACCTCTATCATAGGAAAAATGAACAACAGCCATCAGACAAATGTTGGTACAATAAAGTCTACTTGTGATTGGTACGTTTACTTGCTCAACTAGCCTCTTCAGTGGGTAATACACCAGCAGGTCAGGTTATCTCTTATAGTTAAAATTTGTTGGTTAAATAAGTGAATAAGGCTGTAAAAAGTAATTTGGGATTTCTTTGCTGGTCCATATGCACATTCTGGCAGTAGTAAAAAAGTTTGTTGAACTGAGCTCGTCTACCTCAGTTAGGATTTAAAATTGAATAACAGAAACCACACTGATTACTATATCTTGCTCACAACAAAATCTCCTTCCTCTGCCTTCTTGTTTTTACTGCAAAAGTCAGCTTTTTACCAAGTCATTTGACCTTTATTTTCTTAAAAGAAGCAAAATAATGTGCAAATAAAGCAGGGATGGAAATTAGATTTCAGACACAAAATAATGATTTACTCTGAGTGGCTGGTGAATTTGAACATTTATCTGCCAGTGGCTGGTAGATGTTCACATTTAAAAAAAAGTTAATTTCCCACCCTAAATAAAGTGAGATTATTCCACCAGTTTCCAATACATATTGTTTTGTTTCTACTGTGGCGTGGATTGCACCTCATATGTGCGTCGCTTTCGATGAAAGCGTCTATCAAATTAATTAATGTAAATGTTTTGTCAGGATAATTTTCTTCACAATATTGTAGCAATCTGCCTCATTTTATCGTGTTTCAAGATACTGACACTCATTTCTGGAAACTTACTAAAACAAGGAAACCTGCACTGACAAGTGAAATGTTCTCACCCCATTGGCAGCACTATTTAAGAAAATAAGTATTGAGGGCTGAATCTGACATATTATTAGATGTGAAGATGGATGTTACATGCAGTGAACCCAGTCCTAATGCCTATTTGATAGACAGCTTTTACATAAGCTCCCAGAGGGCAAACAATCTTTAGGGATTTCCCAATTTACACGAAAACAAATGAAGAAAATAAGAATAGAGTCCTTTTTCACATCAGACATTTTGACAGGTGTCATTAATAACATTCAATATAAATGCAAGTGTGTGTTGGCCCATTGACATTTCTTACTGAGACGCTAAATGGACCAGAGTTATTAATGATGCATTAATAGTGCTTTTCCTGTGTGTAGCCACACATGTAAGCAACATCAGTTGAGTTTAGGGAGTTGGTGTAGTCATCCGCACTATTTATTTTTGACTTCTGTTGCATGGGTCATGCTATTTTTAGTACAGCAGGTCCCTTTGGAAACTAGAGCATCTATCAGAACTGTGAGGCCACTGTTTACAAACACTGACGTCTATACGTCAATGTCAGGGAAACCTCCCTAGCAACACAGGGCAGACACACTTGCCTCTCTTCAACTCAACTGGGCCGTGCACTCCCTCTATGGCCTTTGAGACTGTAGCTGGGTCACACCTCATTCACTCACTCACTCTTCCCTACATCGTTAATACTAGGTAGTTTGCTATAGTCAGCATTAAATTAAGATATTAAATACTTGTGAATCATCATCATCTTGTGTCACAGCTGACAGTTATGGTGAGCCATGTCAGTTATCTCAGGTTCAAGGGCAAACATTGCATTGTGGGTTTTTTGGTGAAAGGCAGTGTGCAAACTATGGACACTACATTTTTGTTCCATTGTGGGAATGTTTCAGGAGAAGAAATAAAGAATTCAGACACTCAAATAACATTTATAGAGCTGAAACAATCAGTAAATTAATCCATTAGTCAATAGGCAACAATTTTAATAATCAATGAATCATTCAAGTAATGTATCAAGCAAAAATGTCAAAAATGTTCCGGTTCCAGCTCATCAAACGTGAATATTTGCTGCTTGTCTTTGTTTTCCATGACAGTAAACTGAATATTTGGACTGGGTTTTGGACAGTTGGTCAGACAAAATAAACAATATGCATAGGTCTACTTGCGCTCTGGGAAACTGTAATGGGCATTTTTCCCAAGACCAAATGATTAATTGCTCATGAAAATAATCATTAGTGGCGGACCTAAAAAGTACAAGTAATGAATTTGGTGGCAAAGAGGGAGTGATTTCGGACATGGCTTGGATTTCATTTCCTCCAAGGGACAATGGAGAATTAAAGGGACACTTCCGGTCAGATAAAGAGAGCGAACACTTGAATATGCTAAAAGAAATCACACCCACTCACATCAGACATTCTCACCAGACGGGACTTAGTCCCAAGGGGACAAGCCACACAGACATGAGGGAATTCACCATGTCACATGCAGTAAGAGACCCGGTGTAGGACCAGAAACAAACTAACTACAGTGATGTGTCTCTGACATCCAGACCCGATGATTCCTTTGCTTTGAGGAAGATAAATATATACAAATCGTATAACTATTGATCACTACAAGGGATATCAAATACATGCGTGGCTGTTAGATTTGTGCTGTCAGTGGAACACAGAAGAATTGTCTGTCAAAGACACCGATAGGGAAAAGGACTGGAGGTTGAGTGGGTGTGCAGAAGCAAATCTACGTAGCCATGGCGAAGGCAGGAGAAAGAGTGAGATAGTGGTGTTAGAGAGGGAAAAACTGCAATCACTAGTTGTTTTTAAAATGTTCATCCTCCCTCCCTCCCACTCCACATTCACTAGTCTACAGTGTGGGTGGCCGGACACTTGCTGTTTGTGTAGGGAAGTTTTACACTAACTGAATGCAGGGGATTTTTAAGGATATACAGTATATCAGCATCAGTAGGATGCAAATCAGAATCATCTGGACTTGGCTATGTAAACTGTATTGCAACTAATTACCTTGCAGATGGTAAACCCATATTAATCATTCACACAAAATCTGGAAAGTCCCATTCACAGTCACCCATTTCTCTGTTGGCCTGCTTTACATCATTCAATTGAATCATTGCCCACCTCATAATATAACAAAACACAAGTAGAACAAGTTGAATATACTTCAATAAAATCATATATTCTTAAAACTCACCAACACATGCATTGAGGAACAGCCAGTCAGTTCTTCTCATCCTGTTCTTAATCTGCTTCAGTTTTTTGAAATCCACCTCTAGCTCCTCTTTGCTCCCAATCCCGGCCCCTGACGCCAGTTCGATCCTCTGAAAGTCCATGTTCACCTCTGACTCCCGTTTCGAGGTCGGGGGTGACCTCCTTTGGCTGCTGCTACAACCCCCCATCCCACCTACCACACTCCCTACTCCTTGCCCAACCACATGCCCAACAACACCCCTCCTGTTGTCCCTGTCCTGTTCATTAAGTTTTGAAGAAGGTTGTTGGATCTCAGGCTCTGATGCCAGTTCAATGGCTTCAGCTAGCAGACTATTCGGCCTGGGGTGGTCGCAAACCACACACTTGAGTGCCTTGGCCCAGTTCTCGTAAGTGCAGGCAGTGCAGGTCCAGTGCTGTGCATGAGTGTTGAGCCTGTTACGGTCATTATATTCCTCACAGGGGTCTGTAGTGGTGGCCGGGGGAGCAGGGCGGCATCCAGAGCCTGAGGTCTGGGGTGATTCTGTGGGGCTGCGTGGATGCTGGGTATGATGTCCTTGATGGGCTGCATGTTGCCCATGCTGTTGTTGTTGAGCCTGTTGCCTCTGGCACAGGCACTGGGTGCAACGGATGGCCCGAGGCCAGTTCAGGTAGGTGCACATGTGGCACGACCACTTGCTACTAGTCTCAGGTACATCAACAATGCGGACGCGGGGTCGGGCACTGGAGTCTGGACAAATAAGTAAGCTGGAGCCCCCCTGAGATGGGCTGTTGCTGAGGCCTGCAGGGTCCCACTGGTGCAGACTGGCATCCAGAGCTGGGCTGCTCTTGAAGGGCTCCTCAGTAATGATGGCACCCCCGCTGGGCCTCTGAGCGCGGCACATGGTGCACTTGATGGCTGACGGCCAGTTCTCGTATGTGCAGTATTCACAGGCCCACTTGGCAACCAGCTCGGTCATCGTCGCACTGCCGCTGAATGAGGCTTCCTGCCGTTCAGAGGGGTTCCCAGCTCGGCAGATCCACTCTTAAGGAGCTCGCACAGCAAGCAGTACACTAGGGTAAAAAAATAAATAAATAAAATAGACAAGGCATTTTAGCAAAATGCTTTGATAAGCTAAATAAACATATTCAACTTGACTATACTACACAATAAAAGAAGACAAACCAAACTATTTTATAACTCAAAGGCAAACACTTATGAAAGGTAAGGATCAACAATACACTTGAAATAAATGTTTCTGCATTCAAACAGGCAAAATATGGTGCTTAACTTTCCAGGTTTTCAGTGGTAAATATCTCCAATAATGCACCTTTACATAAAACCTAGACAAAGCATGATTTATTTTTTATTCATTACAGCCACCTGTGCCACTCAGCTCATTTACTGTCAGATCTACAGTGCTGTCTGCTCTTGATCTGGCACTAATTTGCAGCAAAACTCAAAGGGAGCAATGTTTAGAGACCCTCAGAGCAAAGTGCAACGCTTAACCTTGGCGCTTCTATTAAAACCTGACACTGGCTTTAAACACATACAGTAAGTTACATACGCCAGGCAAATGTGCCCTACAACCGAGCTGGGTAACAAGAGACAAGGACATATGAAACCAGACTCCCAGCAGGGAGGCGCGTGACTGGTTAAGACACTTACTGATGCACTAGAATTGACTGTGACCCCAAAGCCTTTTTACCTATATATGAAACTGCTTGATCCAAACCACATGTGCCCGTGTTACAGTCTGAACATTATTTACGAGGCAAAAGCTAATAAAATAAAGTTAACAGCCCAGGCAGAAGAGTTGCTTGTACTGTGTTTACACCACGCCTCGAAGTTTACCAACACGCCGTGAGATAACGTTATTCAACACATTTGCGAGATACGATTCCGCAGAGCTGCACGTTTTGTAGGCAAAGCTAACAAAAATTGATATCCGCACAGGAACAGCCAAGGCAGTCACGTTCAACCTCTGAGTACTCGTGACTAGCAAAGTGTTTCGTGCATACAATTAATACATTCGGCTGAAATAAACGACCAAGTTTGGAGTTTAATTCCGTGTGCATTTACAGCCAACATTACGTAACTAACAATCTAGCTAACTAACGCTATATCGTGCGACCCACGGAGCGAGCTAGCCGTTTGTTATCTTACATGACAACTAGGCTACGTTTGTTTGGTTGCCAGCCAGGAATTACAGCCAAGCTAGCTGGCTGCTCGCTAACATTACGGGATTATGTTTTGCCCCTCTCTGCCTGTAACCGTTTGAGAGGCCCCTCGTTAACTCTACAAGAAGGTCGGCTAACGTTGAAACCCTTACCTTTGCTTTGCTGTGTTTACACTCCTCAGTTTCCCACTGCAGCCAAAACAAATGGAGCTTCCCCCCCCCCCAACCCAGACCAGAGAAACCCACTCCAATCCGAACTCAGGCTTCTCTCACTAACCGCATATTTACTTCTTTGGGGCGCCGTTTAGTTGGCAGTTGAAGGTCCATACATACCGCGGAGCAAGAACCCCCCCCCCCCCCCGCCCCATAGTCCCGTCCCTCGGCCGTCTGCTTTGACGCTTTAAATCATTTTCCCGATTTCCAAACACCAAGCTGACGGGCTTTAATGGCGGCACAGGGGAAGGGAAGCAACCGAGGCAGGGCTAAAAAAAAATAAAAAATACACTACGAGGGAGAGCCGAGAGCTCTCTGGGCCGTGTTACAGTCAGAGGCAGGATCAGGATTTACCACCTGAATCTGCCAACCAAGCTGATTGGTTGATTTTTCTGTATCCCCTGACACTGACCAATCAGATTCTATGTCTCTCATTCCAACTGTTAAAAGGCTCCGTGGAGGCATAACGGGCTCGAATGTCACAGTAATAATAACGGCGATTCCGTTTGGAGATCGTTTGCTTTTAGACGACGGGCCCAGTTACGTACAGTAAAACGTGTTTTTAATTCTTACATCGTAATTTGTTGCATCTCTGGCAAGCAACCACGTGGTATGACCCTCAAAAGGAATAAGGGGATGATGTCATCGTAAAAATACTGCAGCAAGCAATCTGCAGCAATGCATGACAGCTTGATCAACAGTTCTCAGCGCTGAATTTTTAATTATTATTATTATTATTATTATTATTCACGGGCATTTGCACACTCCGAAGCCGAAATTTAATTTGCACCAAAATTAATACTTTACCAAGTCATTTGTTCACCTGAGGAACATTTATGCATGGATGCAACTCTTGTTTAACAGGAAAGCCCATCCCACTCAAATGTGATGTCATTCACACATGCGCCAGTAGGTTTGGCGCATAAAAATACACATCAAAAATAAATGTATGAGTAATGCACAAGCACGTCTTTTGAAGAAGCTAAAAATATGTACCAATTGTACAGTAATCTTACAGGTTTTATGCTCTCTAATTAACCTGCAAAACACATTGTTAAAAAAAAAAAAAAAAAGCATGAATGTAACCATATACATTTTAAAGCATGCAAAAATCATTGCACATTTAAAGTGGTACTCCATTCACCGCAATAAGAATACAAAAGGCACATCATATCACATATGCATGTCTCATTTATTATCCCCCAGTTTAAGAACCATATTCTCTGTGCTCGTCCAAGCAAGTCCTTGGTCTACTTTCGTCAAGTACACATATCCAGATAAAAGCAGAGAAGATCTAAGCTGTGCACTGGACTTTGTGCTTTCAGGGAGGTGTTGATGTTGCAATGGCCCACTCGGGGAAGAAAGGGCAGGGTCACCCCATACAGTAAGAGTACATGAGTGTACAGTATATTTGTATTATGTTGGAACTTGAAAGGTATAGGATCCTAACAATGTTAGTGCTTTCATGCTTTATGCCAGTGGTCCTCAGCACCAGAGCCCTGTTGGTTTTCATTTTGCTCATCAAATCAGGGTTACACCTGGGGATGCCAGAAAGACAGACTTAAAAGCCAGTCATCTAGGGACTGAGGACCAGGATTAAGAATGAGGACCAACATTGAGAACTGCTGCGCTATACCACCACAACACTCAACTGAGACAAGCTTATACAGTAAGTACTGTTTAAATGCTACCCCCCTCCCTTGTCTACTATACATTCATTATATATTTCCTTATTATATTCCAGTACTCAAAGGAAACCATACTCCTAACAAATTGATTTTGTCATTTCTTTTAACATTGTGTGATTGTGTTACTCTGGGTGATTATTAAGTAACATTTTGAGTGCCAGTTCCCGATAAGTGATGCATTAGCATTACACATCAGGGCAAATGAAATGACCCTAAGGCAGAAAACATGACATACAGACAGGTTGTGTAAATAAAGCGGAGCTTGTTCACAAGGCAAAGCTTCTCCCAACACAAACTGTCTTCATTTCCAAACGGAGTGCAACCTGCTGATCACTATTGTTAGACGTCCTCCATGTGCAGTGCAAATGTCATTCCATGCTGAATATAACAGTGTCTAGAATTGAAGGGGTTCGTGCAAGGAGAGGGTGTCCTACATCCAGCACCCAATCAATCCACATCTCGTTACGCAGTCGTGTTCAAATGGGCCAGATGTTTAAAAAAAAATCAGCAGCATGTCAGTTATGCTCATCATACCAACTCTGCCCCGCAGGAAGTATTAGTTACTAAGCAGATTCCCTCTGACTTTACAGTTATAAATCCAGTTTCAAATAATAAAGCAAGCAAAGTCACAGAGGCAACCATGAGATGCAGGTCCACTTAGAAGACGTCAGGGAAAGTAAAAAGGGAAAACAGCTTTAGGAAGCAGTGAAGATTGTTTCAGGTAGACAAACACCACATCATGGAAAGGGAGGCATATAAATGCAAGACTATTAAAAATAAAAGAATAAAAGCTGGAAGTCGATTATTGCAAACACAACACACTTTGTTATGTTACCCCTCAAAAGAGATCTGTGAATGTGTTCTGTGTGCAGATAGAAACTGCCCTGAGTGGAAGGCACTGTATACTGAAGCAAGGTCATGATGTTTTCATCACATTATCTAGGTCCATACACGTAACATTGACCCAACCAGGTCAGAATACATGAGGTCTGCTGTCAGCTGAACAGGAAGGTGATTGCTCGCTCTCTGTTCCCAAGGTTACAATTCACACACTACAGGGGGTATCAGCCTTCCATTATGACTTTAATAAAGAACAAATCAGTGAGAAGTGAGCTTGAAGTGGTTATATGATCACGGTCAGTAGTAGTAGTAGAGACAACCAGCACTGTGAAGTAGAAGTAGCAGCCAGGTTTTTATGTGAAGAAGAACAGACAGATGCAGTTTTTTAGTGGTAGCTCTCTGTGTTGCAACAGCAGAAAGGGAACCTTAAGCATCTGGTTAGTAAAGCTACAGTACATTGTGTTTGCCCTTTGAACCCCGTATAACACACAAAAGCTGAGCTGAGTTTGGCTCAGGGCGTTCAAAGAGGACTACTCAAGTGGCGCAACATGACAGCATTGGTATAGCACAATAATAAAGAAATCTTAAATTTTAAGTGCAGCAAAGCGCATACAATTTCAGTGTTATCCAAGAGGAACGAGATATTGACATTCTTGTCAATCAAATTAGACTAACTGTTAATCTGACAAAATATATATATTTATGTATGTATAAAGCACCCATTATAGAAGTGGCAGATTAAATTTAGTTTGAAATCTATTCTTCATAATTTAATATGATTTTAAAAACTGTGGAACATGGAAAAGAAAATGTAATAAGTCCAAAATCAAATGACAGAAATGTGCATGTTAAAGAAATTCTAATTACATATATCTTTTTTTTTTCAAATTTAAAAATAAAAAGTTAACAAACATTTGCCTACTTCTTTTTAAAAATTGTTTGAAGGCTGCAGAATATTTTCCCATTACTTTTCTTAGATGGTTTGTTTAAAAAAAAGGCAAAAAATAAAATAAAATAGTGCAAGAGGTAACGCAAGAGTGGGTGCTCAGAGTTGGTGATGCATATGTGAAACAAAAAGATACGATAGAAAGCATGGAGTAGGGACTGTCTTTTAAGGAGCCAGCTTGTCTGCATAAATTGCCTTGTAAAATCCACTTCTGACCCCAAATCCAGACACATCCACACTGAAGTACCCAGACCGACCCCATTCCAAAAAGAAAAAATGAAAACAGACGACTTTTCCCCCCAGTGAGACACACCTGTTAAGCCTGCAAAGCCTAGCAAAGTTTCCCCTTAAAAATGGAGATCAGACTAAGACAAGAAGAAATACTCACAGCGGGACACCACCTGTGCATGCCTTTCACTTTCAGGACTGGCACTTCTTTTGTCTATACTTGTCTATCTTTGATTGCTTGAGATGTCCACCTCTCAAGGTGTGTCACTTATTTGTGTCTCATACACACCCTGTGGCATGTTTCTATGTGGTCTGTGAGCCACGAGCGTCCCCGTCAGGGCTAAGGGCAGCTGGTCGGCCTTGCGCTAGAACGCTGGCAGAGACCATTGTCGGATGAGCGGCTTCACTCACTAAGTTCTCATATTCGCTACTGTCCTCATCTTCACCATCGTCGTCATCCTCATCATCTTCATCATCCTCCTGCCCTGCTGCTTGTCTGTCTAACGAGTCAGAGCTTGATCCGTCACCATTGCCAAGGTACGGAGTGCTGGGAGTGCTAACAGGATTAGAGCTGGCGCCGAGGCCCAGACCGAGCCCAAGGCCCAGGCCCATCCCCAGCGGGCCAGGGGTAGGGTGTCCCGGAGAGCCCACAGCTTGGGGCCGGGGCAGTAGAGCAGCACTGGTAGGTGGGGAAGAAGAGGAGAGCAGAGAGTCATCCTGGGACATGAGGTCAGAATAAGATGGAGGGTTAGGTGAGGTACTGGGCCGCTCTGGGGCAGAGGGTGTGTGGAAAGTTATCCTGGACAGAGGGGAAGCCTCAGAGGGTTCTGTGTTCTCCTCAGGAGTGGAATGGGAGTCTGCATTGTGGGCCTCACAGAGCCCTGTGGAACAAATAGAAAGATGTAAGTGGTAAAAAGGGTAAAGCATGTGAAAAAGTTAGCAGAGAAAATGAGAGGAAATCAAGTTTGACCGGTTGACAGATCAAATATTTAAATAAGGCCTGAGGGAAAGGGATCAACTCAGAAGAACTGAAATGCTATGCAACTTTAGCTTCATATTTCTTTGTTTTGTTTTTTGCTGTTTGCCATTAAGTTTCAAAATTTTAAACCAGCACACACTTGAAATTGAATGACATAATTCCAGTTTACAGAATCCAAAACAGGTACGTACTTCTCTCCTCTTCTGCCATCTTACGTTTCCTGAGAGCAATTTGTTGTTTGAGTTTGTTCACATCCTCTTGAATTTTCTCCTTCACACGTTCGCTTTGTTCTACCTCCCCACACACAGCCTGAAAAACAAGTGAAACAAACAGGTGAAAAACTCACACAAAAAGGAAACTTTGACAAATCCACCAGCTATTTGTTATCCAACTCACCTGCACTTTATCTTGTAGTGCACTGTAGACTTGGAATATTGTTCGGATATCCTTCATCACACCATCTTTGTCAAAGAATTCAGCCCTGGAAAGATATTTACAGGTAGATATATCCATTACATAATTCAAGAAATAATAAATAACATCACACAGTACAAGCTCACACAGTTTGTTCAACAAGATCTAACATTACAAAGGCATTAGAGCAGTGGTTAAATTGTGGATGTCTTCTATATCAAAGCTAAATCAAATATATTTCACTGGCTGTCACACAAAAATATCAGCTGAATAGAGTGATCTTATTGGGAGCTGGACAGACAGGCCTGGCTAAACCCCCTGCAGTCTAGATGACACTGACACACAGTATTAAACCCTTCTACGACAAACAGTGAGTCTAAGTTTAGCCACAAAGACACAGAAATACAAGCCGAAGCATGTGCAGCCTGTCACATACCAGCTTTCCATTGCAGTCAGTCACATGCAAATGTATGCCGATACTACTTACACACAGTGTGAAGTGTAAACTAGGACTAGCACACACACAAATGCTGGATGTCCTGGGTGCTGGGGTAGCATACCACCAAAGAGACCCAGTTTAAATCCCTGCCAGCAGTGCACCCGATCACACAGAAAAGGGTTTGTGGAAGAGAAGCAACTCCACACTGATTAGTTGAGGCAACAGCACGAGGTGGGAGGGAGTTGATATGTTGTATGTTATGCAGTCAATGTGAAGCTGTAGCATGATTTCAGGTGGAAACAGGTGGCTGCTGCAACTCCACGCGTATCAGAGACACATGACTGTCTAAACCCTTCCCGAGCCAGAGATGGGAGTTAAGAGGTGACATTGGTGCAATGCAAAACAAAGTTGGGAGTCGAAACCTTACCCATGCTCTTTGATGACCTGGGTGTAGTTGAGTGAGGTGTTGGGCACTGAGGAGACTTTGTATTCCTGCTGGCTTGTGTTGCCGAGGTTTGGGATTGTGAGAGTGATCCTCTGGTTGTACCTACTGAGTGGAGATGACCAGTTAGCACTGTTGAAACATGGCATACTTGCATGCATTTCCTGACTTTGGAAAGTGTTGATAATGTATCATTTACACTTTTTTTTAATCCAGTAGCACATACAGTATATGCTCTAACCTTTTCATGTTTAACTTTCTAAACATAATTTCATACATTTAAAACGGAACAATATGCAAGTAGGGATGCACCAATCTGATTTTTTCTCTCCTGATAACTCAACTCAGGTTATCTTCTGATACCGACTCCCAATCCGGTAGCTGTGCTCTCTTTATCCTAAATTTTAAATTTGTATACCTCACTGCATGGGGACGTTTTTTATGTAAGGTAACATGAGGCCAGGGACTCAATGAATGTAACTGATGGCAAAAATACTGAAGCTTGTAATGACATTGACGAAGAAACTGTATTTAATGGCTGATTGATGATTGGTCACGCAATGACTTTCACCCAGTCCACTTAATAAGGTCATTTTGGGTCCAGATACCAATCAGATCGGAGCATCCCTGTGCAAAAGGAACTAAGATATAGAAAAAATAGACAGGGTTGGAACTATCTCTATGTAAATCAGAAGTCTGGACAATAGTAAATATTTATTGATCACTAGTGTGATACTGTGAGAGTGTGTGTGTGTATGTGTTTGTTCATGTTGATCATGAAATTATTACCTGCGGTTAGGTCTAAACAGCACATACTCCAGTGCGTGCGTGGAGCTGTTGGCGGTGGAGATGAAGCTGAAAAGAAGAAAGACGAGGTCGGGCACACCAAGCAGCTGAGTCAGCTGTTTGTGGATGATCTGTTCCCTGAAGGACATCTGCTGTTGCGTGTTCCTCCGGAACCGGTACCAACCAATGACGTTCTACATGACCGAAGAAACACATCTTTTAAAATGTGATAAATCCAATAAAGTCTTGCTAATCCAACCCCATTTAAGACAAAGCAACAACAAGTGACAACGGGTGACCAAAACACAATATACAGTATCTAAATCATTATGAAACCCGTACAGCCACTTCTTGAAATGCTTCAATGAGCTAAGGTTACATAATTAATTTCAATGCAATGGTACATTTTGTTGTATAATGTTACATTTGAAGCCAACACTGTTGAAATCAGGTCTTTGAAAGTAATTTCCACATGGATAAACTCAATTTATATTTTGAGATACACCAGTCAATCACACTTTTAGTTTGCAATCACTCATTAGTTTACAATAAAACTTAAATTCATGTCTGATTTCTTAGCATTCATTTTAGTGTAGCCTTGGTTTAAAGGTCACATGAGGGCATCACTGACATTTTACAGAACATCAGCCACAGTGTATGTTGAAATGACAAAAAAAAAAAATATATATATATATATTCTCTCACTTTCCGCCTATCTTTAAGAACGCTGTTGAGATTTTCTTCATTGATTTTGCCTGCGTAGTCATAGAAGCTGATGAGAGGAAGAAGAAAAAAAAGAAGTAAGTTCAACCTGATTCATCATGTTCCTACTCCTCCCCTGCCTTGGCCTACTTCTATTACCTAATCTTGTCAGATGGAGCCATCTACTGTCCAGTGTCAAATTAATTCAGCATGTGCTAAAATGGATGTAAGGCAACTGATGTTTCCATTTAAATTGTCAGTATATTTAGAGTGACCTAAAACTAAGCTACTCTGCACAAAGGTACTTTTTATTGAGGAGAAAAACAACAATAATAAATGTCCAGAGCTCTCAAATAGAGCAAGCTCTCTACATGCATATCTGCTTTACCTTGTTATGCATGTGTTACAGCAAATGTCAGGTCATCCTAAATGAAATGATCATAGCCAAAATTGTTGCTCTCCTTAAAGCTGTGTCTGTTCTACAGTTGTACACATGGTGAAATTTTGGCACATTACACCATTCGCATTGATAATTGATGATAATAGCAGCTGTTTGGGAATAAAAAGCTCATATCTTACCTAAACAACTGTGCACAGGGATCATGGTTATGGATTTCTGTTGGGAACAAATAGTGACAGATGTTTCAGTTATATAGCATTATAACTCTTTAAAGGCATAATCCAAACGTAAGCCAAAGTGTAGCCCCACAACCGAAATTCAAAACACAGGACTGCAACAAGCTGGCATTCACATAGTTATCTTTATTATTTTATGAAGATTCCTGTATTTTATATGGCCACACAAACAGTAAACCTGAACTCACAAAGCAGCAACGCTTCCGTTACTGATTATGTTACATTGGCTTTAAGTTTCAGCTGTCTTAGTTTATAATACAAAATCACGTACCGAGCAGTCTCTCATTCCAACCACTTTATGAAGAGGTCATTAGTATATAACTGAAGCAGAGGGATAACTGCTAAGCAAAAAGCTGCTTATTGGCATCATTTCTTTCCCAGTTACATTTCACATTCAGAGGCAACAAAGCATGCGTCTTCTAATAAGACTGAAGGGGCAGAGTGGAAATTCAGGAAGCAGTAAAACCAAGCAATCCACACAACTGACAAAACTTCCAGTTATCATTTTTTATTATATTGCCATATTTTGGCAGATTAAACTTTAATACTGATTCGCGTGGCTCTTTAAATGTCCCCTTCTTGTCATCTGTCACAAGCAGGCCCCCATGCGCTTGACTGATATTGAAAGGTGTGCTTTGTAGCAACTGTACCTAGTATGTCATCATGCTGTTTATTTGACGAGGCATCGTCAATAAGAAGTGTTAATCCATTCAACAAGAATAGTTAGTTTACAGTCTATAAAACAGACATTAGGGGCCCTGCACACATACACAGGTGTTTTAACTTGTGGCTGATTAAACTTCTTCTTAGGTTAAGGTTGGGCAATGCTATACAAGGAATTACGTGATGTCATCAAAATGTGTGCACTGAATTTTGTTGCATTTATTAGGGACAACTTTTACCATTCTTTAACAGGGGAGTGAGGGAGATGTCAACAAACTCAGTCTGCACCTACATAGTCTTGGGAAGAGCGCTTAACAAGCAAAATAAGTGAAAACCTGTGTGGGCGGACCATGGGTTGTACAGAGACTTTAACAGAACTTGAATTACGTGTTATTCTAATAAGACGTGCCTTTTTCAAAGAGGGCGCAAAAGATTTTTCACAGCAGACATTTTGACTTGTCATAGCAGAAAAAGCACATGTGTTACAAATAACAAACGATGGCTCTGTCCCGGTAAGCCATAACAGTGACAGTGAACCAGCATGCACGAAACCAGGACCCTGAAACTGAAACAGCTAAATGGAATTCAGCCATCAGTGATTCTATTATTTACACCTGTGCTTTTCCTACTGTGACATGTCAAAATGTCTTCGGTGAAAAGGGCCTATATAATTGTGATCCTGTGAACTTCTCAGTCATAGACTTTATTAATCAGTTGCTACTTGTTGCTTAAGATGCCACACATGTTTTTGTTAAGTCTGTTTCAGGGCTTACCTACTACCTGGAGCAATTCTGCACTGCTGATCTGTGTGTCACTGATGCTGACAGTCTCTTCTTGCCTTACTTCTCCTAATAGGAAGCCCTCCTGTGCAAAATACATGTCGACAAAACTGTGGTTAGGGCAGTAATGCAGACCTGGAACAATCAGTCCATTAATCAATTAGCCGATCAACAGAAAATTAAATCAACAACATTTTTTCTAATCAATTAATGTTAAGTTATTTATCCAGCAAAAATGCCAAACATATTCTGGTTACAACTTGTCAAATGTGAGTATTTGCTTTTCTCTGTTTTATATTGATATATACTGAAAATCTCTGGGCTGTTGGTCAAACAAAACGTGCACCTTGGGCTCTGAGAAATTAAGACGGGCATTTTCCACTATTTTTGGAGATTTTACAGACTTGTTAATGTATCGATTAATAAAGAAATGACTGGTTTACCAATTTAAAAAATACTTTACTGCAGCGGCGTAGTGTGGGATATGATACAGAATAAAGGCTAGCCGGACTGACAGTCTTCCCATGTAAATGCTCTGAACATGACTGAGTGCATACAGGACTATTCACAATCAAGACACTCCTTCGTGTTTGTTCTGGGAGTAAATTAAGTCGCTGGCTTCTTCTAGTGCTGCCTTACTCTGTCTGCTTATGTCAGGAATGCAGGAGAACCTGTAGGTCCCCACTGTCCACCTGTCCACCTGTCCAGGCCGAGTTTTAAAGTGTTGACAAGAGGAAAAAAGGCACGTAAACAGCGCCGACGGCAGCTCGGTTTGCTCTAACGACCGTGTGACAGGCTTCTTCCCCCCACACGCTGATCACGAAGAAAGAATATCTTTTTTTTTTCACTGCCTGTCGTTCACGTTGTTAGACGGTATTGACTTAAATGCAACCGACATTAGCCAGGTGGCTAACGAGCTAATCTAGCAATGCGGAAACGAGAGAAACAAAAAGGGGGGTTAACGTCGCCTAGTTTGGAAATTTACTGCGTTCGCTTCTTGTTTTTGATGGCACGCTAAGCTGCCGTCGGATAACAAGTCAAAAGGAGTGTAGACATTAGCAGGACCGACACACGGAAGTCACTTGACTTGGTAACTTAGCTAACATGCTAAGCAGCTAGCCACTGAGTATTTCCTGAAACGCAAACTTTCCTGACAGCACTTCCTGTGTCGATATAGCAGGTTTTCGTGTGTGTGTGTGGCTCTTCGGGGCCAATGTTACAGCTTGATATTTAACACTTGTGAAGCTGAGACACACGAGATCGTCTTAAAATTACTGGTCACGTCTTCGTGTTGCTGTAGCCACAGTCTGACTGAACCCTACCTGCCGGTAAATAGACGGAACCAACACTAGCTAGCCAGCAACAGGATGATGACACTGGTAAAAAACGGCCGTGCACGTCGCCGAGCTACGCGCGCTTTAGCAACCGCTGCACAGCAGTGTGTCGACATTGTCTCGACTACTTACATGATCCGAGTTGCTGTTGGCGCTGTGATAACACACAGAACTAAAAGTGTAACCCGAAATGGATGCCGCCATGATGGAAACATCCCTATCAATCCCGACGCCCCCCGCGGTTGCAAGTCGCAAGCGCGCTCCTCAAACGCAACGCCTTGTGGGAACTGTAGGCGACTGCCTGGCGGTCTCCTCTCCAGCATGGACGTGGCCGCAGAAAGCCCACATGGCCGCGGAAATACCCCAGAAGCAGAGGAAGACGGGGGCTCGGGTGGCGATTTCGGACCGTCAAAACTCGGAACGAAAGAATAGTAAGTGTTGTGCTCCGCTAGCTCCGCGGCTAACTTTACAACAGACGACAACTGAGCTAACTGACTGACTGACTGTTTTTTTTTTTTACGGTGACGTTTGCTGTCGTCCTGAGCGGCAGAGAGCAGCAGGCAATTTATTGGCAATTAGCTGTGTGACCTTTTAAGGCAGGCTACTTATTCGTTTTTATGTTTTAATTCTTTCACCACACTATGTCGTGTTTCTAATGTAGCAGCGTGTCATCTGTGCTTTTAGTATTCGTGCAACTAATTGTGAGTGACTGTCCTTTTCTGCAGTTGGGAAGATGCATACCAAAAAGAACTTGAGACATTCAGAGACATCGGGGATGTTGGTGAGATATGGTAATCCATATACAGAGTATTGACATGCTTGTATGGCCATTGCCAGAACTAACCCAACATTTACACTGGTTATTACAGTACAGCGGCCCAGGCTATGACTATTTGTCATGCCAAAATGTGATGATTCCTAACAGGAGATTTGTTTTAATGCAGTATTTTTGGTTTCTGATGGTAGCCTGTCTCATTACTAAAGTCTGTGTGTTTCCATCTTCTGGTAAGGTTTGGTGAGGAGAGCATGAGCCGTGTGCTGCGATGGATGGACAAAGCTAAGATCCCAGAAGATGCTGCCATTCTTGACATTGGCACTGGAAATGGAGCCTTTTTAGTTGAACTGGTGCGAGCAGAGTTAAAATACATTTTGACACTATTATTATTTTTATTTTACAGGCACTTCATTTGAGTGTTGTTAAAGGATCAGTTCACCAAAAATGACAGCACATCACAAAATGTAGCAACATCTCTGGATTATCCAGGGCAACAGGGATATTGTTGCCGTCCACCTCCATCCTCCATCCTATTGGGATGGTGGCAGAAGTCTCAGCTTTCTCAGAACCTCACCAAACACTGAATGACAGCTAGGTTTACTGTGATGACCTTGCTAACAAAGTGCTTTGCTCTTCATTTGCTGTGTTGTTTTGTGTCAAGGCTAAACACGGATACAGGAATCTGACTGGTATAGATTATTCGCCGGCATCTGTAGACTTGGCCAGAAATGTGCTGCAGGCGGAGGACTTGACGGATGTCACTGTAAAGGTAGGTTCAGTTCTGTTTGTCATTAAAACTATAGTATTACTTATGTACAGTTAACCTACAGTGGTATCACAACACATTTAGCCGCCACAGGGGCTACATTCTGCTCAAGTTCACATGTTTATTGTGGTACCAGGCATAATTTCTAATTGGGATCTGAAAGCCTAACAGCACACTGATGATGATACCATTTACACTTTTAATTGATCACCGGTATATTGTATGAATCTTTGTAGGGCTAGGTGAACTGGGTGAATGAACATTTTCTGTAAAAACTTAAATTCACTCCACTTAACTTCTGCAACGTAATATTTTAGTGTATCTGGTGGATCTTATGCCACGCACAAATCATCCATTGATACAAAATGAATCCCCTTCATTCCTAAATGCCAATGATACAATATAGCTTTCAGCATACCGTGAGCCAACCTGGGCCTGGGAGAGTTAGATAGGAAGAAGGCCCTGAAAGAGATGGAAGTCTGCCGACCATTCAGATTAAACCACCTCAAACTCCAATGAACTGGCAGGATTTAACACATCTGCTAACATATATATGCAAGAAAAACAAGTTATAAATGCTGGCCGCTCTATAAGGGATGTGATGAGTGAGTTTTCCTCTCCAGTGTGCATAATACAGTTGCATGTATGTTATATGCATCACACAGCTATGACCGTGTGTGCTTTGCTTGGGCAGAAAGCCTTCCACTGAAGTCAATATTGACCTTTGCAGGGCAGGGGGAGCACAGTGTGTGTGTGTGTGTGTGTGAGTGAGAGAAATGGTATGTTGGCATCATTTCTTCAATACTGCAGAATGCCAAAATCATTTTTGTGAATGTGCTCATGTTTGTGTGCATGTGTAGTCTTGAATGGAGTCTGAGAGAGTGTGAGGAGTTTCAGCCACATGATAAAAAAGCTTCTTCGTCGGGTCTTACCTCAAAGGTCATTCTAAGGCTCAAATCTCCATCAGGCCTCGTCTACTTTTACATTAGTCACTGCCTACTGCTGATTTGACACGTCACCTTCATACATTCCTTCAACATCTTCCCAGTTTTTCCATTTTACAGGCTCACACTCAAACTGAACTCAGGACAGTTTCATCAATATATAAACATTTCTGTCTCCAGTGAATTACTGTTGATCCTCCTTCATAAATCACGCATTGTGTGACCCATGGTTTGTGAGTAGGTGGCTCTTGAGCTCCCCCCAGAGATCTGGTACTCTGCCCTGTGTCCAGATAAAGGGCTCCTTTCACTGGTGGTATGGTAGGTCAGCAACCTCCGCAGAATTAACTGCTGTCATGTCAGCAGTTGGAATTTAGTTTTTAAAGTTATTCAGTGAGGTATAACACATTTCATCTTGGTTGATGCTGAAAGATTTCTTCTGCAGGTAATTATATAGTTTACCCTACACCTATGGAGGCAGACTAAACATTGGGTGCCATATTCTATATTTGCTGTAGGGTTGATCAACAGACAACCTTCTCACTTTTTCTTTATTTTAGGAGATGGACTTCTTAAACTGTCGAGAGGAGCTAAAGGGTTTTGATGTCTGCATCGACAAAGGAACATTCGATGCCATAAGCTTAAACCCAGACGACACCAAAGAGGGCAAAACACTCTATGTCCAAGCTCTAAAAGATGCTCTTAAGGACCAAGGATTCTTCGCTGTCACTTCCTGTAACTGGACGAAAGAGCAGCTGCTAGACAGATTCAGTGAAGGTGAGGGGGAAACGCTGAAATTAATTGTTGTATGTCTGTCTCTTTATTTTGATAGCTTCTGTTGAATCTTGTTAATTTCCTTATGAGAGAGCTGCTTAGGGCCTGCTTGTCAGGGTATGCAGCTCTCCAACAGTCATACAAGGCCAATTGACTCTCCAAAAACCAACTTGAATGAGGATTATGTCAAGTCATTCCTTATGCAGTTTTGGTTCTACCTTACCATTACTCAAGCACTTCCTTTTATATTATTTTCTGGGTGCCTGCAGCAGTTTATTTGTCTTTTTAAAGCATTGCAGAAGGTCAGTACTTTGGTCTTGGTCAATATTAAAATTACATTTATGCACTTAGTATTGTGTGCTGCTATATATATATATATATATATATATATATATATGATTTGGGTGTTTTGGAGTGTCCATTAGTATTGTATGTAAGAGCCACACACCTTGGCAAGCAATTGAAGCAATAGATGAGGTTTTGGTCAGAATCAGTCCATGATGCAAATGATAACAAAATAGGGTTTCACAATGGCTACAGGCTTTACATTTCATTGAATTAAGAAGCCCATAAATATATGTATATGAACCTACCCTAATGGCTGCTGTTGTGGCTAACATTCCTATCTGAGTTTAGAAGTAGTGGTTATTTGAATACAGTCCCTTCTTCGGGAAATAGTTTTTGAGAGACGCACTGTTGCAGTATCATCTGTCGTGGGGAGATTTCTCTTGTTACTGACAGATTATGTATTCTTGTGCTGCAGTACAATCTGTTTAGCTACTTGGTAGCTAACCAGATTGAACCTAAATATAAACAAAGGCAGCGTAATCCATATAATTTTAAATAAATGTGTGGTGGCGGTAACGCATCAAGATATGCTGCAATGCGCCAACAAAGACAGGGAAGAAAAAGGCTGCTTACTAGTAAACGAGGATGTAAACAAAGCTGAATTTAAAATACTTCAAAAATCGTCTTCCCTGATGTTTTATGAGGAAGGAAATACATATACATACATATTTGTTAGAGCTCGAGGATACACACATTGGAATTTGGTGAGTAACACTGAATAACTTTCGTTTGCAAGAAAACTCCACAGGGCACCTTGAGTGCATGTGTGCAGTGTTGTAAATGGGTTAAAACACTGGGGAAACATGTTGATCCTTTACATGTGCATCAGCGTGATTTACAGGTGTGTCTCTGACATGTCACATTTTTACATTTGGGTGTTTTGTTGTCTGACCCTCAGTCAAAACACAGACCCAGTTCCACAACGGCGACAGTTACCTGGCAGGTTGTTAAGCTGCAGGCAACAACAGCCTTGTAAAGTCAGAATTTCGGCAAGCTCCCAGTAGCCGTCACTCCCCTCAGTGTAGTCACTCTGGAGAGCCTGCAGGGGGCCAAAGGGCCTTGAGATCTCATGTCACACTGACAGCCTGTCTTTACTAGGCCCCAGGAAGCAGCACAGATGGTGAATGGATAGTTCTTGACTATAGTCGGCAGGAAAAGATTCTTGGCATCTATGTTTAAGACAGCATGTTGATGTTCTGGTAGTTTGCATAATGCTTATTTCTTAACCTGCACATTTTCTCTGTGTTGCCTCATAGGATTTGAGTTTGTACAGGAGTTGCCTACACCCAGTTTCCAATTTGGAGGCAAGACGGGCAACAGTGTGACAGCACTCATCTTCAAGCGGTTACATTGATTCACGTGTCCCCAGAGGATATTTGTCTTTTTTTGTCCCATTAGTTCTGCAGTTTTTTTTCTGTTTATCACAGGAAATCATACTACCTGTGCACTTCAAGATATTTTTATTATATACATTTTTTTATTTATGGTATTCATTTTTTAAAAGGATGTGTAATGAAGCAGATATACAGTGTAACTGAGTGGCACAGTTTCTTTTGAAATAAATCAGTTTTTGTTTTGTTGTTGTATTAACTTGATCCACAGAAATAAAATATGTCATTTTCTGTAAATATTTCACTACACTGTATACACAGGAATATCTGTTAACTCCTGTATTTTTTGTGGATTACAAAATAAAGCCATAATTTGTCGCTGAAGATTATTAATTATCTCACATTGGAGGTGTTTTAAAATTGCATAATGTGAACTAGTTTAAACAGCTCATTGATGCCACGTGGGAAACTTCATTACATCAAGGGCCAGAGAGAATTCCTGTTAACCAGAGCTAAAAGGTTTCATGTGAAATAGTATCCTAAATCTAATTGTGTGTTACCCGTGTATGAGCTGTTTAAACTAGTTCACATTATGCAATTTCAAAACACCTCCAATGTGAGATAATTAATAATCACACAGGTAACACACAATGAGATTTAGGATACTATTTCACATGAAACCTTTTAGCTCTGGTTAACAGGAATTCTCTCTGGCCCTTGATGTAATGAAGTTTCCCACATGTGGCATCAAGAGCCTTTCATATGTGAACTCATCACCTTTGTGCACCCACTGACACTTGTTTGTCTGTCATATTACTTTCCTAAGGCTATTTAATAGTTCTGCCAGACAATGATTCTTTCTGTTTTAGTTATCACAGGCCTGGGGTCTAATTAATTATGTATTCCTTTAAAAAGGGCTCCAAGAGAAAAAAGATGCACGATAATTTGTACTGAACATTTTCCCCTATTCCATAAATCATGGAATATTGATTTATTTTATATTTATTTTATGGCCCCTCAAATTACTTTGGAAGGACCCTGTTGAGAGTCCTGACCCACAGTTTGAGAACCACTGTTCTGTCTTACCACGTAGTTAATTGCATCCATCTTTCATGTCATGTGAAAAACAGACCGCACCTAATTGGCTAAACTGGAAACCAGCAGAGCTTGGGGTCCCGAGGACCATGATTAAGAACTTCTGACATAATGAATAAACAAGAGGCCATGGCTTCTGTGGAAGACAAACCGGTTTGCCATTTCCTTTCTCAATGGTATCATTAATAACTGCCAAACTCTGGATCCTAATTGCAAGCTGGGCCAGTGGTCCAATGGGAACTGTCGATGTTGAGGCATGCTGTTGAGTAAACACATGGAAGCTTTACAAGAATTACTGCCTGGAATTTTACAAGGCTCTGGAGATCCTGTCTGGATGTGCACATTATGCCCACATTTACAACTCTCACAGAGATTTTGCCATGAACTGAAACCTCTTCCGTTGAGCTCCACCTCACCTGAATATCCTCTTTTACCCCTGTCAACATTCACTCTCAGTGTCTTTAAACATCTTGTCAGGCAGCTCATTGAGTGTTTTTCAGTGTCACAGTCATTTTAATATGTACTTTAGTTACCTCCTTGAATATACTGTAGCCCACTCATTTCCCTTGCACAGGTGCTGTTGCTAAGAAACGGACCACACCACAATCCACCACAAAAGTCATGACTTTCACTGTCGTTCAGAAAAATCTTTACTTTTAGATTTCCCTAAAACTTATTATTTATGAAGAGCTTACAAAGTCAGTTAGAACTGATGGAGTCCTGCAGATATTAATATGCAAATTCTGTTTGAGTAATGTGCTCCTGACAGTTAAATGTGAGTGGGTTCCTTATTTAAAACTGGATATATCTTATCTGTGTGTCTGAGACATGTCCCACTGTGTACTGCAGACTCATTCAGCAAGTCAAACTGGCTTTCTTCTTTAAAGGGCCGATTTTAATCAAAAGAGAAGTTGGAACCATTACTTTCTGTCATCTTTTTAAAGTATTTTATTACCATCCACCATGAAGTAAAATAAAACGTAAAGCTGTGGATCGTGCTGGGTTGAACTGAGCTGTACAGTACATTTACCACCGTCAGCACTTTCATGGCTTTTGGGTTGGCACGTGTTTGAAGCTACACTTTTATTCCACTCATAATATTAACCTATAAGCTTTTGGAGTTGATGCAGTAGCCCACTGGCTGCCCTGCCAGCATGAATGCCATGCTTTCATTTTAACCTCTCAAGTGTGATACAGCAAATATTTATGTTTTTTCACTCCATCTCCCTGGAAACACGTTTGAAGGTCTCCTAATAGGATTTTCGTGGATTGATTGAATTACTCCACCATGTAGCAGTGAAGTTTTCCACAGCAGGAGAGCCCATGTGGAAGTGGGAAAGATCCCTAACCAGACACTTTTCACACTCTGTCTTTTGAGTAATGACTACCATGGCTTCATTTCAGCATGATATATTAAGTCAATTAAGACCGTAAGGTTCTTTATTATCGATTTTATCGAACTTTTTGGGTCATTGTTTTAGGCTGGTTATGAGTACAACAGGGAAGGGACCGACCAAGAGGCATGGTAGCAACTTTTTTTGTTAGCTAATTGGTGTAAATATAGGCTAGATTTCCTTGTAGTACTGAGATGTCAACACCTATTGGCGTCATTAACATCAATGAAGAGCACAGCAATACAAAGCAGCACATGAGTATTGTAAATGCCTGAGGGAAGACCGCAGCGGAACATACCAACTCGGAAGGGGCGGGGTGCGTTTGTTGTAAATAAAACTTTAAGTCGTGTGTGATCACGCTTTCAATTGTTTTTCTTATTTTCAATTAATACTTACACCCTAAAGATTTAACTGTACATTAACCTGATAGTCCCGCTGGTAAACAAGCTTAATAATCGGTCCCCCTTCTTCTGGTGTCCCCCGCACCCCCCGTCTTCATGGTTTGTCCGTACGCGGATATTGTTACAATCAGTGCTGGAGGCTGAAAGCAGCAGCGAGCTCCCAGCTGCTCGCAGTCCTGCTCAGTCCTGCGCTGGCACCGCTGAACTGACGGCTGCAACTGCGAGCAAATCTTTGGGGGGACTTTTCTTTCCCTTTGTTGAAGATGACCTTCGAAAGAGCCTCTGCTGGCCAGGTAGTAGGGCATTTGTTCAGATACGTGATCATTATAGTCTGTGTTCAGACACGCATCGTCACGTTTCTTCTTTCACTGCTGTGAAAGTTTACTTTGTCTGCTCATGCTGGGTTTCCTCTGTGACTGAAACGTTAGATGACAGCCTTGTTAGGTTACTTTCAGGCACAAATCAGAAAACAGAAATATCTGTTTATCTTGCTTTTTTTAATTACTTATAATGACATTGTGTCAGCCAGTTTCTATTACCTTTTAAACTAGATTAGGCACAAAGAAAGTGCATCTTGTGGCACGTAGCCTAGCACTCTTTGTGGATGTCACATTATATGACTCCAGCTCAGTCATTACAACGTAAATCAGCTGTTGTTAAGTTTACAAGTGAGTCTCAGCATCTGAATGGGAAAATGTGCTGCGTTTGCTCGCCCAGCCTGATCAACCTGTTGCTGGCATTAAAACTGTCTGCTTAATAACCTTCTTTAGAGGGGGTGCACACATTAACCAATCTCTTTGAGCCAGAAACTCCCCTCCATCTATCAACCATGGTAATAAAGCTCAGGCTGTTGTCAAATACAGTACCCTAGGTGGAGAGGCAGTGTGGTTGCTCTGCAGCTCATATTGACACAGATCTACTCACCACAACCTGTGAGGAGAAGAGCCTGAGAGAAGCTTGAGTGCTTTGAGTCATAAGGCCTGGTTGCATTATCTCTCACCAATCTCCACCACACATTTAGGCTTTTTGTGTCCTCTTGAGATAGTGATCTGTAATTACTAATTGGCACTTCTTTTTTTTTTACACTGAAGAGGTTGAAACTATGAGTCACTTTGTTCTTCCTCAATTTTGTATAAGTTTCAGTTTTCAGAGCAATGCCTGCATCCTTGGAGTCCAATCAAAATGTACACTGTGTTATAGTCCGTTGTTATGACTACACGACAGATAGTCAGATACTCTAAATTTATTTTATTACACATTTTATGAACCTGAGCTTACTCATGGTGATAAGGACTGATAAGATACTGATAACATACAGAAAGGGTCTGCCCACCCTAATACCTTGGCATAACTATTTATCTGTGGATATACTGGTGGCTATATGTCTTAATCACCAGACAGGGTTCACACTCATTTTGAAACTACTTTATTGCCTTCTTAGTTCACAATGAAAGCCAACTGCACTCTGAATATTGAGCACCATGGCAGCGAGACACAAAACTGCTTATTTGTCAGTGTTGTTTCCTTTCCTTTGTGGGTTAGGAAGTTACTGTTGGTGCGTATGTTTTGCCCTCTCTAATATTGCACGGCACGTGGTTGATCTTTGTGGACACCATAAACACAATACCATGAAGAACTGGTTTGGTACCAAGGTACCCTAATTGAAAATACCTGGAAGTGTTTCTTGCTGCCACCATAGCGGTGGTTGTCGTTGACTCGCAGGGATGGCTGGCCAGTTAACTTAACAGGAAATGTCTGTAGTTGTCTCTCAAGAATCCTGCTCTTGAGAAGCTCTCACAAATGCAAGGTGAATTTCAGATTGGAAGTGAAGCAGAGAGCTGGGTTAAGATGTAATCACATGTCAGCTCTAGTGTCTAGTTACACAGAGGATGTTAATAAGGGTGCCTCACAAATACAGGTTAGACTCAGAGGAAACCTGTTCTGAGTATTTCTGATCTGCCTTTCCAGTTTTGGGAAGATTATGATGATTACACCTTGCTTTGATTTCCAAAATATGCTGCTGAAAGGTTGCAGCTTTTGTTTATCTAACAAATTCTATTGTGTGAACATGCAAATGTCCCTGATTATTTTATCTGATGTTCTATACTGGTGCAAATACTGGAGTTTCAGAGCCTGTACAGTTTATTTGATACCTTACTTTTATAAAATATAAATGTTTCAAATGCATTCTGCATTAGTGTTTTATACTGTCATAACACAAACCAGCCATACAAGAACTTTGAGTAAATATTGTAAAATTAGCAAAATTATTTTTTAAATCTGGATATATTGGATTACTGAAGTAAAACTATTATGATTATTATGATTATGATCAACCACTGAATGGCATTTTTTTTTATACTCTGTGTTATGGAAACATTTGGCCTTTACTGATACCCAGCCCAATATCTGACTAAAGAGGAAGAGGCAAGTAACGCTTACAGTTGCTGTGCTAATGACGTTTTAATATTTTTAGTGAAGCAAAACCTGATGCACTGCAATCGTAATCAAACCACGGCACTTGCATAGTTAGTTTGTAGACTTGTTTTGGACATACTGTAGACATAATTTATGGAAGCAATTAAGGCCGGTGGGTTTTTAAAGGGGATCACTCTGCACTCCAGTGTGTGCTTAAGACGCACACATTTGCAACGTCTTTGTGTTGCAGGCAAAAGGCCCTATTAGAGCCCCATTCTGTTAGTGGGCAGCTGTGTGCCTGTGTGCTGAGCAAGCCACTGGTCCATTCTCCGTCTGTGTGTTCAGCTCTCCCTCAGTCCACACACTGACACACATTCGGCCACTTTCCACCCTCTGTCAGTTTATCTCTGTTTGATTTTCTGTATATTTCAATCTCATTTTTTTTTTTTGCTGTTATTTGTCTTTCTGTTCCACTTTTATGGTGGCTCTCTTTTTTTGCTTGTTCTCTAGCCCGAGGCATTATGCAAAGCTACCAGAAAAGGATTGTTAGCCATGCTTGTCTGTGCCTCCATGCTACTCTCTATTCATTTCAAAAGCTTCCCTTTCTTCTCTGTGACCTGCAGTCATAACTGCTGCTGCTTCAGACACACTGAAACTTATACCACTTAGCTTCAGGGAGTTAAAAGCAAATACATTATTTATTTCTTTTTGTCAGTATATTCGTTTCAATGCTGTTATTCCTCATTTTGTATATTCCTTTCTCATTAACATGATAGATTTGTAAGTCTGGCGTCTCGACGCCCACAGAGCCAAAGACCTGCAGCTGAAAAGAAAAGAAAAGAGGCATTCTCACATACACCAGAGAAGCACTCCCCCAACCCCCCTAGACAGGCACCAGACTCTACTTAGAGATGAAAAGCATTCTGGGATGCAATAGGAATGCTCCCATCAATACATCCCACTGTAGTGTTTCTATGTGGTGATAGTGAAGGATCATACGTTTAAAAAAAAAAAAAAAAAAAAAAAAGAAGAAGTTTGCTCTGTTGTTTTTTCACTCTCAGATGAGTGACTTTATACCCTCAGGGTCTTAGTTTTATCTCCATCTGAAAAAAGAGAAAGGACTTTACTCACACAGATTTGTTAGTCAGAGTTTGTTTGCATACCCAGTGTCTGATGGTATCAAAGTGTTGCATGCAGGTGTGTGTGTGTGTCTAACCTGTAGTCTTCTGAAAAACCTATAGTCTATATGAGCCATTGTTTGTCTTTTGTTGCCTTGTGTCATCATAACACCCCTGTTATGAATGACAGTGGTTGGCATTGTTCCATTTATTTTCCTCAGCTGCTTTGGATTCGTTTCTCCACAAAATGTCAGCCATCACATAGCTCCTGTCTGAATCATGCAGTGTGGAGATAGCTTTTCTGTAGATCCAGTCTGGTGAAACAATCCCCCAACTGCATACCTTGAAAAAAGAGAAATGAAAGCCTCTGTTAGTGTTTGGCACAAACAGCCTAATCTGATGTATTTTTAGAACATGTTTTCCACAGTTGTGACAAAACTTAAGCACCCCTTTCAAGGTATAGAACTCATACAGTTAACTGCAATGGCTTTTCCACATACAAGCCTGACACTTAATGTGTCACATCCTCCAAAAGTAGCTCTTTGTGCAAGCCTAGGCTTGAGAACAGACCTATGTGTCCTGACAATCCTGCTTCCACAAAGAAGGCCAATCATCATGGCGACATGTGTCATAACTCCCGGCTGTAGGCCTCTATGCTATATTCGAATTGGTTCTCAGTAGTTGGGTTTGAGTCTGTCGGCATGTTTTACATACACCTGCAGGTCATTCCAAACAATAGAACAAGACTGAACACCAGCAAGCAGCAATATTTGCAACCAGTTATCTTACTGGCAGCAGATCAGCTGAATCACTGCAGAATGTCAGGAAGTAGATTTAGGATGGTACACACGGAGATCTAAGAGAAGTATTGCAATGGAGAAGTTTAAGCCACTCTTTAGTTTGTGTGTTGGTGAGCAAACTTTCTGCTGTCACTACTTTCTTGTTTCCCCAGCATATGGACCTTATCAATACACAGTAGTGATGTAACAATTCAGTCCAACAACAATTTGATTCAGAGTCTTTCAGCAAAGATTAGATCAAATCATTCCACTCACAATTAGATATGATTTAATTGAATTAAATCATTCCCATGAGTATAACAGCTCTATGAATGTAAAAAAAAACAAAAAAACTATCAGTCATTGTTGTTAAATATATGTAAACCTTGCTCTAATGGATAAGTTAAAATGAATGTTTTCAACACTCTTCCTGTTTTCAACACTATTATTAGCTGTGTAAACAGAAGTCTGTGGGTGGTTTTCTTCCTCATCTCTTTATTGTAGAAATCGTCACTTACAAGTGTGACAAGACAAAACCAGAAAACATTTAGGCATCATAATGAAATAAGGATAACATAACAGGCATGACTCCACTCTCAATAGGACGATACGTTCAACAACATGGCAGCAGGACATAGGGTAAATGTTATATAATAAGTAGTCTGTAGGTGGTGTCTCAGTGAAAACACCCAAAACGACACACCTTCAGTTGGCTTTTAAGTCTTGAATCGATGCATTTGCGATGCATCTGTTTTACACCCCTACTACACACTATGCTGAGCAGTCAGAGGGTCCATATGGTGAGCTGAGCCCCCCCCCCCCAAATGAATAAATGGACCGACAGAATGATACTCGGTAATCTTTCTGACATCGTCCCCCACATACACACACTCAACTCACCCGTAATACATCTCCACGATGTGAACATGGTGTTATGTAACAGCAGAGTAATGTCACTATATTAGTTGATTGGTAGTGACAATCTGTATAACCTCACTTGCTTACACAACATAGGAGTGGTCCCCCTTATAGAGTCGAGCAATTGCAGGGGATTGCTAGCAGCGCTGGAGGCTCCCATGTAATGTATCCCTGATGGATTAGGGCTCTGGTTAGTGTGCACAGAACAGAACAGGCACTCATGGATAATGGAAGAAACCACAGATGGAAAGTCAAGGATTGATAGGGGGAGAGGAGGGGGGGTAGTGTAATTAGTGGGGTACCTGATGTATGGAGAGTCATGGCATGCGAGGGTCACTTCAGGGTGCAAGAGGCCCCATACCTTCCTTTACTCAAACTGAAACACCTGATCCTACGCCTGTCAGGCTTCTTAAGATTTCAGTTAACCAAGTCCTGGTCTGAGACACAGGGGTCGACCCCAAATAAATTTCAGGCTGCCTAAGTAGAGAAGCTGTGTTGTGTTTGCAGGTTGCATGACACTGTGCTGCAGCTTAGTAAACTGGCCTTGTTCAATAGTCCAGTTTCCTATAACAAACACACACACTGATAAAGAAATGATGAGCTGTTCACATATTATTCTTTACTGGCTGGGTCTTTCACATCACCAGTTGTCAGTGTTTTGTGTTTGGTTGCTACGGCTACCTATTAAATTCCTAGAAACGGTCTACTACTTAGCAACTGTTTTATGAAGTAAGTCGGAGAGAAACTGGCCCCTAGAAAAATCTGTGAAAAATCTCACTGAATTGATTTTAATGCTTGGTGGTGTGACTAGATAATTTGACATCACATGTGCCACATTACTTATCTGCTCTCTGGCAGTAAATGTAACAATAGAAGATATGTTACTTTGACCTTATCTTAAAGCTATCACATACAGCATATGTAAACATAGGTGGGATATGATGTTTTTTGAAAGCAGGAGTGGTCAAAAAGGCATTTTATGTGAAGTTAATTTGGTGTCATAATGCTTTGTGGAGATCACTTGGGGTTGTCTCTCTTCATGTATTTGGTAATGAAGTCAGTGTGTTCCACACCCAATTCAGCAGCGGCATGTGACCACAGGGGAAGCACAACCCATATACTGCAAAGGGAAGTGTGCTTGCTTACGTGTGTTATGCCAGTGTGTCTTCATGCCAACTAAGCAGCGAGAAGAATGCCAGTATTAACTAGAATTTCAGGTTGATTCTTGAGAAATCATTTCTTTCTTTATGAGTTATGATTCCTGACTTCGGTTTTAATTGCCAAGCTATTATTGTAGGTAACTTCTCCTAAACCAAAGTACAAATAAAACGAATGATCTTTTTAAATTGCTCATTAAGTAGGGCCTTTAAGTGCTGGCTGTATTTATGCAGAGCTTGATGCTCACTGTCGTTAGAGAAACGTTCAGGGGAATCTGCAGAAGGAGGCCAGAACCTGACTACTGACAACGCATAAAGTTTGACTGAATGAGCTTTTCATTGTTTATGCAATTCTGAAGATCTAGCAGTGTGATGGCGTGTTGTTTTTGGCCAGCATTCCCGTGCCAGTGGGTACTAGGGTGATGACCAGAGCATTCAGTGGTATGTCTTGACCTCCCTAGGACCATTTTTACGACCTCGGCCTCATTATACGAGAGAGGGGTGGCTGTGTGTTCACCCTGAATTAACAATCCACACCGCAGACTTTCAAAAAAGAATGGCTCTTAGTTTTATTCACCCCAGACTACAAAAAACCTGAGCGTGCAAAACGTTTCTTTTTGATGATTTCATTTTGTTTCCCATGGCCATATCGACTACGTAAAACAGATGTCAACATCCAGCTTCTTGTACCAGAAAATATGTCCTAACAATGCCAGTCTTATTAGAGAAAACTTTTAAAATTTTAGTTTATCACTAACATTTAACCTTTAAAAAAAAAAAAGGATCTCATATGCACAAGTATTTTCCACTTGTATCACCCATGCAGTAATTTGTTTGTTTGGTCGTCATTTTTACATTAGTATGAAATGAGTTGGTTTCTTTCGGCTGCAGCCACCGATCAAAGTCTTGACACCAGACGCACTCCGCACAAGTATGCAGTAACCAAAGCCAATTGGTGATGGACACCAAACACCCCGTCACAGAACTTTAGGGGGCCCCAAATAGGCTTCTATTCATCTGCCTGTACAAATCACAGCCTGGGCAAGGAGCCATTTTATCTTAGCTGCCCTTTCTAGTGCCCTCCTGAGTCATTGGCTATTGTGAGCCAAGAGCTGCTGTCTGCACCCCAGTGTACATAAATCTGACTAGAATTGCCATTAGATTTTAAGCCACAACGGAGGTCAAATTTAGTTACATGAACCTAGAATGTTTTATAGGCCCAAACAATATCATAGTTTCCATTTAGTGATGAATCTTTCCTTCAGTTTAGTTCTAATCAAATGCGATATGACAACTGCACAATTATAGACCAGATTTGACAAAATGTCGCTCCTTCTCATCTGGCAAGGCTCGGTAGACATTTGCTTGGGACAGGCGTTCTTGCAAGTAGGATGTATAGTGAGTTAATGACTATGACTACATGACTACTTGCTGCAGGGCTGTGTTTCAAACTGGAAAAACGTGGCAGCTCTCCTGAAAATGTCAATTTTTTGTGATTAAACTAATCTGGAGGTAGAATTAGCACATCCAGACGCAGGGTCATGCTTCATTTCATATCTACAATGCCTTGTTTAAATAATTGTGTACGTTATTGGGGAGTATCAAGAGAGGGACGAGTCAAGTCATCATTTAAGCCACTCTCCTTTATTTGCTGATTTGGTCCGGCATTAAGATATGATTGTCAGTGAAGGATGTAAAAATGAGCATGTGAGATTTTGGCTGGCTTTATGAGACTATACACACCACATAATGAAAACGGTAAGTGTAAGAGTCATCAAACTTGTAGGTGAGGTGTCTTGCAAACTGATCTCTTCCTGGATTTTCTTTTAGTATGACAGCAAGTCAAACAATAAAGGTTCTTCAAACAGTGAGATGCAGCCAAGACTCACTTCAGGCCGTGAAAATCTGGTCCGATCAGTAGAGGCTTTACACAAGTGCTCTACAGTTCTCTCTCCATTAAGCTCTGGTTTCCCCATCATGAGGAGTCGGTTCATTAAGTAAGCATGGCTCCAGGTTTGAATTCACACTCGGTTTGCCCTCTCCCATGACCCCACTTGCCAGTCACTACACACGCACACGAGTGCTGGTTAGCATAAACAGACATGCATGTACAGACACATACACACACACACACTCTCATTCTTACTGTTCGAGGTGCTGTTGCAGCCCTGAAGGAACACGTCACACTTCCTCACTGCATCGCTCAAACGGCACACTGTAACAACTTTTACACATGACCGTCATGCTCCTCAACTCCCACTCTGTGTAACACACACATACACAGACACACACAAACCCTGCTACATTGCCGCGCCCATTACTCAGTGTCAGTCCTAATCAGTAAAGTAATCTGCAAAACTGATCAAGAAGAATATTCCCTTCTCCCCTGACTCCCACCACCAGCAGCCCCTCTTTTGCCTGCGGAGGCCCAGTTGTGCTCCACTGACTCTCCGGGATAAATGGAGATAATGGAAGTCATATGCTAGCAGTTGGTTTGGGGCAGGCCTACACGAAACATTTATAGTCTTCATGTAGTCATGGGGCTGGAGAAGAGGGAAGAAATAGAGATGACAGAGAAGCAACAAGACATGAATAGACTGGTATACAATTGCTTTATCAAATCCCTTTCTGAGCATCTTCTTTTATGATGTGTCCCCTTTTCCTTCTCTGCACAAGTTACTGTCCCACAAAACCCATTTAATACCCAGTGAACACTTGCTTGCTTCTGTCTAGAGCATGTTATATAAGTGCAACAACCCTTACTTAACATGAAACCACATGTTACACGGGCAGAATAACATAGTAGGCCTGGAAGATCCATTAGCCTCATGTGTTGCCCCACAGCAGAAAGCTGTCATTACCCAACAGTTGATTGGGGGATCTGAACCATGCTCTTACTCTCTAATTGGATGCTGCCGGTGTGTTTGGTGGTTTGCTAATGAAGGAGAGAAGCCCAAGCCAAAGGTCACTGCAGCTATTCCTACTTTTTTTTTCTTTCTCTCATACTAAGGATAAAGAAAGCGTAACTGAACCTGCCCATCATTTAGTTAGATCTTTCCCGAGCATTAAGTAGTATCAGAAAGGCTGAGTAGAGCAGACATGACGAGGCATGTTTGTCAAAAAAACAACAACAAAAGAAGCATATAGACCATCTGCCTTGCATATAACTCCCTCCAAGCGTTTTGTAAGTTTGTGTATACTGCAGGAGCTACTGTCTTTGCTTCACCATCTGCGGGTGCAGGCAGTCAATGTGGCAACCGCAGCTCCATATATGTTCCTTTTCTATTCATTCTTAGCCACATCTGCAGTCATGTGATGTGAGTGGTGCCTTTTCCCGGATTAGCTAAACTTTGCTTTCTGTTTCAGCATGTTTAGGTTCCCATATGTTCTGTGGATTATGTGGACTTAAATGTTCCATTAGTCACAGGGACAAGGAAACAATTTAGCATATGGCAGCACATTTTGTTTACAAAGACAGTAGCTTTATAGGCGTGTAGCTATATGAAGAACTGAGTGGTTTAATTGCTTTAAGTGTCAGGGTGTTGAATGGAAAAACGTAAGTCAGCACTCCTTTTTCTTAACTATATTGGCAGTGAAATTATGCTATTCATCTTTTGTTGGTAAAAATGTATCCTTGGGGTGGACCTCAGTTGTGAACCATTGCTTAAGGCCAGCAATTAGATTCAACCATTAGCCAGTTTTGAAAATGCAGGCCTATATGGTTTCAATTAAAAAATTGTTTGTTTTAGGATTGAATCCAAGGGCAGATGTCATTTTCCCCATTAGTAAGTGTGGGCTAACGGAGTTACAGCAGCCTGTGTTAATACTCATTTGGCAAAAAAAAGATTCATGTACGTGAAAATGTTCTGTATTGCACAACAAACCTAGAGATGTAACTGATCATCCACACATCATAAACAGTGGCCTGCTTCATTTATGATTGAATGAAATTACTGCTGTGTTTGACTGCAACGTATTTGTGTTTGTGAGAAACCAATCTTGTTTTTGGCAAATGGGCTGAAGCTGTAAAATTAAAACATTTCATTTAACGGTTCACAGTTTCATTTAAAGATCGCCTCCAGACATGTTTTAAGACATATAAAAAATATCTGCTGGGAATAATAATTTTAGTTTTTTACCTAGTTAGAAATTCTCCTTCTCACTCATTAAAGAAACCAGAATCTATGAATGAAGCTAAAACACCCAAGTGAAGTAACAAACAAAACATATCTGTGAGTAGAGGGGGACTTTAAATGAGGTGGATTATATTATTTATGTCCGTTATATTCCTCATATTAGACTGTTGTCTGCAGTAGATTTATGAAAAATCTTGTAAAAGTATTAAGTTAATCATTAGTAAATTAAAAAAATAAAGATTTGTTGGGGGGCCGGATTTGGCTCACTGGCTGCTATTTGCCTATGATTTGCTTGGGCTATGCTCAAAACTGAGCTGTGTTTATGCCCATCTCTGTTCGTCTTGTTTGCCAGCCAGACACACCCTAAAGCTGGATTTTTTTTTTTTTTGTCAAAAAGTGGAAAATATCTGGGTTGCAATGTTCTGTTGTGATGAGATAACACCATGTCCTAAATATAAACCAGTATGTCAGTATTTTAAATGAGTATTTATATTTCTCTTTCACTTCTGTTTCCGTCAACACAGGGATCGGCTGAAGTGTGAGAGACACCCTCCTACCTCCACCACCGCCACCATCATCAGCACTTGAGGGCTGCACTGCAGATGGGAGGTCACCAACCGGTCGTCTGTTTCGCCCAAATGCCCTCTGTTCTGCCCTCCACCCTCATCTAACATGGCTGCCCGTGGCTTTCTTCTGCATCAGAACAGACTGGAGCCGAGCTGCCTGTTACCATGGTGATCATTTTCTTGAAAACACTGGAAAAGAAGAAGGGTGTCAATGATGTAAGGTGCCAGAACATCGAGAGACGGCTGGTGAGAGAAAGTTGACCTCTTGAGTTTCACACAAGGCAAATCGGTTGTTAACTGTTGCTGCAGTTAAGGATCTGCACAGTGTTTCACGTGTTAGGCAGTAGTCAGCAAAATGAATAGGTCAGTGATAATATTACATCAGTGCATAACCAGATGCCACCCCTAGTCACGTATACTCACTTGCACAATGTGAGTAGGCATGCTTGACCACAATCTAGTAGCTTGTTCACAATGGAGTGAGTCATTTTATCTTTATCTGTCTTTAGCTGTCAGTAATGTCACACTGAAATGAAGACTGAGCTTTTTCTTTTCATTGGCAGTCTTACCCTCAGCCAGATGAGAAGATGCATATCAATTTCATCTTTGTGCATTCAGTCCAGGATGTGTTTAGCCTGGCTTAACACAAAGATTTAAAGCAGGGGGAAAAAGCTAGCCTAACATAACTCAGTCCAAAGTTTAAAAAGATAGATATTCTCCAAGTCATTTTTTTTACAGCTTGTATGTTGTGTATTTAACATTTGTAAAACAGAAAATGAAACATATTGTGGTTTAAGAAGGAGTTAGCTTACACATTAGTATTTTCCTAACTGCTAGGCCCACTGCATGTAACGTTAGCGCCTCAAATATCTTGCCCAATGGGGATGCCACGTTTGACAATGTTGTAAATACAGTATGTTAACATGTACATTTGTTTTTTGGAGTATGTGGAATACATGTTTTTACAGAAAAATATGCACAAAAATTTAATCCGAAGAAAACAGTTGAATTACAGAGAATTTCTAAAAATAATGTAAGGAGAATTTACATTTTATTTTTTATCTCAACACTCCATTTAGACAGCACAACAGAGATAAAATTTGTAATCCGATCAAAGCTTTCACTCTTCCTGCCTCTATGAAGTCTTAGATTTTGTAATAATATTTTCTATGAAATCTAAGCAATCCTTCAACCTCTCAACTGGGTGTTTATCAGAACAAATCTTTAACACAGATTAACATCAAGATGTCTTTGGTGAAAAAAGTACAGGAACCATTTAGCTGATCATATTTAGCATGCAGGCCAACAAGCCTTGCAAATGGGTTTCTATTATTTTCCCTGTATCCTCCTAACTTTTTCTTTTTCTGTTTTTATTTTTAACCTTGAGAGCCATGGCCGTACACTAAATCAGTCAATATATGAAGGCTTTTGGACAGTTCAGTTGTTTGCATACCAAGCTTAATATTACCGTTTCACTCATCAGTTAACCTTGTTAAAGGCCTGAGGTTTTCGTGTAGTAATTGTTTCATTTAATTGTGTTCTGCAACGCAATAGCCTTTATTTGGAATTCTATGCCTTGTATCTTAGAAAACATTTCTTGTGGTAATAACCTCAAGGTGAGTCAGAGCAATGTATCATTGCATTTTCCTTTTTGTCCTTTGTGTAGACAGCCACTAAGAAGTGAACTGTGAGAGAGGATAGGTGTCTGATTAGAAGATAGGCGTGTGTGGACAAAACTGTTTTATACTCCCCATAATACATTTTGTTTAAAAAAACTAGAGTATAAATCAGGCATGGTGTGAAGTTTGTTTATATGGCTCTCTACAGGGTAAAATTATCATTCAGCATCATCCAAAAAGTTAAAGTACATTTTGACACCAACACCAACTGTGTTATGAGTTTTATTTGAGTCTGGACTTACATGCTTAAAAGAATAATATGGCATTAGTTAAGAAATGTGCATTCTGTTACACATATAAAGAAGACAGTTTTGGAGTTTAAACGAGTGTTAGAATAGGGTAGCAGTTTCTTTCTGTTTTTAGCCTTTTGCTAAGCTAGGCTTAGCCCAGTGGTGGAAGAAGTGTTCAGTAAAAGTGGCAATACCACAATAACGCGTACCACGTAAAACTCTTGAATTCAAAATTTTAATAATAATTTTGATGCAATAACTGAATTTTTTGGTGAACAGTTGTCAATACAACCAGCAGACATGGAGCAAAATTAGCATTCATTTGGAATCGTCTTTCTGTCCACCAGATAAATATAAGTTCAATATTCACTCACCTTTTTTAGCTCTGTTTTTGGTCTCTACCAGCTCCTGAGGGACATATCTGGCTCTTCAGCTGCCAAATGTGCCATTTGATGCCGAGTAGGTAGTGTACAGTGGTTTTATCAGAACTTATCACTGAAAACGTCTTCCTGCCTCTGGAAATGATGCAATGAGTGAACCAAAATAGTAAAGTTGCTGATCTTAAAACTAAAACAACAAGCTGAAAGATGCTGTAAAGCTCCGTAGAGCTGCGGAGTCGCATATTAATTCTCTGTGGGTTCATCCGTACGAGTGACACCTTCACGTTACACATTTGATCTATTGTTAATATAAAGATACTGCCCTAAAGTAAATGTACTTACTAGTTACTTTCTGCCACTGGTTAAGTATGTACAGGGATACTAAAGATGCAGAGATGAAATTGATATCGATATATAACATTTTGGACTTTCGATCCCTACTTTCTGGTTTATTTTGTGTCTTTCTGACTATCGGCCCATATCCTCCACAGCGTGACCTCCACACCATGAGCAGAGGGACCACCCTCTTCTCCTGTGGAACTGTGGGTGAGTTATCTCCATTTATGTCTTTCTGTTTGTCTTTCTTCTTTGCTTCCTCTTTCATGCAATAAAAATTCTCATGTTTCTTCCCTCTGCGTTCACTCAAGATATGGACAGTAACAATGGTTGAGGTGGGAGTCTTTGTCATAACATAATTTCACAGATATAATAGCATAATGGATCGCCCTTTTTAACCCCTTGATAAGTTGTGCCATCGAGGTCAGCGACCCCCACTATAACCGTCTCATTGTTTATCCCCCCTGTCGCACTTGGTCTCTCACTTCTCCCTTTCTCTGTCTGTCAGTCATCCCCCTCTCATGACCAGGGTGCACCTGCCTCCACACAACGTTGCACACCACTCTCATGGGAGTAAACTTGTAATTGAATATGCTGTTGCCTATGTCAACAATTTCCCTTTGGCTCTGTCAGTGTTGCAGTAATTACCCCCTGTGTTAAAAGACATACTACTGTTAATACATACACCTGCTATCACTCACTATCCTCTTTTTGTTTTTGGGGTGGGGGAGACGTAGTGACGTCACAGGGAGGAGCGTGGCTTACTGTTTCCACTGTTAATGTTGACATTAACATTGTTTAGCATGTCTTGTTAGTTCAACCAGCACTTTGTCTCTTGCTTTCAAAGGGTGGCCATTTGAAGTTCATCCTTTTCTCCCTTTGTTGTTTTCCTAACATTCCTGTCAGGTCGTCACTGTAGCCCCCGTACATTGTTTGTCCGCCCAAAACAATGATTTCCGTCCACCAGTCTGTGAGAGAGCATGCCAAAATTAGAGAAAAGCATCCAAAAGGACGGGATTTGGATCAGCAAGGGGCCCTTTTTGCCAAAAGCTTCAACAGATTTACGACTTAACCACTTGGCTTAGTAGCTCAAGCCACTATGGCACTTTACTGTAGGTGTATTATCTCCCACAACTGTGTGATAGTCTGTTTTGTGCGGATGGTGAGGCAGCTGGCAAGCGGTTCGAAGCATATCTTGCAGGTCCAGGTTTTAAATAGTCAGGAATGTGGATGTTGCTTGTTTGTCTGCAGCCTCAAAAACAGAGTCCATAACATTTGGTGGACTGACATGTCTTGGACTGAGGAACAGTCGGATTTCATTGGTGATCTAGGATTTCTACCATGGACAATTTTATTTTGTTTTTATTTTAAGAGTATGGTGCCATCACAACTTACAGCTGAGGTTTCGCTGCATGTTCATGTGAAACATAATCAGACATTGTACATGGTGATCTCACTGAGTCGGCCACTAAACCATGCAGTATATCATAATGAGCACTACCAAATTCTTCATAAAAAAACAACCATCTTCTTCAGACTTACAAAACACTGATTTCTTAAAATGCATTGAGAATTGAGTGTCAGTTTTAAAATGCCTCCATGCTTGCAGAAAGTTGCATCTTGCTGTCAGTTTTGTTTTTCAGCTTTCAGTACAGTTACACATGAGCACTGCTTTGCGCTGTGCAGCAGCAGTGTCATTTCCTCTAGGCTTAATCCTGCCATTCATCTTAAGATAAATGACTGCTGACAATTTTTTTTTAAATGCAACAAAGCTTGTGATTTTCTGCTTTCTGTGCTGGTGTGTAACATCTCTAAATGACCTTAACTGTATGTTCAGTTTCTTTCCTACTGTAGTTATCAGACAATAATCTCCCTTTTTTCTTCCAAACTTTTTCGGTTGTCCTTACAGCAACCATTCCCTCTTGCCTTTAGCTTATTTCTGTTTGCTTGTGCCTTTTGTGTCTGTGTGGTTAACGATTAAATGTTCCTTTCAGCTATTATTGCCTTCCTTTAAGCTAGAATTTATCATGCTGTAATTAACATAATGCAAGTTTTGCGCATAATTACTTGTTGCACAGATAGAGACTGCTAAAAAGGGCTGCTATTGAGGTCAATGAGAGTGAGTTTGTATGTTTTGAATATTGCAGAGGCAGATAGGTGGCTGGACCTGGGTCAAAGCTGTGCAATCCAGCAGAGAGCTCCCTGCCAGTCTGGTGCCAGTCTGGAGAGCCTGTGGGATGTGATGCCTGAGCCGGGGAGCTGGCACTGGGCCAAGGAGCCAGGCAGCACCACAGCAATCACCAGTCTGATAAGAGATCTCAGCCTCGGTGATGGCAGCGTGACCAGCCCCCACTCCCACACCACGTCAACCACTGCACACTACACCACTACTGCTACCAGCCAAGCTCCTGCGGCACCCCCGAGCAAAAGGCAGTGTCGCTCCCTGTCGTTCTCTGATGAATTTGGCGGGTCCCGCTCATCTTGGAGGCCCCAAGGCTCCCGGGTGTGGACAACGGTGGAGAAACGAAGGTGCCACAGTGGAGGAAGTGTCCGAGGAGGAGGGGGTTTCTCCAGCGGTCCTTTTCCCACCATGCAGCGTAGCTCCAGCTTCAGTTTGCCCTCACGCTCCAGCATCCCTTCAGATGGAGCCCTGGACCTGCCATTCTTCAACCAGCGACTGCCTCTCCACCCTCAGTTCACTGCCTCTCCAGTCTCCCCTACCTCTCCTTCCTCGCATCATCACCACTCCCGCCATCACCACTTCCTCAGGCCTCTCTCCCTCTCCCATGAGCAGATCAGCCTGCCAGAGCTTCAGAGGGAAGAGGCATCAGAGGCCAGCTCTCCAGACTCCACCCCAGAATTGGGGAGGCGAGCCAGCCAGAGAGCCGGGGGCACGGGGTGTCTGTCTCGGAGCAGGTCTCAGCCCTGCGTGCTGAACGACAAAAAGATTGGTATGAAGCGCAGGAGACCAGAAGATGTGCATGAACAGCGGCCCTCCCTGGACCTGGCAAAGATGACTCAGGTTAGCTGGAAATCTTGAACACATGTTGACAGGCACAGACAAACACATACACACACACACACACACACTTTCATTTGAATGCATGTTATTGTAATTTCACTCATTTAACAGAGTTTAGTATCACCATTGTTCACTGATTAAACATAAATCACCTTATTTATGATCTTGCTTTAATGCTCAAAATGCCCTCTATTGCATTTAGTTCAGTCCTGACCTGGACCAAATGTACTTACCACACAGCCAATACCTTTTTGTAGACCAAGGGGAAGTTCAAGAGATCCTCAGACATAACTGGGCTAGTCTCTCTCACCATCAGGGACTGATCAGTCTGAACAGGGACTGGATTAAATCAAGCTGAATGAAGTTTTCTGGGTCGCTGGTCCGAGCCTTCAGGGCTAAGTGATCTCAGGCCTCCCTCCTTCCAGCTCAGGGAGTGGTGCTTACTAAAGGAGCATTCCTCATGTTCGGTCACGCTGCCTAGTGCCATGCTCTAGCAAGCCCGGCTCCGGTTTATCATTTCATTTACTCTGTTGGGTAAACAGCCCATCCAAAGGTTGGACACCTCACCGTTCATTTGCCTCCTCTCTGCAACTTCTACCCTGTGCTTCCATCTTTCATTCCCTGTACTGCTTCATCCCTTTCTTTTGCCTTCTGTCCACTATCAGGCAGTTAGAGCAAGCAAAGGTGATTAATAGTCGGGATATTTGGATGCACAGAACTCCGAATTGCTTTCCCCATGACAAGAGTTTGTTTGTTCTTTTTTAAGGTCAGAGGAAGCAGTGGGACAGCCAGAGAGTATAAATGACCCCTGGACAAACCCAAACCCAAAATAGAACTGTAGAAGTATTTTAATGACATGGACTGTTTTGATACTTGGCAGTGCTGATGTTTTTACAGAGCCCAGAAAGATCCTGATGTGATTCTTCACATCACATTCTGGTTCATTATTTATTTGAATGCTCTTGAAATTATGCACAGAAGCATTAGCACCAACAGCAGCCACTGATACCAAAATCAACCTGTACTCAGACACGATGTAATGACTCAGAACTCGGATTATGTCCTGTATACCCCTGCTTTCTTGCACTAATATCATTCATATGATGCGCTAAAATCTTCCTTCATCATACCTCCTGTCACGGAAATATTGTCCTTTTTCCTGTTCTCTTATTAGAAAGTACCATCAATGTATCCCTCTACCCTCCCTTCCTCTTCCCAAAGATTTGTGTTCCCAGCCAGTCACCCTCAGGACATAGCCAAGGTTGGATAAACAAGGCTTTGGTAATGGAGACTGGCGAGCGTGTTTCCTCTAGTCATGCCAGCTGCTAAGAGGGGAAAATCAAGCATGATGATGGCACATATACGCAGGCATACACAAACACACACATGGAGTCAGTTTTATGTTACCTCTGGTTGCAGCAATGCTCTAATGCAGGAGCAGACCTCTGCAGATGATTGCAGACGTAGTATCTGTTGTCAGCGGTTAACAGGCAAGGCCATTGTTTTGAACCGACTTGCATGATTGCGTGTACTCAGCACTGTTGAAAGGAGTCAGGTAGTGCAGGTTAGATGGGTCATTTCAGATCTACTGTTACTGTGTTTGCTTTCTCACTATTGCATGCCTGGAGTGAGAAAAGTAAGCATACAGTATCATTTAGAACACATTTACTCTCTCGCTTATCTTTCTCTTCTTTTGCTACTCAGACTTAACTTGATGTTAGTCTTTTTGCCAATAACCAGTCCATGTCAAAGGCTGCATCTAGTTTGCCCAGGAGCCTAAACAAGCAACAACAAGGTTGTACTATGTCAAGCTAAATTAAATAACCCGAAACTCCCAGAAGCACCCACTGAAGATTCACATAGTTGTCATAGGTTAACAAGGTGGTTTGTCTCAGTGAGAGCCAAGGGAAAGCTAGTAGCTGGCAAACTGTCTGGAAAAGGAAGTGATAATGTGGAAACGTGAGGCTGGTTACAACCTGTGTCTGTTCTAGTGAAGACAGCACATAAGAATTACAGTCAGGGTTGGGAACAGATGAAATTTTCACCCCTCTTATGGGAACTTTATGGGTTCTTTGTGTGATTTGTACCTGCAGTCATAAATGTCAGAATCACATCACATATCTGGCGTTTTACTTCAGCTGTTTCTGGGCAAACTTGATGTGTGAACTGACCGCTGACAGTCTGCGTGATTATAAGTGACACTCTTTCTCCTTTTCCCCTGGCTACGCTCACAAACTTTTTCCAACTCTCTGCAAAGAAGTGGGTGGGTCTTCATCACAATACTCAGGCTGAAAACGCGTCCCACATGTCCCTCCCTTAGGGTGTAAATCAAGAGTTATTACTTCTCACACCTACACATACTTGCCACCATACCTCCTCCATTTTATAGGTGTGTAGATGAGTAATACGGTCTAAAATCCAGGTAAAGAAAAACAAAAGTAGGCCGTGCATATTTGTCTCAGCAAACTTTATAATTGCCAGGTGACATTTATCTGCATCCGAGAAAGTGTCTTGTCTTTTCAGTTTGGACTATCCAAACGCAGAAGTTTGTTGTGAAGTCTGCTGGAGGTTTGGGAGGTTAAGGATTGTGAGGGTCAACATGTAACAAGTCCCCAGTGTGTGTTGTCAGTGGAACATGGTGTAATTTGGCCTCTAGATTCCTCAGCCACGTCAATGAAGGCGGGTGTGAATTCTGGGGATGCATGTCATGTTAATCGGCTATAGCTCGACTACCGTAGGGATTTACGTGCGGCCGCCCCCATAATTCCTCGAATATCCTCCCTGCCAGCCGTATATATCTGCTCACTCCTCTGTCCACTGCCTCATTTTTATCCCTGGCTGCCCTTCCACCTTGGCCCTTCATCGTTTTTTCCTCTGCATAGTGGGCGTAGTGAGCTGTTAGACGGGGAATGTTATCTCTTGATTCTAGGTCACTTGCTGAATGATTGTTGATGCAGCTCACACTTTGCTTTAGAGGAGATGGCCCGTGTGAGGCCAGCCTGGCCACTTTGATTGGGATTGTTTTATGTCTGTGTCGCCTTTGTAGCCCTAGTTGACAACTACAGTTGGGTCATTGTACACTTTGAAGAAGAATTACAGGCTATCTATGGCTTAGCTGTGTTAGCAGTAGAGGTGGTAAAAGGGGGCGTGTTGTTCGAATGCTTGAATGTGTGTGCATTCAGGAGAGAAATAGCAGGATGAAGAAAGGGGGTATTATTTCTGCAGGGAAGCTGGCAGACATACTCCTCACTCCTCTCTATTAATATCTTCTCGCTGGCCCAAGTTTGAGCTGCTCTGCTTGTCCCCTCCTCTCTCCATCCCTCTCCATTCCTGGAATGGCAGACATGGTGATCATTACTGAGTGTCAAGCCCTGCAGGCTTATGGGAACACCTAGGTGGGCGCATTGAGGTGCGGTGCTCGCCATGTATTATGACACGTTGTGACTTGTCCCAAAGGCACTCTGTAAAGCATCACCAACGCCAGTGTGCAGTCTCGCATATTACCTCTGCTTCTTCACTCATTGCTCCAACTTGACATATCTATCTTTTTTCATCTCACCCCTCTAGGCATTTGCACGTATCTGCCATGCATTCTCTCTGTGGTACATTGAGTGAATACCAGACACAAGTACACAGACCAAAGCGAAAGCCGTTCACACACAGACAGCAACACAGTTAACTGATGCGGAGTTGTGCAAGTATGTAGTCTGGCTGTCAGGAATGAGTTAAGTTCCCCTGTCTTCGTTTGCACCCCTTTCCTCTCTTTTGTTTTAAAGTTGTTTGCTGTTGGAAGTTGGTTTTCCTGTCTTCCGCAGTGTGTCACTTAATGTTGTTTGACCTAATTTCGGCACAGAGCTAATCCAAAGAAATGTACTCATATTTTGAATCTGTACATGGTAAAGTACCTGCATGTTTTTTTTTTTGTGTGTATATGTTTCTATTCAAGTTCACAGCAGGTCGTTTGCTAGAGTACTTAGCAGGGTGTTGTTTGCTGTTTACCCTAATTATCAGGAGCATATTTGCCTAGCCTGTTGGCTTGTGCTTGTGCTGCTCCCACAGCAGCTGCCTTTTGATCCGAATGTTGTAGATAATGTCTTTTTTTTTTAAAGTGAAAGTTCTGGTTGTGTTGATCACGGTTTGGAATACTGGGTAATGTCCACCAGAATATCAGTTCAGAATATCAGTGTGTATAAAACAGTGGAAAAAGTAGGCTTGCTGTTACAGAGTAAACCAATGGATCTCATGATTGGAATAAAGTTATAATCCTTAAGATTTTCATTATATTATACCCCATTTTCTACAGCCAGCATTTTTTCTCAGTATATTTGCATTCTGTCTTTGCATCTGTTTGTTTCATTGAGTCCACCTTTCCCACTCAAGGTTCAAACTATGTATACACGCTTCCCCGGAAATTATGCATAATACATGCGTGTACTGGATGCGATGTGTGAGAGAAAAGCCGGTGCGTGTGCGCGTTGCACATAATGTGGAAGACAACATTCAATCGTGAGTTTAGTATCACCGTGTCAGAAGACATTGTTGACTTCTTTTGTCTTGTTTATTAAAACGTTCTCAGTCCAAGGTTTGTTTGTCTGTGTTGTAAACGGATGCAAGAGTTGCTCTCCTTCTTATGCGTTTCTGGCGCTGTTTGCTGCCCCAGCTCTCGAAAACAGCTCTGGGACCTGTACTACTAAAGCACGGTTCCCAAATCAACTAGAACTGAAAATTTAAAGGAGCACTCCACCGAGTTTACACACAAGGATCAGTTTACTCGTCACGAGGAGTACCATTCAGCCTGTGAAAACAGTAATATAATGTCGTCTGAGGCTCTGGAGGGGCTTTTCAAAGTCTGGGCTTGGGCTCGAGACTTAACAAATTCAACAAAAAGCCTGCGTTACAAACAGGAGGTGTGGGGGTTGAAAGACATGGGCAGTTAGAAGGAAGCACAGGTTTAATTAAAAAAGTTTAATTCTGGGAAATCCAGTGTTTTTGGAGTTTGATACCTGATGCTTATGACTAAAAGTCAGGATTTCTCGGCCTCTGTTGCTTCAATTTTGACCATTCTTTTAATAATGTTTATTGGGAGTTCCTCAATTTTATGGAAGTGTATTACTAAATCGCTGGAGTACCCCTTTTAAGGGTAAACTTTAAAGTGCAAATGTTTTAGACAGTAAATGATTAGATTAAGAAAGTAACTTACCCAACTCCTGGTTATGGCAGTGGGTTAAGTGAGACATAACAGCACGAGGTTAGAGAGACATAACAGCACGAGGTTAGAGAGCCCTCGTGTGTGTGTGTGTGTGTGTGTGTGTGTGTGTGTGGTAATAGTGAATATGGTTTGGATGTATTCCATCTGGTTGGGGGTATGCTCAAGTGAAAGAGAAAAAACCACACACACACAGGCAAAGCTGGGTACACAGCAGAAATCCAACCCTGCTCCCCCAACCTACCACCACACCCACCCAAATCCCAGTCAGCCTCGGTAGGTTTTATAGAAAGCATATTGTGGAGACGTTGCCTCTCCCCCTCCTTTCTCTCTTCCTTTCGTCTCCTCCTCTGCTGTGATAATTAGTAGTGGGGTAATACTGGGGGGTTGAACAGAGAGAGCAAGGGCTCAGAAATCCCCTTTTCCACTCCAGTGGGGTAACTACAGCAAAGGCCTCCCACTACTCACATGATCACCTCAAGCGTTTGCAGATGAAGTGTCCTGTGTTTGAGCAGCTTACATGTAAAGTTAATCCAGCAAACCTTAAACTCAGACAGCCCAAATCCTGCGTTGTAGTTTTCTTTTGGACTGTGCTAAATCAGGGCACAGGAAAAAAAGTGAGCCTGCTAAAGTGAGACTTAAGGGTGGGAGACTCCCAGCTCATTGTAGCAGGAAAAGCAATGTCCTAACACACTAGGGAACATTAGAGGTGTCTGTCATGTAAGCCAAGGCTCTATAGAGAAAACCTCATCTCTATTCACCTCCATGCCTCCAACATCTGCTGCTGCAGCACTCCAGAGACCATTAACCCCTTAACTGCGCTGCACGGCTGCCTTTCTTTGTTGCAGAGAGGAATTCAGGGTGGACAGAGAGCATGAAAGCAAACTGGGAGACAACTTCCCAGTAAATTAAATCTCTGAAGGTCAAGTGTTGAGAGCAAAATCACAGGCAGTTGTTCACACACAGATTCTCCCCGTCTCTCCCTAGGGTGCGGAACTTCAAAACATCATAACAACTGTGAATAACAATGGCTTAAACAAGAAATGTCCTCCACTATACAGGTTTGGGTTCCCAGTCATGCCTTGCGTGTTTCACAGTGGCTTCCACAGTGATAAATAGGCCCAGAGCACAATTTGAAACAAGATACCTTTTGTGGTTTGCAACTCATCTCAGTGTTTGGCGTGTTTTTCTAAAACAACCCAGAAGGTTTAGAATTTGTGTATGTTCTTTGATGGCTCGTGTGTGTACTCGTGTTTACATGTTCACATGCCGTCAATGAAAGGGAAGCTTTTGGCTGGAAAACCCTGAGCTTGAATTCCCCCGACAAAACCTTCTACTCTTATAGCCTCATTAGAGTGAAGCCAGAATGTGAACATGAGCTAAGGTGCACAAACCAGCATCTATTTATCCTCTTTGTCTCCTCTATACAGAAACTTCAGACTTTTCAGAGCTTGAGCTGCCCCGGGTTCTCAGCGACCGACGGCTGCCAATCAAGCCTGCCCCCTCCCACCTTTGAACCCTCCGGCCAACCAGATTCAGACTTCACTGTTGTGTCCGAGCTTGGACTGGAGTCACGGCAGGAAGTGGCAGGAGATGACGAGGAAGAGGATTCATCCTACGAGGAGCTGGATAGTGACTCGGCTTGTAGCGTGGACTCGCGGCCCGGGTCTCCTGTAGGCATCGTGGGCGGTAAATGCACCCTCTGGAAGGGTGATTGTGGGACACAGAGGGACATTTTCCAGCTGGGGGGAGAGCTGGATCTTGACCAGATTGAGAGAAACTGAACATTTTATAGGAGATTTAAAAGACTGTCTGGACTGTTGTAGAAATTTATTGGGACATTGATGATGTACCAAGAGATGACTATTACAAAGGGCTGTGAGAAAAAGAGTGGTGGATGTTTTTGTCAACTTCAAAAGGGAAAGACAAGGAAAGTGATGTAGATGACAAAGGATTAGGTATGTTGTTAATGGCTGGCTTCTTAATGACACATTTGCCTTGAACATTCTTACTGTTTGAATCAAAAAGCAGTGACCTTAGTTGTTTTTATTGGGTATTCAGCTTAACTCAGGAGTAGGAAAGTGAGGGTTAGTCTTAAAAAAATAAATAAAGAAAGAAAAATTCAACCTGATGACCTTTCCAAAGTCAGCTAACCTTAGATTTTGTAGTACTGTAGCAGTAGCTGGGCTCTCCTGTATTAAGCTCGAGTTTTGTCTTGTTTTTTCAGAGTAAGTGGGGGGCGTCAAGGATGGGGTGAAACAGGGAGGGGTAAATAACAGGAAGAAGTATCTTCTCACAGACTTACCTTTGACCTTCATCTTATGTGATTGTGCACACATGAAAATCAGATTATTTTTTTTGCTGAATGTAGACTCAATAAGCTTTATGAGGAGTTCAGAAAATGACAGTGCCTTCTTTTGAATGCTTGCTCTCCCTGTTCTCTTCAAGAAACTAGCCTCAATCGAAGCCACCTTTTCTGACCTTTTTTGTAGGTTCTTAATATGCAAATTGTATATTTGAATTCAACACTGAATCTCAAGTTTTCAGTACTAATATCAATGTATATTTTTTTAAGTAACTGTTTTTTATGAGCTGTTTGTGAAGGAGCAAGAATACAAGGCCTTTCTTCTAACAGAATGGACATGAAATAAACGTACAACCTGCACTCATATGTCTGGTTTGATTTCAGCTTATTAATGAATGCTTTGTACTTTAAGCAAGATTGCTGCGGAAGACGAGCGTTCACTTTGACACATCAAAGGTCTGAATAAGCTGCAAAAGTTTCCAGATACTCTTTAGAAGTTGTACTCGTTCCCCCACACTCACTTCCTGCATCACATTTCAGAACCATTTTATTGAAGATCACTCATTCAAACTTCATTGTTTTGAATGATGCATTTTTGATGCCCTTGGTTTATAGAGCAAACTAGTTGGGTATTTTCCTTTCACAGTGGCTACCTAAGCTATTTACAGCTCTTGATGAATTCAGCAGTTTAGGTAAACATCTGTGTAATGCCCTTATGTTGCCCACAAGCCCCAAACAAAATGGCAGGAAGTCTAGACATGGAATATCCCTGGCCGGTAACCCAGCAGTGACCAGAGGAGGTGATGTCAAGAAAAAATGTCCCGGGACCTGCGAGGCAGACAGACAGACACATCGGCTGGGCAAGTTTGTTCCTCCCTGGGATTTCCTATCATGTCTCTCTTAGTCTGCTGAAACAAACTCAAAGCACCTGCCACCTCTTATAAGCCTTAATTCTAATAGAGGTCTCTCTCTTTAAACTGCATTAAAGACTTGTGTTGTCATTATTATTGGCCTCCGGGGAGGATGATTGCTGAAATAAAGTGATAGGACAGATTGTTTTTTCCGACTCAGGGAGGAAAGCCCTGGCTGAAGAACGGTGTTTATGTCCAAAACAGGATATTCCAGCCAGTTGCAGCTTTTCCTTCAATCTTGGCCTTGAAGGAAGGTGAACTCCAACATCTCTACCCTGAGGTGTTGGCTTACACAAACACACACCCAAACATGTACAACACAATCACTCATTCAAAGGCCCTGAAATAGATATTGAGTGTGCTAGGCTTGGAAAACTATATTAGCTGTCACCTTTCCTTCTTTTTCATTCCCAGTGGGTGAGAGTTGGGTCTCTCCGTCTCTAAATGTTGTAAGAATATGGATGATTTGATGAAAAGAAGGACAGAGGGCTCAAATTTATAGGATGGAAAAACAAAAACAGGCATAAGTTGGTGACATCTGTTCACACTTAATTTCTTTAAGTTGACACAAAAGGCTGGAAACACAAAATCCCATTGCCATCTACAGTAGTCTGGTTTGCTCGCTGCTCCCAAAGGTCAGTAAACCAAATGCATGCATACACACACACACACACACACACACACACACACACACACACACACACACACACACACACACACACACACACACACACACACACACACACACACACGTTTCCTCTCTGGCAGGAAGTGGCAGGCTAAGCAGGGGAGAGAGTTAATATCTGAGGTAAACGCTATAAATAGGGAGCATTGTAGTTGTGGCTGGCAAACATAGACATTGGACAGAGGGAGACAGGAAAGGCCGTGTTACACAAATTTACAGCGCCCTGGACTGCGCCGCCCGATTACATGTGAGAAAACATTGGCTGCGTTTTCAAGGAAAGCTGTGTTTTACTCTGTCAGCAAAATCACTTGAACTATCCTTTGAGAACTTTAGAGGAAGTCAAAATAATTACGTCATTTTTTCTTCAGCCTTGTAGGGCGTAATCTAGTGTTTATGTCCAGCTGAGTGGGAATCATGCTTGCATCTTAGCTTTAGAAGAATGTTTCTTTATGATCTTATGAAATACTGATACGTTTTAGGCCCTCTGAGCCTCATCTTCTCCTCCTCTGGCTGAACTTATGTGTGTGGTTTTGTTTGGGGTGAAGGTTGCTCTTTTCTGTCTATTCTATGTGTTGTCTCACCTGTCAGAACAACAGGGGAGACAACACATTGTATATACTGTAAGTGAGGATCGATAATGACACATAAAAGCAAGATAATTACAATAGTTTAATTAGCAACATATGTAGTGGTGGAGGTTTTGAGTATGAATACTAATGTCAATATGATAATCTACCAAAAAAAATGGATCTGTCTCACGTTAGACCATGTTGAGCTACATGAACACTCTTCTTGGTGCATGCACAAATTTGCTTCTCTGCTGCTGTCGTGTGCATGCGTGCTATGATTATGAACTGTCTTGTGTTTGTGGTTAAGTAATTATCAGAGAGTATTACGAAGAAATGTTTAATGTTAAATAATGGCAATAAAACAAACAAGAAAAAAGAAAGTCAGTTGAAAATCAAAGTAATAATTACACGAAAGTTGCTCTCAAGTACGCATTGCTTCAGGAGTCATGAGAGAAAAATGCTGAGAACCGCTCTTCCAGCTTACTGAAGGTACATTTTGTGCTTTAGGTAGGACAAATTAATCTTCCTGTCCAGGACAGCTGCCTCTCTCTGGGTCTACATGTGTACTTGTTAGTGCGTACGTGTGTTAGCAGACACCTATCGTAGTTGGACAGGTGGCCGGCAGTGTCACATGTCACTGATTCACTAATGCTCCACTCAAAGGTGACAGAGTGCAACCCAACACTTTGTCACCATGGCTCAGAATCGGATTTTTTGCCAAGTAGGTTTTCACATACATGAATGCTGTGCCCTCCTCTAATAGGCTGTAATGACTGGTTTTGTTATATGCCAGCCACCCAAGAGTACCTGGAAATCCCTGTAGTACAAGCCTGGCTTTTTAAATATATATACTGTATAGAATTTTATAGATATTTCTAACATCACATAAGCAAATCACTTGTTAAAGCCACTATGCTCCCTGTTCGCTCTGATGGAGGAAAGGTTCATATCTCTTGAAGAGTTATTCTTGCAGGAAAATACATGAAATCCCGTAATGAGGAGTTTTCAATTGGATCCATGGGCTGGAAAACAATCCAAGAACAATAAACAGTTAAAGTTAATAAGTTTATATAATGGTGTGAATAAGGATAAGTATTAGTCATCTGTTTTGTCTCCTCCAGCAACCAATAACTTGGCCAATAGAAAAACAGTCACTCGAGCTTTTTAAATCGTCAGCCATAAACACTTTAAAACATTTATTTGGACATAGCTTTATTTGGACGATATTTTCCATCAGCGTCTTTAATTACTGTACTTATGATGCATAATGTCTCTACAGAGAGAGCAGCCTTTTCCTCGCAGCTGTCAGTTAGAGGAAGAGAGTGAGATAGTGATGGGCAGCTGATAGGCGTCACCTGAACAGTACATGTTGTTGACTTGACCGAGATAAACCCTGGAAAACCCAGAATTCGCTCTGTAGCACTGCTCGTAAATTGTGCTCAGTTTATGGGGAGCAGATGGCAACATTGTTTGGTGTTGATGTGCTTTGCGGTATTCACAGCAACTCATTCAAATCAAGTGTTTCTCAAAGGACTGGTGCTGCCAGCCCGACTGAGTACTCTCCTGTTACAAGAAAAAGGAGTGCCATAAGACCACAGACTATTTGACAACACATATGCTGCCAAGCATTTATTCCATTTTGGAAATGTGTTGCCATGCCACCCAAACATTTCCCATTCTGTGTGTGCTGCAACTGAGTATGTGTATTACAGAATATGAGAGAAAGTGGAAGAAGGGCAGTTTTACTCGGTGGAAGGACACGTGCTGAGAGAGAGGAAACACATGCCCCCTTTTCTTTTTTTTTTTCTATGAATCCTTTTTCTTTTGTGAGCAAAAGGGTAGCACACACAGGAGACTGGCTGTTGACTTGCTACATACACAGTGATGACTGAGTGCCAAACAATGGGCGACTGAAATAGACATGTTGTTGCAACGGCTGGTCCACATCTATCCATCACACCAGTCACATCTGGGTCGACTAGTGCTGCCTGGAGTGCCTTCTTCCTGGTCTGAATCCAGAGTGGTTGCTTCTAATGAATTACGATGAAACATCAACCATGTCAGTGAATATCTGCAGAAACAGAACAGTTCCTAGGGAAAAACATTAAACAAATTAACAGAGCTGGTCTGTGACAAATATGGCATTCGTCTGTCTGTCAACAAATATTACCTAATTGCCCTTACACTACAGCTTCATTTGTATGTAGCAGCTCAAATTTCCCTTTCCATAATCCCTGGATCATGCAAAAGCATGGGTAAACAGATCTGTATCACTGTTCTCTATAATAGCCTTGATTTATAATCTGGCTTCAGGTCCGCTGCCCTGTCGGTTTAAATCGCTGATGTTTCCAGCTCCAGCTTACGATGTGAGTGACCAAAGGAGTCAGGACACCTGAGCTCTTAAATAAATACAAACACAAACACCAGAGTTTTTGAGATCATGGAGCTGCTTCGATGACATCGGATGAACAATTTTCAAAAGGTGTTTGCCATTAAAAGACTCAAGGCAGGACAGACACCTGGACACTAATTACCTTCACAACCTGCACCTTGAGGAACTTTGAACTCTAAGTTGAGGTGAATGGCAAAAACAAAATAAGTCACAAATGGGTGCACATGGCAGCATGGGATGGTGATTATAAAGATCTGGTGGTGGTGGTTTTATACTTGCAGGTGTTTCACATATTTTCTGTTTACATGGGCTGCCTGATGCTTACCCTTACACTGTGCAGTATATAAACCTGTACATGGAGTCTTTGCTCTTATTCTCAGACTTCACAATCCATCTTCTTCGGAGAGACTTAAAACAGAGCAGATGACCTCCTCCGCAGCCACCTCTCACTCAGAATTTATGATGCAAACACATGAGATAGATATATAAGGGAAACAGGAAATCGCTCATGTTGGATCCCAGTGACCACCGATTGAAATACCCTTGTGGTAAGAGTGCTACAGGTCCATGCCCAAATGGATTTCCCAGCATGTATTACAGTATGTGCACACTCTCAACTTTCACATATGTCCTCTGTGTTAGACCCAGGCCTATTGTTCTTTCTTTCATAATAAGGACTTTGGTACTACTATGGTTTCCTGGCTTGCCACCCATTTATCCAGCCATCTGTTACAGATATTTGTGAACCTGTGTGTTATTCTCCTCCACAGATCCAGTATATCAGGTAGTTACTTCAGTTGAACTGGAAGTAGGCTCAGCTATGTTATGCAGGTCACTACAACAGCTACACAGATTTCTAGGCGTCTATTTACTTTCGTTCAGACTCAAGGACAGATCATTTCAATTTTTTTTTGGAAAACTGTAGTAGGCAGTTGTAGCCTGATAATTAGACAGAATTGCCATTTTATTTCACGTCATTCATTCAGCCTGCATTGTGTTCGTTACCAATCAGTCAATCACTCCAACCAGGCAGCTGAGTCGAGTCAGGTCGAGTTGGGTATTCAGGTTTGTAGTACTTAACAGTGTCAACAGCGAGCGCCTACAGATACGGTAAGCCCAGAGGGGAAAACACGTGTCAGTCAGTCAACACCTGCACTGTTAAAAGCTAAACTTTGTCACACAGTGCTCGAGTGAGTTTGTAACACTGTCACAGGCTGTAATGCTTCAATTTTGCTCACTGGCAGTAAGTTTGGTAACATATAAAAGCAGGAGAAGGCAAGAGCTTTTATTTTTTGTCAGACTTTAGAGTGCAAGGCTGTGGCTAATTCCTGGAGGCACTACGTAACAGTATAGATCTGGAACAAAAAGAGTCGGCACAACAGAATCGTTCAGAGGTCCAGAACCAGGCTAGGAGGCTTGTGCTTCTTGCCCCAACTTGTGTTGTCCTTTTCGCAGTCTGCATATTACAAATCTCTACAGTGTGGTGAGCAAAATGTTATCATGACCATTAGCCATAATGGACAAAAACATGATAATATAACCCAGACTGACTAATACCGGAATTTCCTTTAATATAATGTTCCATGTATGTAAGTTTAATATAAAATGTGTAAATCTGTAGCCCTTCTTGCAAAACGACACACTAGCATATGAATGATTTGCATAAGTGTAAATTCTTACACTGTTTTTCTACTTCTCAGAGTAGCTTACAGGCATCTGCTATTTTCCTGTTCCTCAGTACAAAAAATTACTCAAAGACACACTTTCATGACATATATCGATACAGTTTGCATGTAAAGAAAACATACAAACGCAACACCAGCTCTTTACAAAGTGGATTCATTAACCTGCAGACATAGAGATGCGTTGTATAGATTACGCAATCAGAGTGAGAATAATAAGTCTGACGTCCATCAGATCTACTCTACCACCCTCCAGCTGGGTCCCGTGGGTGTGTACAGGAAAGGCGCCTGCCACCATCACACATCTGTAAACATGGGCAGATGAATAGGCAGCAGTCACCGATGTTATCACCAAAGACATTAGCCACAGGGTAGACGACAAATGAACATGAAAATGCTAATTAGGTTCAAATTATATCCCTGGATAAACTAGTTGGTAGGTTGCTGGCTGACACAGCTGGAAGGCACTTTATAGTAATGTGAGGTTCTGTAAGTTTGATCTTCTGAGTCATTACTTTGTGCTCAAAAACACAGTTCTTGTATTTATCTTTCAGGAAGTCCATGAATGGTCCCCACCTCTTTTAAAAGTCCTTAGATTTTTCCCTTTTATGCAAATGTTAGCGAGCTTGAAAGTCCTTTTAGTCGCTGGCTAAGAGATGGTTTTAGTGCATTTTTCCAGAAGTTACATACTGGTGAATATATACTGTACCAAGTAAACATAACTTGGGACACAAAGGAAGATCATAATTAACAATAGGAGAAACATATAGTACATTTTTAAAATCACATCTGAAATGAACCAGCAGCCACACAGTAATTATGGAATATAATCCTGTTTATTACCTGAGGATGAAATTCTTGGTTCTGCATTTTGAACTATTTTAAGGCTCAAACTTTTATAATTTATCTTGCAAAATTGATTTGCACTTCATTCTACAGCTCTTTACAGATATTTGGCATTATTCCTTGATTTGAACCACCTCTCTCTTTTTCCTGTAAGACAATTATAACAACTCCCATATTATATCCAGCGAAGTGCTCATTAAGCAACTGTAGCTGCATGATGAATGGATTTAGTTTGATAAATGTTTTCATTTTGTTTCCCAAAATATCTGAAGGGAGGAGGAACAAACAGGATCTTGGAATGCCATCAGATCCTGTGGGAGAAGATATTCTTGATGCGGCTGGTTTCGGTGTTTCAGGTTCCCACTGAGTACTGACAGATTACTAATCTGTGTGAGCCCGTGTTGTTGCTTTGGTGTGGGTCTCTGTCAAGGATAGGCACAGATAGTCCTGTTTGATCTAGCTGGGTAGAGAGAAAATTAGAGTGCTTAGAAAATCCTTGGTGAAGCATCAGCAGCTTGCCATTATCTCTGCAGAAGTAGTACATCATGTGTCGCACTCATTTTCACTTTGCTCAACCAAGCAAAGCCTTCAAGGTTAAAATGAATAGGTCTTTTATTTAATCTCTTTTTCAGACAGGGAAAGGTTACACCTGTAACTGACAAAGAGAGTGAGATAGGGAGGCTTACTGTATGTATACATTAATCTGTCTGCAGCGGGTGTTTTTGTGGAAGGCTTTTCTGTCTTCTCATGTTTTCACTTCCCCTACTTCCCCTTACATCCTCTGTCTCAATGTCGCACACAGAAACACAAGCTAAGTCGGCCATTGTGTAAAAGCTCTACAGGGTGATCAAGTGAAAACGGTTGGTGTCTTTATGTTGCACATTGTGCCGTCATAGACATATGAGTAAATGAGAGAGACAGAGAGGATAAAAGAGCTCCATGGGTAAGCAAAGACAGGGTTTGGTGTCTGTTATTTCTGCCTCCCTGTAGGTTTGCATGTCAAAAGAAAGGCCTCTTCCCATGTTTGCACAGTGTGTGCTTTCCAAGTGTGCGCACTGCCTCTGTACTGTTTGTGTATAGTCTGTGTATGCCTTTCAGCTATCAAACAATGCGGTTGCCTGGGTAGGAGTCAGTCAGCGTTTGTGTAATGTACCGAGTGAGTCAGAGGATACATTTTACGCCTGCCTGAGATTTGGACGTTTCCTCCTGTTCTGGCTCTTTTTATCACTCCTCGCTTCCTTTGACATACACTCATAATCAGTGAGATGAAGGGATGGGAGGAGGGAGCGGAGTTGGAGGGGTCTCTTCTTCTTTTTTTCCTCCTTCTCTGTGCTCCATCACTGAGTTGTCTGAGCACGTGGCACTTCTTTCCCGAGGTTAGGGAGCAAAGTCCATTCTGAGGGGAGGAAGTTGAACTGTCACTGGTGCTCCAATTTATTAGCTTCCCTTTAAGATTTACAGTCGTATCGTGGTTGACTCCTCTGCATGATAATCCACAGGCTGCTATGGAGAGTGATGCACACACCCACGCAGACAGACATACATGCACACATGCATGGGCAGTGACATGCACGCATACCACAGGGACTCCATCATGTCAGCATATACACCTGCACATGTGCACACTCTCAGCACACTTCTGTCTCCGAGAAAAGAGGAAACGGCGAGAGAGGATGAGTTGTGAAATACAGGGGAGAGTTGAATCAAAGATTGAACCAAGAATGCAGCAATGTAACACAAACAGCCAAGATTTAAACAACTTCTCTTCTGCAAATTTACAGTGTTACAAGCCTGACCGCAATATTTTTCACCAAGCATGAGTGTGAGAAAGCCACTCAGGCCACAAAACATTTTTCAACCTTTGTCCTTCACATGCTGGATGGTTTGTCAGCTGGGGTAAATACGGGTAGATTCAGCACAATGTAGTCTACAAAGGCCTTGTAAGGAGTTAGGGTTTGGAAAGCCCCATAGCACACTATTCATTTTCCCTCCCCTACACTCGCCAGCCCACTCCACCCGGCTATTATGGCGGGGTTGCTCTCCAGGGACCCCCAACACAGACGCTAGTTTGGAAACCCCAAGCATGCTCGACCGCCTGCATTTCAGTGATGAAAAAAAGGGGAAGGAAAGGACGAAGAAAGGGAGAGAACAGCCTTGTTCCTGGCTGCATCTTCCTGAGTCTGTGATTTCCATCCACTGTGAATGTAAACAAACAAAGACATAAAATAAGAAAACATGGGCAGACTGGAGAAGTAGGCGAAGGAGGAGGGAAGAAACAGTCAGCAGGCAAAACATATCTTGGCACGAGGCGTGAGATACAAGTCACCAGCTCATTTATTCGTACCACTGCCAGACACTGAGACAAAAAACACATGCAGGCAACAAAAGCTGGCTTCCAGACACACCGGCACAGAGAGGACTTTCTATGAAGCCTATGACAATCTCTTGACAGACATCAATTTAAATTTGGTGTACAACAGCTGCAGGACAAAGATTACTGATTTGATGATTTAAAGCAGTGGTTCCAAACTGGGACCCCGCCAGAGGGTCGCAAGATAAATCTGAGGCGTCGTGAGACGATAAATAGTATAGGAAATCAGAAAAAAACATATTTCTCTTACACAAAATTAGATTTATTTTTACAAACTCTTTTCTAGCCTTTGCTTCTTGCTTGTGAATTACTGGGTATTCTTACATTAATACAATAAAGTATTTAACATTACTACAAACCATTTGTATGTTATTTCTTACCTTCTAGGTAGCTAATATTTTCATTTTTGTAAAACATATATATATAAATAATGAAAGGCCTTGAATATTATTAGAGATAGGTATAATCATCAGAGTAAACATGCATCACAATGTACATCACAATGGACTTAAGAGTAGAGACTATTTTGAAAAATCTTCCTTTAAGGTCTGGCACTCGATGTTTAATTCAATATATGTTGTCTGAACATCAGATTCAAAAGACAAACAAGTATGGATGCCATTAAAGTATAAGTTCACATGTTTTCAAGTCTATCTTAAAACAATACTGACATGGCCATATTTACTGTGAAACAGTTAGTGGTCATTGTATTGGTCTATAAACTTGCCTCTAAGCTGCGATGGAGAGCTAGTAGTAGACTGTAACTTTGGAAGATTTGTGTAACTCTGCAGAAGCCTAATTTTAGCTATAGATGAACTTTCATTCATTTCTGCACAAAACACTGAAGTTTCTTATAAGCAACTGCATGCACCAAGAAGGGAGAGATTTTAAAATGGTCCCTGCTTGCACTTGCATTGCCAGGTGATGAAAACATATGACAGAAAACATAAAGCAGACAACATGTTTGTGGTGGTTTATCAACCTCAAGCAAGCTTGAATCTCTGCGGGTTGATGTCTAGTATGTCTAATAATAACATTTGCCTGGAAGGTAGGAGATCAATCTATAAACTTGTGGTATGCTGTGGAAAATAGTCAGTGGATTATGGAGTACGTTTTAAAGCACAGGCTGGGTGCTTTTAATGTTATGAACACTATATGTAACTGCAGCTTGTAGGTCTGTTAATATTGAATTTTTGAATCATAATGAATGAATAGCTTTTCTAGGATGACAGCTGAATTATGGTGTGGGTGTCTGATGAATACATCTATACCAGTTCATCACACTGACGTCAGTATGTGTGTACACTGTAAACAATGAAAGTTCTTGTCAGCTAATGACAGCTTATGACATCCAGACCTGGTGTTATAACAAAGTGTTACATAACCTTCGCAGAACAAAATGGTACCATGTGAAAAGGCCTGCGTTCATGGGTGGACCTGTGCAGAGAACAGGGCATCAGGGACAGATTGATTGGGTGTCAGGAGAGTAGGAGGAAGGAGCTTTATGAGCTTTAAAGCTCCAGTTTCTTTTTTTAGCATTAGTCACTATTAGCTCTTTCTCTCTTTCTGTTTCCCACTAACTTTTCTTCTTTCTTTCATCACAAGTCTAGTGGTAAAAACAAGGAAGTTCTCAGTGATGATTGAATAAAACCTCATGTGTAAAGTATCTGTGTGGCAGTGATACCCAGACAAATCTTTTTAAGCATCAAAGGGAACAAAAGTTGGTTCACTTTTCACATAAAATGTGCCATAATTGGGTTTTCACATTTTTCTCCACAATCCCAGACGTCCTGCCTGACCTCTGTGGAGTGAGATTATCAGATTTTGTTTTCCTGTCTTCTAATATCCTCCACTGGGGAAGAACGGCAAACATATATTCACCAATCTAAGCCCATATGGAGCCATCTACAGCTCTGGGTAGACACAAAGACTCGGAAAGCCTCCCTGCAGAAAAAAGGGAGGTTTCATTTAAAGCACTTTCCTTCTTTTCTTTCATTTTCTTCACTCCATTTTATCTTCCCCTGGTGCATACCATGGAAGCTATAGTGGCGTTTCCAGCTGCCAAAACTAGCCACAAAGTGCTTTCAAATCTTTGTCATATGACCTGTCTCTGCTTTTCTCTCCCCACGGCCTCACCACTTAAAAAAAACTGCAGCCACAGTGACATGAAGGCAGAACGCACTGGATGTTCAACAGCAGCATATGCACGTTTTGTTTGGACAGATTAACATATACACACAGTTGTTCTGCTTTCTGATCTTTACATATCTGTAATTTAGCTGTATCTAAATATTTACTAAAAGCTTCCTCCTATTGAGAAGATTTCACATTCAGGACGTGAGGCAAAAGTACCTCCCCTGCATCATATTTTGGAGGGCGGCCAATCATTGAAGCAGTTGTTGACAAAGGTGATACTGTCATCAGAACTGCATGTAGGTTGATGCACAGATCCAGGCAGAAATAGTAACTACAGCACCGGTTGATGATGATGTGTGTCTCAACTCTTTTTTTACCTTCTATTTACTTTAATGAAGGAGTGAAAACAACTTTAAACCTGCATTAATTGCTTTGTTGGCCCACTAGCAGCGCAACAAGCTGTAAACACAGCGTTGATATATTATCACCTTTTAAAGTTGTGTGAGAATGTGTTAGCAAACAGTTGCCTATTTACACAGCCAGCAGACACAGAGCGACATTATCATCCATTTGGAGTCTTGTTTCTGGCCAACATGGCACTCCTTTTAGCTCTGTTTTTGGTCTCCACCCACTCCTAAGGAAAATATCTGGCTCTTTAGCTGCTAAATGCTCCACTATGTCCACAGGCTAGTCACTAACTTTGTCTGTTTTCTGTTTGGTGCTGGCCAGGAAGTGTACAGAGCTTTTTTGCTGAAAACATCTGCCCACTACAGCTGGAAAAAAGGTTGATAAAAGCAGTGAGACTTAGTTAAACCAAAATAATATGCTGAAAGACGCTAAAACGCTCCTTACAGTTGAGGCGACGTGCACAGTTGCGTGTTAATTTTCTGTGGGTTCATCAGTACGACCGACACCTTCCACATTACACATAGTCATCTGAGCCATTGTTAGTGTAAAATGTTGATTAGGGCAGCTTTACAGTTACCAAAGTAAATCTACAGAAGAATGACAGTGATGATAGAAAGTTTAAGATAAGAAAGTTTTAAAAATACTTCAGTTTCTTTGTTTTCCTTTGTTACTTTATATCTATCATTCCTTGATTGGATGGACTCCAGGCTTGCGACACAGTTTGTTTTTATAGATGACTGTTACTTTCCTTGTAGGCCTGCTGCTAACACTGCACTGTATGTTTTGCTTGGAATTACCTTAAGACTGTCTAGTTACTGGCATAAAGCCCTTTGGATTACTGAAGGTGTTTGTCCAACAGAGAGTGTCATACAGGGAAAAGCACTCAGCGCTGACATGGAAATTGTGGGGTTTTACGAGAGAGGGAGTGATCTGAGATGCAAAACAAACATCACTCTTCCTTCTTTTGTGAAGTCCAAAAGGCAGGTTTCCCTGCATAGTGCTCACTTTAAACTGTCATTGGTCGATCAAAGACCTTATCAAGGCAATCGTAAATTTGCTGTTTCCGATAAATACAGTGCTGATGATGACGGTTTGAAAGTAAACAGGTTAAATAACCATTGTTCAGACCAGTTCTTCTACTTTAAACATTTCAGACAGGTCCTGCCCTCCTCATCCACAAACTGGTGTAAGGTTTCTGTCCTCCATCTGTCCGGGTGCATGCCTCCCCCGCCCCCTGTCTTTTCTTTTTTTCCACTAATGGTTGTGTTCAATAAAAATCTACATGCACAGAGAAGTCTTTCTAACTCACGCACTCAAGTAACCTGGTTTGACACATGCAAACATCATAATGTTGTTAGAATAACCCAGTTAAGCTAATTTTTGATCATGAAAAGCACAATTAAGACGCCTGACTGACTTTCTCTGATGGCTAAATAAGTTACTGAGAGAGTGTAATGGCTATTACGAATATTTGACATCATCACTCTCTTACTCCTGTATCAGAAGTCACTGAGTCTTTTTCAGACTTTTTTTTGCTGGTGGTCTGTTCTAGTCTGGTCACTTTATGTATTTACTTAAGTGATTGACGGAGATTCCTGTTTGTAAGTCTTGTGACCTCAGATCCCTTTTGGCATCTTTCATTGGTTGGTTACAAAGATGATAGTGACGCTATAGCTGCTCCTTCAACTAGGGAAGGCCACCATCCCTCTTCATTTACTATTTGCAGCTTAAAGGAATAGTTCAACATTTTGGGGAATATGCTTATTTGCTTTCTGGTGGAGAGTTAATGTTAGATCAGAGGACTAATCCCACTCTTACACAGTATCTGTCCCTTAAATATAAAGCTACAGCCAGCAGCAGGTTAGCTTAGCTTAGCTAAGACTGGAAACAGGGGGAAAGCTAGCCTGGCTCCGTCTAACAGTAACAAAGTCTGGCTACCTGCTCCTCTAAAGCTCACTGATTAACATGTTATATGTCGTTTGTTTAATCCATACACAGTGTCACAATTACAATTTGCAGTTTTATGGGGGGCTATTTCCTGGCCAGGACCACTTGCCAGGCAACCAGCGACTCCAGGAAGTTACTGCATGGCGCCAAGAAGGTGTCGAGCACATAACCCCCTGTAAATGAGTGAACTGTCATTTTTATACTTCAGTTTTTGTAAGGATTAAACAAACAAGATACAAAGTGGTAATTAGTGAGCTTTAGAGGTGCTGGTAGATGCATTTTGTTATCTTCAAACAGAGCCATACTAGCTGTGTCCAATCTCTGAGATAAGCTAACCAGCTGCTGGCTGTGGTTTCATATTTAACAGACAGACATGAGGTATCGATCTTCTCATCCATCTCTCAGCCAGAAAGCAAATAAGCATATGTCCCAAAATGTCAAACTATTCCTTTAAAAGTATCCAAATGAGCCCATGCTTTAAAGGGCTCATCCTTATATGTGCACATGAATACACAGTGCATAAATAGGGTGATGTTTACCACAATTCCAGTGGGTTATCTTTAATGCAGGAAGTGCGTGTGTAATGAAGGAAGCCTAACTAAAAGATAAACACACCACACCTCGTACTGTCTTGCCCTGTCAGATCCTGCCTCACTCTGCCTGACTGCTGCTGCTGCTGCCTCTGGGTCAACAGGAGGGGCAGCTGCATATACCTGACTTTTTAAACTTTTATTGTCCCAAAAAGCATCAAATCTGTTGCAGCACTTCTCTTGCTATATCCATGTGCAAACTGCTAAACCCAAGAAACTAGGTGTGTTCAATACACACAATTATCTCAGTTTCAAGGGAACAGCTTGTGCTCACAGGAGAAAGATGCACAAACTGACACTCCCTATGCATACACATACCTATAAACACATTATAACATAATTTAGGGTATTTCCTTGATGAAACTACGTCAGCTTCACCTGTCACTCCCACGCATATGCAAGGGCATTAACACAAACATGCAGTGGCATCTTGAGTTCCATAGAAACAAAGCGAGAGAGACAGAACATGGTGTGTTTACTTTACTTTTACTTTATCAGCACGTCATGGCACGGCCTGAACAAAAGGCCCCGTTTTTGCCACACAATACTCACTTGCAGGTTATTTCTGGTGCCCCAGCAGTGGAGAAGGATGAAAGACCAGCCACAAAGGAAAGAATGTGGTTCCTGTTGTGGTCTTAGGGGGTCATGGGCAAGTAAATGTAGGGGTAGGGTGTCTGCCTTTTCACATTGAGTGGCCCCTGGGGTGCATGAGTCAAGGTCTGCTGTGGGAGCAGGGGTGAAGGGAGGGGAAAATGGGTGTTTATAGGCAAGAGCTGGAGGGGTCAGAGGGATGCATTATGAGAACAAAACAATATAAAGGATGCCACCTCGTAATAACCCTGCCAAGGATAAGAGCATTTCAAGGAATGAAGACAGGCAAGCTTGGCACTGATGCTATTTTAATAAGTGACGCAAAATGGTGATAGATGTGGGGTTTGCTGAAGTCTCTTTTTCACGCTTTGACAGCAGGAGTCACTGGAGCAGGAGACACTGAACTCAAGTCCTGACAAATTCCCTGAAGGGACATCTTGGCCTCTGCTAGTACAACAAAACAAATAGTGACAGAGGAGCCACATGACATGTAAATCTCTGTGGTAACACTGTGTTCACTACTTGTATTTGTGTACAGTAGAGGAGTATGTGTGCATACATGCGTGAGAGAGTTTATGTCCATGCTTCTGAGAATGTTTACTGTGTGAATATCATGTGCTGTGATATTACACACACCTAATATCTGTTATCATATAATATATGTGTGACTGCATGACCCTGAGAGTGTTTTTCTAGCACTTTTGGCAGGCTCCCATAACTGCCTTCAAGAAACGCCGCCACAGAATCTAGTTCTGCCACTGTCTGTCTGGCTGTCTGAGTTCACTACATCCACAGGGCTGTTATTATCACAGAGGCAAAACTGCTGTCAAAATAAACAGCTGATGACAGGACGTGTATGAAGGCAACTTTTTCTTTAATTGATTCAGATCTGATAGCTACACAAGGAGTTGGTGTTGGAGTTTTGTGCATATTGTTCAGTGATTATGTGTATTCAAATATGTCATGGCATGCAAATGTAGAAAAATCTTTTGTGGTGATGATGGCAGAAAACAAAAACAAAGCATCCATGTTTCTGGCTCTTTTGAACATTCCTCGCTCTCCCTTTCTCTGTTCATGTGGTTGCGTGTGTGCAGTCTAATTGGCAGAGTGGTCTGGGACCCTGTGGCTGCTTGCCTGGAAGGCTGGCACAACAATACAGGAAGCCGGCACTTATCTGGAAGGGATGGGGAGGAGGACACAGCAGACAAGTCAAGAATTATGACGGATTTCTCATGAAATGCATTCGAATTAGGGTCATCTTTGTTCAATTATAAATCAAAAGGAATGAAAACAATCTTTGCGCAGGAAAGAACAGCGCGAGGAAAACAAACAAACAAACAAAAAGAGCAAGGCAGCAGGGTGAGGGTGTAAGGTCCAGAGGATGTTTGGAGTTTACACTGACCGTCGGTTTACTGATTTGTGTGTTTTCTTGGTGATGACATGCATGGGGCTTTGCTGATGTGTATCATCCAGAGTACAGCTGAATCAAATGTGACAATGTGAACCTGAAATACCAAACAATACAAGACTGTATTCTCAATAGCATTTTTTTTTGTTGTGGCTACAATTCCCCCTTTTCCTGCAAAAAACAAACAAAAGAAAATAAATAAATAAAATAAAAAACACTCAAAAGTTATTCACATGTATCACAGCAAAATCTTCAGTGTTAAATGAACTCTGTTGGTGTGACACCAACACTTACACATTGAGCATTTGCCCAGGGTCGACACAATGCATTTTCTACTGTTAATGAGTTTCAGTGACATTTTATTTGGCGTTTAAAAATGTTGATTGTTTGCTCACTCAAGGAGCTGATATGTCTCTGGGGCAAGAGTTCAACACTCTCTAAAAGTATGAAATGAGCTCTGCTGGTTTGCTAATATTAATTTAACTCCTCCTCCTCCTGAAAGCTGATTAAGCAAGTATTAAGCAAACATCACTGGAAAGGATTTATTAGGCTATAAATCACACTGTTGGAACTTGGTATGAATTTAACTAAGGCAACAAGTAGTTCTACTTTAAATGATAGTGACAAGGTTTTATGAGATTGTTTCCAGCCAGATCTGCAGTTTGTGTGCGTCAGATGAATGCTGACCCATGGTTTTACCTTTACCGATGAAATAAATGATGCTGTCTCAAGCATCTTGTTCAACACTCCCTCCTCAGAAAAACTCGAAAAATCTGAACTCCATGCAGGCTCCTCTGAGATAAGAAAACCTGTTGAATTGCTTTGTCTTGTGCAACTTTTTGTACATGAGTCTGGGAAACATCCACAGACAGATGGCTTCTTTTGATGTCACTCTGAACAGTGAAATGTAGAAATGTTAATGGGAAAAACAGTTTTCACAGTAAACCATGCGCATGATCCTCACGGAATATTGTGAGCATTACATTCTGTTACATTAATGGCTATCCATCCAACCATTCAACCAGTCCTTAGTACAGGTCAGTGTTATTGCTACAGCCAAATATCACAAAGCACAAGGTCCCAGAATGGTCGATGGTCCAGCACAGAGGAGCCTGAGTGAAAAGAGAGGACAAGGAGAAAAAAAAGGGAGAAAAGAGAAAGAAATTCATCAGGGCCCACATATTCCTTCAGGGTCTCTCTGCCTTTTTAAGACACACCCCAAACTGAGCTGTTTCCACCCAGATTCACATTTGGACAATGGCTTTAATTCAGAATGACAAAGAGACTGAGGTCAGTCCATCGCAAAGCCCCCTGAGCATCAGGTAATCGAATACAGAGCTGGAACAGAAGATTTCTGAACTCCCCAATAATCCCCCAAGATTTACTTTCACTGAGTAAAGTGGTTACACCGTTTACTTGAAAGGCTGTGTAATGATACTAATACGAGTTAATAGTTTCTGCATGTAGGGAGAATAAAACTGAATAAGCAGGTTTAAATTCCTGACTTGGTCAAATAATCTCAGCTAATCAGCTGGTCTGCCCCTGCAGGGTTTGTATACACACTGACGGTAACTGAGAGAGCAGCGCAGTGTTGGAAAATATAGCAAGGCATAAACAGGTTTGGGTAAGGCAGCACATAACTATTCATGCAGTGAACCAAAGCTTTCGCATCTGGCCTTGAACAAATAAAAAAACCATTACAAATTGCATGCAAGTGCAATGTTAATGTACACAGAAACACAATATATTTACAGCTAATGTAACACCCCTTCCTGAAATGCCATTCTATTACACTGTGCCCCAGTAAAAAGCCATCTAGATGCCTATCTGGCAGAAGGACAGGAAATTTGAGAAGCCATAACCAAACCAATAAGCCCAGTGATGATTATTCAACACCCTGGCCGAGAGGCAGCTGTCAGGGATGCGTAGTCAAACACTCCCCATGGCTTTGAACCTGAACAGAGCCTTCGTGGGAGCAGATAGATGAAGCTGGGTGGAGAGCAACATGGCTCTGACTTCAGCATGGCAGCTGTGTGTGTGTGTGTGTGTGCAGATCTTAGACAATAATATGGCACTTAACCATCCTTCATCTACTAGCTGAAATGACCGGGAATAACTAATGTAAACAAACACAGGTGACAGGGTGTTCATTTGTGTTGTGTGTATGTTTATATCCTTTGATAACCCCATCCTGACCTTTCTGTCAGGGGCTCATCTTCTAATAGTCCTTGTCAGGGCCACTAATCATTTCACAGACTGTTGCACAACACCTTTCATTGGCTCAGAGGAACAAACTGTGCTGCCAATGTTAATAAAGGCATCCAGCAGCCTCCCTGTGCCACTCATACACACACACACACACACACACACACACACACACACACACACACACACATAAGTATACAAGTCACCACATGTTTTAGCAATATTTGGGCTTGGAGAGTTTTATGACCGCGAGTAACATTGAGCATGTAAAGTCTAAATTCAGTCGCCAAAATAATACAGCCCATCATAAAAATCATGTAATTTGTGAGAAAACACTCCAGCCAGCAAACTCTGTATCACCTCATTACAGCACAGAGCCAGCAGATGGCACCATTTTACTTCCATATGTGCAGAGGTGGTGAGTTCAGTGTTCAGTCCAGAAGTCTCATTTAAATACTCATTTACCCCACAAACTGCACAGCCAGATTTTAGTTATGTTGCACAGTGAGTATGACTCAAATGTCTGACCTTCCCTCAGTAGTTTTTGAGTGAGTGAGAGTTTTTTTGTTCTTAAAATAAAAGGTTATTATGTGGTATTTTGGTACACGGGATGTTACAAGCATGAACATATAATTAAATTAACCTTGTGTTATTTACCAGTTAATTAATTCTGTTGTTTATTAATTGCAAAACACATGCAGACCTCCAGAGAAACTCCTTTGGCGAATGTTCAGGGTGAGATCTCTGAGGTCATTGCTCCCTCTTCTGACAGAAAATATTACAAACAGTAGCTCAGTCTTCGATAATGTGACATAGATGAGGTGTGTTTTTTTAAAGAAATATATTACAATGATGGGATAATAAAATTTGAAATTTTAAGTGAGGTTTTAGAGTATTTGGAATATGAACATCAAAATTATAGTGGATTCACTGGAAAACCAAGGAGTTAAAACAGCTGCACTTTCCAACATTATTCTCCATGTGCAAGTTACGTTAAAATGATGGAGAACAACACTTTTTTATCAAATCAAAATACTCAGGGTTTCTGATCACTTTAAGCATCCGTCACAAATATTTTTCGGTTTACACAACATGGCACTATTCAGTACTTCGGGCTGCAAATCATTGATTATCTAAAAGAAGGATGGCCTAAAGGATACTTTTAGAGTCCTATCATTCATCCACTGATACATTTTCTCACTTACCTCCAGTGGTATCTAGCCACACAGATAGTGTTGGTTTTATTTGCCAGGTTTTGAGATGCCTATCTTGGAGATTGCCTCCAGCCCAATTTGTCGAATAAAAAAAAAAAAAAATCATTTTCAATGCTGTGAGCAACTACCAAACTAAATTCAACATTCAGAATCAGAATCAGGTTTATTGCCAAGTAGGTTTTCACATACAAGGAATTTGCCTTGGTATTTTTGTGCATAACAATAAACATAGTAAGAGAAGGAAATATATAAAAAAAAAACAAGTACTGCAAAAGTCAAAAGAATTATAACTATAAAATAGAAAAATGTACAATAACAAAATATGAAAAATATATATGTTTTAAAATGAATACAAAGAGGATAGAATGTGCAAAAGTGCACTGTATAAAGAATATGTGAAATTAACATAAATAACAATCCCAAACATGTACTTTAATGATGTGAAGACTTTACATTAATGTAACGTGTTGATGAGCCCAGCTGCAGTTGGGAAATCTCAGCGATATATATTTTAAAACCTGACCAAATCAAACCAAAACTATCTGCACGAATAACAATAGAGGCAATGGAGAAATTGAAATTTGGATGAATCAGCCCATTAGAGTATCTGGACTGAATTGTCCTTTGTGGTCCCCATGTGCATATTTAGAAATATTTTTAAATTCCCTTTGTTACGCTACACTGATTATAATGGGGTTTGGATGAAATCAACAAAACATCATACCATATGTGTTCAAAAGTATGATTCAGCATTCTGTTATGTTGTGTTAACTGAGACAAACTGGACCAAGCAGGGATTCAATTTGGCAGTTTTTTTCTACACAAACCAAAACAAAATTGTTCCCCGAGACACTGAATAGGAAACTAATGGTGGAAACCGGCTATAACAGTCAATTTAGCCATACAAACCCATCCTTTTTAATTAAGGGCATGGCCTATAATTGCTCAATAAGTTAATGTTTCCCATAAATGGATTAATAGTGGAGTGGGGATGGGAGGAAAACGGAGCTAACCCCCCTGAGAGTGCTCTCTCTGTCCCAGAGGTCTTATCAGTTGCCCTCCTTGTCCCTTGTGCTGCCCTATTTGCTGCTGACTGTCAGCCAGCCAGATAGATAGAGGTCTAATAGAGAGGCCTGCTCTGTTAAGTGATTGAGCTGTAAATACAGATTGACCTGAACTAAGACTCTCATCATCTGTAAACTCATTCAACACTCTGCGTCCTCTCCCTTGATGTCTGGGAGAGTCTGAATCATTTCCATCACTGAGCAGGGGGGCATCTCTGATCATGAGATAGAGAGAGGGAAGAGAGCTCATAGTATATATATATAGAGTGTGTGTGTGTGTGTGTGTGTAAATGTGTATGCGAGAGGGTGCTGAAGCGTCAAACGACAGCCCCGAGATGATCTTTCCATCAGCCCCACAGAGAGCGGAGATTGTCCCAGACAGAATTTATGGAAATGGCCATAAAACGTGAAGACTTCAGTAATGGGATATGTCAATAAAACCCACAGCGGCACAATCTACAGCAGTTTACTGAGGAGATGAGTAGCTCGGCTGTTAGACAACTCAAATCTAATTTTCTCAATAAAGCCCTGTAAGTCAACAACCCTAAAGGATCCATAAATCATGATATAGGACAGATTCATCAAGACCATATTTAATGTTATGGCAGAGTGCCACTACAGCATTAATCCTATCACTACGTTTGCTCTAATGGCAAAATTAGCCGTTTTCCTCATTTCCTTTATCATCTCATACACATATCGAGATGTTCTAGCTCTGCAGTTATTCTAGACTTCGGGTTTAGTACAAGTTTTAATTCCTTAACATGTCATAGTTAATTCTAACTGAATTAAATTATGATAATTAAAAGAAAAATTCAGGTTTCTGGGATAATATAAAGACAATATCTCACAGGAAAATAATTTATCATTGAAATAGTGATGGCTATTTGTATTGTGGGTGTATCTTTAATTGAGATTCTGTAATTAGGGAATGGATTTTAGTGTTGGGGATCCGTTTTCAGAAAATTAAGAAGCATAATTACACAACAATTATAATAACAACTTTGCTCCTCCCTCAGTGGTCGGCTCTTGTGCATTTTGGTAAGTATAATGTGAGCATGTGGGAAAAATGTGACGCTGATAACCAGAGCTGATACATCATCATACACAGAAAGACACACACAGTGACAGTGAAAGTACTTCAGCAGTGACTTTTTCTTGGTGCTTGATTCCCTATTCTTTGCTGCAAGTGTGAAATCAATAAGGTTAAAGGGATGGCAGTTCGTTTTAATTTCAGGGAATGTCTAGTCATATCTTATTAAGAGCAGTTAATGACCCACAGCCCAACCGGCAGATGATCCCCAGTTCAACTTGCCAGAATTATTGGTGATTCACGAGAGGTAATTTTGAGTATTTACTGAAGAATTCTTAATGTGCTCTTTAACCTCTTTTGATAGCTCGACAGCATTTATTATTTCAAGATTTCTGGATTTTATTCAAGTTGAGAACTGTATGAACCACAGTGACTCTTTAAGTCATTACATTTTAAAAGGTACAGACGTGGATCATCAGTGTTGGAAAATAGTGCCAGAAAAACTGAAAATGTGTGTCATAGCTGTAAGAATGTGCAATTTGGTGTCACTGCTATGAACTTTATTTACCTGAAAGACATGCAAGTGCCATTTTAACTCAAAAAACATCCCACCCCCGTCCCCCCTATTTTCTTCTTCTTCTGTACCAGCGTCAGTCCTTTGATGGCTGGATGCTCCACATGAGCAGTGATGCCTGCAGAGCCAGACAGCCAGGACGGACGCCTTATGAAAGCCAGCGACTCCTCCCCCTGGGGGATGGAGAGGACCCACACCGTTTTACTAGCACAGAAGGGCAATAAGTGCTAAAGAAAAACAATTATACCCCAATCATTTCCGATTCTTTGGCAGTCATGGGCCAAAAAAGTCAGTGAAGGATGAAGGTTAACAGGGCAGCAGAGGGGAACTATGAACACCAACCAATGTGTTCAAGAGGCGTTGTGCTTCAAAACTGAACTTACAAACAGAAATATCAGGCACTAATGAAGAAAGTGATGCTTCAAATATTACATTTCTGTGATTTGGGAGCCATGTTAGCTGGCAGGAAAAAATCAAAAACATGAGTCATTCTGTAGGGAACAAAAATGGCTCTAAATAATAAAAATGGCTCTCTCACCTGTGTTAAAGCTGTTTCCTTAAAGAGTTAGTTCAACCAAATAAAACCAAAAGTATCTGCATGGCTAAATTCCTATAGGGTAATTTGGGTGAACCAACCTTTTAAAAAAATACATTTTAGGAGGTTAATAGAAATCAGCTTAATCGCTATCATATGCCAGTGCATTTATAAAAATATATAGTTGTGGCTGATTACAATAAACTTAAGGTTTATACAGAGCATGTTGGATTCCTGTTTATTGCGCAGGGTTAAAGTACAACACGGCTGAGCTGTCGCCTGAACGTATTTAGGTCTTTATTTGAGTCAGTGATCGTGCCCAGTGTCAGGTGTGAAGCTGCTCTGGGGAAGTTTGAGTCTGGATCAACAGTAATCCTCCTCCCATGGAGGTCACAGTCTAGTTATAGGAGGCAAAGGTTCCCTCCACTGTTTTCAGCCCAACTTCCATTAGCAATCTGTTAGCCGCAGTCCATTGAGAGGGAGAACTGGAGCACGAGCTCCTGGGAGCACACAAACATACAAAGACACACACACATGCTCACGGCACAGACCTTGTTTGATGAAAAAGAACAATTAAGGGAGAAATGAGGGAGAATCATCAGGGGAAATGGCTGATGAAGACTTTATTGATTAGAGCAGCTCCACTGATCCAGCTCTCACTGTAGCAATTACCACCAGCCAGTGGGGGCCTCATGGTGCAGGACCCCATTTGAAGACCACAACGTGAAAGATAGAAACTGAGGAAGCATTGTTGGACTATATTTAACAGAACGAGCAACAACATTAGCCTGTGCCAAATTTTATACTGAACTGAAAAAGAAGAATGTCACTAACTTTTCTTTGGATTGGATATTCTGCTATTTAATACCATTTGGTTATAATACCAAACAGCTACAGAATAGTAATTAGAAAGATATATAAGAAAGACAAATGGTAATAAATGCACCTCTGGTCTCAGGGTTTTAGGTTGATTCCTGGTTTGGTGGATGGAGGGCAGGGTGTGTTTACTGTGTAGGATCTGCTCTGCATTACCAAAACTCTTGGCCTTGTATAGTACGTACACATGCAGCAGGGCAGGCTGGGATCTGAATATGCAGACACACACACACACACACACACACACACACACACACACACACACACACAAACAAACACCAATGATTAATTCAAATCCCTCGTGAATAAAGCAATAAAGCCTAATGGGGGGACATCTGAGTCAAAATGCCCACATACCTACCGCAGAGGCCAGTCTGATCATTCGTTTGTTTGCTCAACTAAGACAGTTTGGTATTTGTATTTAAATCAGACTGTTGTCTGTTCTTAGACCAAAGACGCTGTTAGACAATTGATGTGTAAGTTGACTTCTCAAAGCAGTTGTTTAGATTCCAGACACTCGCATGCGTGTCACATGGTGTCTTCTCTTAGCATGGTGAACTGTATGTAGCTTAAATGTAACCATTGCATACCAACAAGACGTAGTCTGAATCTCTTCATGAGAGGGAATAGGTTGCATCTCATTGTGTCACATGATATGGTTGTCAAAAGCTTGAAAAGCAAGTGAATGTGCTGCATTAGAACACCTTCATCCCCGTGCCCGAGATACCAAGTTCAAAGGTCAGATGAGGTGACCTTGGGAGAACCTTTGTCTAATTAAAGGTGAAGGTCCAAGATTTAATCTAAAATGTGACCTGGCGCTCTGCGAACAGCATGAGGGTGTTCACAAAACAGCGTCTGCTGGTCGTTAACATTAACCCAAAAACAAGGCAGTAAACTAAAATTAAGATGATGATGATTTTATTATAAACTGAAATACATAAAAACCCAAATTATGATAAAACTAGAAGTGAAATAAAACAGTGTACTTGTAACACAAATCTGAATTAAAAATAATTGTGATTTGAATTTGGGCAGATCATTTCTGGCTCTTTTTACTGAATGCTAACTCTCCAATATATTGAAAGATGGTTTGTTAGGCCTCTATATGAGCACCTCTTATTCCCATTAAAAGTGCCATTGTTTGACCTAAGTGGTCTTCTGGGAAATTTTATGTGTGCAGTATAAAAAAATAGCCTCAGTTAGGATTTACCCTACAAAATATAGATTGCAACTACATAAAAACACCTGTTCTTAACTTAAATACATATATCTTCAAGAAATGCCTTCTCTACTGAACTAGAAATGAAACAACTTAATATCTATTTTAAAATTAAAACTACCAAAATCATGCTTATAATTGACTAAACCTGAACTGAAAAAAAAGGAGTTGACAATATTGAAATATGATTTTAAAACTGCAGCTGCAAGAGATCTTGCTCAGTAATAAAAGGAGCACCTCTGCTGGGCTTTAATATCACATCATTTCAGGCCTCACCAGTCCTCCCAGTAACATCTCCCATGCTCTCATTCTGCAGCTCACTAACTACAGCCTCACACTTTCACAACCTCGTGGACTATTTGGCAAGGGCACAGAAACAAAAAAGAGATAATGGTCAATGGAGAAATATAAAGGAACAAACACAATCTGTTTCTGATGGAGATGAATGGGGCGTAATCCATTGCCTTCCATCACACCTACCCAGCCTGCACCATGGCTGCTCCCCGCTTAACCGCAATGATGATTAATCCTACACCCACTATTTATATTTCCTAATTGTAATTAGCACGAATTATCAATTACGGTTAGTGCCTAATTGCCCTTCATAAAGACAGCTCCCCAGGTTTAAACGGGTCCATTTAAATAATGTAACTAATAGCTCTTGCCTTTACGTTGCGGATACATCTTCATTGTTCCACGCGTGAACCGTGATGGTTGCTCGTAATTTAACAGGGCAATCGAGAGAAGGAGTGCAGGTGGCACTGCGGGACTAATTATTGTTAATGAATTATGATGTGACCTTCTCAGAACAATGGCTAATCAATGCTCACGTTGAGTGACAGTGCGCTCTGTGCAGATGCCAGGGACCACAGAGCCATTACTAGCAGGCCGCAGCCCTGTGGAAAACAGGCAGCTGCAGCAGTTTTCTCTCAGTCTCACAATATGTACACTCTCCTTTACTCACCACAGCACTCACCTTCCTGTGGCTGCTATTGCATTTTTTTGTGTGGAGAGGACAGGCCGGCCAAAACATCTGTTTAGCCTAATTTACAGACTGAACAATCTGAAGGTCTAGCCAGGGCATTAGGCCAAGATAGCTTCGCTTTGTACCCAGTCCTTGTGCCCTGGGAAGACAAAATGCTGCTCTGTCACCTGATTGTTTTGTAGTCTTTCACAAAGAGTAATCCTTACTATTAGTATTTGATGGATATTTATAATTTTCACTTGTATGAAATCAATGCTCTCTGCTGTTATAAAATTAACAGTGAGTCTGAGCTTAAGGAATGGAAATGAGACCAAATGCTCTGGTCCTTGGTCCATCACCCATAGCTATCTCACAACTGAGGATCATGATTTTCATTGATTTCTGAATCCATATATACCTGCAAAACCATGTGAATGCCTGAGGAGACTAATGCATATTTTGTGTGTCATTAATGAGACAGGATGCAGTACAAATCACTGTTTTCCTTTTTGCGCAGACTCTTCACACAACAATGACACGGAAACAGAAGTTGACCAAAGCTTTGCCCTCCGCTTCTCCTCTCGTGACTTTGGTTGCATTAACACAAGATTGAATTTTAAGTTTTTAAGGAGCACAGTTGTGGTTTTCTGAGCAGGAAAAAAAAATCAGATCCCATGTAGTTTCAAGTATTGAAGAACATCAGAACAATCACATACAAATTAAGATTTCTTTTGCACATGTACATCCAGCTATAAGGAGGGTTTTCATGTGAAAACAAATTGGAACAAGGCTTAAAGAAATGCATTAAACGTTGGACTAAACATCTCCGCTCAGCATTTGATAGAAAGTTTGCACACTTTGCCGATATGACCACTCTGTGCCGGTTGTTAGTTGACAACACCAACGTTTGAACTGACCTTTACCTTGTTGTGACAGGGGCGCAGTATGACTGACAGTGTCCCTCAGCATAATTTACCCCCACCCCACATCGCCCTCCATCTCTTCTGTGATGCAGTTGACCCCTTTACAAATCACCCCCAACTTTACACATCTGCTGCCTGTCAGCATCTGCCAGGCGCACTCACCCGTCCCGCCCATAATGAAAAACTCTCATTACTCGCCTCCACCCAACAGGTATACAGGCCGTTAGGACAATTACTGGGCAATGCCACTGACCTTGTTGTCAGAGAGAGAGAGAGAGAGAGTCAAACAAACACAGAGGTCTAACTAAAAGGAGGCCTGGCGGCAAAGCCCGTTGGCATGCAGTGCAGACAGGAGACTTGGCAAAAGGAGGGAAGCTTCATGCCCGTTAAGAAAGATTGTGCTGTATTGATCTACACTGGCATGCATCAATGCCAACTGCCTCTGAGAGAAGATAAAGTAGAAACATACAGTAGGTAGTAGCACAAAAGTTGTATTACATGTTAGACACAGCATTCAAATGACCAAACAGGAGGTTTTGTGTGTTGTAGCACATTAACCACAAGTTGCATATGTATTACTGCGGACAACTCTCCAAATAATACCATAAGTTACTTATGAGGTAGATTTCACTGTCAGCACAGTGTGAAAAGCAGCTTGCAGAGACTAAATCTGTGTAAGATTTATAATGCATCAGCTATCATTTAGTAGTCCTTGTTTTTTGTCAAAGGTGAGTTGATCAGTTGCAAGTGCTGCGTCCAAGATTTGCAAATCAGCTGCCAAAAATAAGCTATGTTGTCATCAACCCCAGATTATAAATAGCAAATGTGGATGCTGTGACAAGAATGATGGAGATTTGGTGGTGATGACTCCTTGATAAAAGCATAAAAAAGCAGGGGGGAAAAAAATGAAGGTTACTTAATCTGTAGTGTGAAGTCAAGCAAGTTGCAAGTTGATACTCATACTGAAATGAAGGAGGAGACAGACAGGAAGGTAGAAACTCATTTTTTGGAACTGGCAAACAGTAATGGAAAGTGTACAGTTATGAGCCAAAACATGCAAAACCATTAGTATTTTCTCTCAGTGATATTTCTGTATCTTAGAAACCACCACAACTACAAAGTTTAGGAATCTGGCACAGAGGATCTAACAGCCTCTCTTAATGGTTCACCAGACATTTGCTGATCCTTTGTTTGAGTCCCACTTTACAGGAGAGTTGGGGAGACAGTGGAGGACTTTAGAGAAAACAATAGACACTACAGTCTGTGAGTAGAGCTGCAGCTCATAATGCTGCCTCTGCCATTAGACAAATTATCTGACGTTTAGCAGACTAGGGGCGGCCTCCCTGTGAAGTGATGACTTTATTGACCCTGGAGGGGGGTCATGGATGGAAGTGTGTCTCTTTGGCTCCCTGCGGTGTCCTAGAGGGAACACTCCTCCTCTCTGAAGTCTTGCTCTGGCCCGTACAGACTCCGAGCTGAGCCAGCTGCTGTTCCCGCTCTCTGAAGTCTACCTGAGGGCCTCTTTGTCCTCGGGGCCCGTCCCTTTGTTCCACTGACCCACACAAACAGATGTCCAGCCACTGGGCTTTCTCGTAGGAAGTTGTAAACCTCCAGTGTGCAGTGGGCTCTATTCATATGGAGGACCTACAGTAATGGCTGTGCAAGTGTTATACACATGCAAATGCAGACACACAGACATCCTGTAGGGGCGGCTTTAACAAATGTTTGACTATGTAACTACTGCAAACCATGCCGGTCCACCAGACTATGACTCGGTAGCAATGAAACCTCCATGTAGCAGAGTAATCACCCTGAACTGTATAAGTAACACAGGAAATTATGCAGGGAGGAAATTGAGAGACCTTTAACAGTGTGTAAACATGATCGGATCCCCCATGTCACCAGACAGAACCACAGACAGAGAAATGGCCCTTACGCCTTCTGTCTGTCTCATCCACACACAATGTAGACCTCACAGGCTTAGATGGTAAAATATGTTAATGCTTAAACATATGGAGCAAAACAGTAACGCCAAACCACAGCTATCCTTAGAAAAAAGTACATTTTTACCACCAATGTGAACCTATTCTAATTCTACAAAAATACATATTTGAAAGAAATTATACAAGCATTAAATGAGAATGCAAATAGTTTTTCAAGGACTGAGGAGTTAAAGGAAGCTCCAAACACGCCCTCCTGAGCTGTTGCAGTTACTGTCTTGGCCTTCCAGTATCCAAAATGACTGTCTGTAGCCATCAGGTTTTATCTGTATTGAACACCTGCTGAGAATATTGATCCTGTGCTGGTTTCACCATTTTAGCCATCACTGAGCATCAAGCTTTAAACAACCCTATGTCACTTTATATTGAATACTAATAGCAAAGACTAGGGAGCTGACTGATTGTGAATATAAATCTTTCACCTTAGGTGAGAAAACAATCAGCCGTATTCATTGTACGCCTGCAATTTAGCTTTGATTGCCTTAAATAAGCATCTAGTAGAGTGATTCATCATGGATCCTCTCAGTCTGTCCAAAACACACATTCTTATTTAGTTTTCTCTAATAAGCAAGTAGAAGTTACTGTAATTTGGTATAGATTGTTACCAAACAAGCAAATGGGGAATAAACAATATTCTCCAAATCAAAAACATAATTTTCTGTCATTAATCTGTATGAAAATTGCTGCAGTGTAGTGCAATGCAGTGCAAATGATACCGTAAATGCTATACTGGGAATTTTATTATCACTGCTTTATGGAAACAACAACAAAGATATCAAATTAATAACACTGGCAATTATGAATAAGCACAATTTTTAAAGGATATAGGGCCTATAACCATTAGTTACCTTTAGAGCTGTATTTATGCAGTTTTTAATTTAAGCCAGTTTAGGATGCCACAGCATCTAATATCTTCATATTACCTGGAAATAATCATCATCTGTGAACCCCTAAATATATCAACACCTAAATATCACCTGGATACATTATAAGTAGATATCAAGGTGTTTGATTTTCTTTTCTATTATTTCTTATTCAGTTATACATCTACTGACATCTGTGCTTAATGATTGCTGATGCCTCCAATACTGACACTGTTAAATTGGAGACAGTGAAATTTCAATGCGTTGACATTTTTACATTTTCACATAAAACGTTATGATTTGTACTGATAGGAATCGTGATGCTGCAACATTTCCATAAATAGCCAGCAGTTTAAAAGCAGAAACCGTTTGGTTTTGATTAAGAGAAAGTTTTTCTGTAGCTCAAGGGACACGAAAATCCCCTTCCTGACAGTAACTCTCTAAAAGAGTCCAATTTGGGGAGACAGGGCGATCTCTGATATGGATCAAGTGCCATCTGTGCCCAATTTACTTTCAGGTCGTGGATTATTGAATTTAATGATATGGGTGATTATCGACGAATGCTTTGAGCCCATTAGGTGGTCGTGTGAAACACTAATAGTGTTTGTGTCACGTGTCTGGTTGAGAGACTGGGGGGGACAGACGCTTTAAAGACCGCGCTCCGGTCATCTCATTCACGCTGTAAGACTGACAGACAGAAGCAGGGGAGCGAAGTCCACACTCCGAGGGATCATCACCACTAATCTGGTTTGATGAAGCTTGAAGAAAAGAAGTAGGCTAAACTATGAGAAGTTCCTCTCCACACGCGCAATTACGCACGTCAGTCCTGTTCCATTTTTAAAGGTATTTCTCTATAAAAGATGCTGGACCCCAAGGACGGTGGAGTGACAATGACGTCCAGTCATAAGATTTCCTTTTCTATAATTGATATATTGGATCCGAACAAATTCAACAGCAAAAGGGTAAACGAACTTTCCGTCGTCAAGGGGAAGTTTCCTGTGCCAAATGCAGAGGGAACAAGTCTGGAGTCGGACAACACTGCGGGTGGAGACTTCAGAGTTGAGCGCACGAAAGCAGGTAGAGAAAACAGACTATTTTTAGAATATTATTCACCCTATACATCAAATGTTAACGTGTAATCTATTGTTTTGAATTTTTTCTATTGCGCATAGGCCTAACAATTATTTCAAAACATCCAGACTTACCAAAAAATGCGTATCCATACAATATCAAATTTAAAAACTGTAAAATAAGAGCACATGAATAAAATAAAATCTTTGTTATGAAATCTTACAGTAAAAACTTTTTTTTCTCTTTTGTTTTCTTGACTAAACACCAGCAAGTGAAACGCTATTTTCTATCAGATTTATTGCCATCTCTGTATGACCTTCCCTTAATTTCCAGGGTTGCGTTTCCTTTCAAGGAAGCCACAAAGGCTTGCTCCCAGAGCCCCAGCGTGTGATTGGCACTGGGACAGGCAGGCTAGATAATTGTTTAAATCGTCCCATTGAGGATGCCTCTGCGCGCTTTGATCGATATCCCATTACTGCATCCTGCATATCTCCCTCTAGCACCTTGCAGGTACAAACTTCACACCCCATCCATGTCTGATCCTAAATATCGTTCGATTAAAACTTCCCTTTAAATAGATGACATTTATCGACCCACCCGCAAATATGAAACTCCATTAGCACGTCATGGCTGAGGTGGCGGAGCTGGACTTAGACGGGATTTCTTTCCGCAACATGACATTTGAGGCGCTGTGTGGTTTATAAATTATTTAAGGATTAGTGACCAAGTCTCCCCCTCCTCTGAGTCTATGCTCGGTTCCGCTCGAGCGACCTCAGGATCCTAATCACACACTTTACAGATGTCAACTTTAGGCCTTCTGTGTTGTGTATTTAAACTGCAGTTCAAACAGGACAAAGAGGAACATTAGTGCACAATGAAGGTACATTTCTTAAGCACGTGTGTGGACCTTCTTTCTTCTTTGCTTTTAGATTTGACACGTGACCTGTCTCGTCAGGAGCTGTCCTTTCAGCACCACAGCCAATTGAGGCAATTTAGCCAGCTTTTTGGCATATTACTCAAAACACAGACACATGAAAAGGTCAAATCAAATATTGCTAACTACCTCTTCAATACTGTATCTTGTAAATCACCTTTAAAACCCAGTCAACTGATCTGTTGCATTTTTAAGAACCACCAGGGAAGCAAAGCCTTAATGTCCAATATTGTTGCCATCTTTTAAATGACAGCACTGAATATGTTTTCACCCTCAAAAAGATTTTGCCACTTCAACACGAATTGAAGATGGATAGGGCCTACAGTTTAAAGACTTCATAAGTGCCCTAACGACTTCAGTTTTGACAGGAAAATGAAATATTAATATGACTCAAATCTAACAATTTCTTACAATATCTGTTCCATGCTAAATTTGCTGCAGGGCTTCGCAGGATGTGAGCTAACTTTTCTTTTTTATTTACAGTTGAAGAGACAGGAGATGAACACTCTGCGGCCTCCATGCATCATGCAGTTGTCGCTGATGCACGTCTACTCTCCCCACCGGCTGAAACAGATCCCGGTCTCACCGGGGAGCAGGACGATGGAGAGTCAGCGGTCAGCCTACAGGACCCCTCGCCGCATAAGCGGCGGCGCCCGGACCAGGCCGGCTGCGCCAAACCACGGCGCGCCAGAACAGCGTTCACTTACGAGCAACTGGTGGCTCTGGAAAACAAGTTCCGCACAACTCGGTACCTGTCTGTGTGCGAGAGACTAAACCTGGCCCTGTCTTTGAGTCTGACCGAAACCCAGGTGAAAATTTGGTTCCAGAACAGGAGGACCAAATGGAAAAAGCAGAACCCCGGGGCGGACAGCACCTTGCAGCCCGGCTCCAGCTCCCTGGTCAACGTCAGTCCAAACCCGCCCACCTGTGGGTCAAACCCCGCCAGCTTCCACCAAACGTTCCCCAACTTCAGCTCTGGGAACGTGATCTTCCACACGGCCGGTGGTGTTCCGCTTTCCTCCACTGGAGGGCTTTTGCATCCCTTCATGTCCAGTGGTTTCGTCCAGCCGACTTATTTTAATCCACATCTATGAGAGAAGCCGAGACTGTCATGTTGCAGCTGGTGACACTTTTGGGCAAATCTTTTACAAAAAACAAAACAAAATAACTATTCACAGCTGAACTTTTACTGCCCAGAATCATTGTAACTGTTGCATTAACACATATCATGTGCTACAAACTGAGGACCAAAAGAGGCATCTGTTTGTACAAGATTTTGTCTTGTCCATTACCATGTTGTCCAACTGGTTTACCTTAAAGGGAGTTTAAACCTTATTAAAGTAGGCTATTGACTGTCTTTAATCTTTAGCCATGGACCTTTCAGTGTTTCAGCATCATAACAAAAGGCCAAATGAGTGATCTGTGACTGAGCCCACCCAACAATTATTAAAACATTTACAGTGTTCCTTATAGTCCTGTCAAAAGACTGCACCACTATGCACTGATTGTCTGTCTTTGTGTTTGCTGAAACACCTGCTCACACTCTGTATTTGACAGCTCATACAGTATCATTTTCCACATCTGTGTATTGTCTTACATCTCAAACTGTGGCACATTGCAACCATCCAACACCCAGCTGTGTTTCTACCTCTCAAAGGCTTGCACAGCTTACGTCTGCTGCCATTTATACAACATTATCAGTGTAACTAACACATAAAACATCTGTGTGTGGCTTGATCGTGTATTACAGTAAGAACATTTCAAATGAGGATGAATTGCAGGACACTTTGCATCTCTCTTAACATTAATTTGGAGAAAGGTTTGAACAGTGATAGGTTTGTAACAGTGGTAGATCATGTCCTTGTTAAAGGGCTCAGTGGAAATTACTCATATGCTGTCATCTCCTGGGCAACAAGGATGAGCTTCTACCAAAAATAAGTGCAAGAAGAGGGAACTTAATTACTTTATGACCAGACTGAAGCATCTATGAGAGCAAGTCTAATATTTAAATCTTAACAGATACATAAGACATTACAGCAGACATGATTTAACATGATTTAAGTTAAATAATGGGACCAGGTTCGTACTATACACTGGGGGAAAATAAATAAGTAAAATTTTGAGCTACTTGTACTCTACTTGAGTATTTCCATTTTAAGTTACTTTACACTTCTACTACATTTCAGAGGTAAATATTGCATTGTTTTCCTCCACTACATTTATATGACAGCTGAAGTTACTGGTTTCTTTCCAGGTAAAGACTGTATATACAAAACATATGAGTTTATATAACATGCTGCATTGTTATCTACTAAACTACCCAACAGAATACCTGTATACCACTAACAAGTTAGTGCATCAATTATAAAAATCCAATAATATAATATATGGGTACCACTTTCTAATAAGGCACCATTTTAAATGTTATAAGCTGCAACTACTGGCTTTGTTAATGGATAATAAATAAAATACTAATGCTTTATAGATCATTCATGAGCCATTAATAAGAACAATTTATGGGTTGCCAGGTTGTGGAAAATCCTCCCCCAGCAAGACATTTTGCTTTGTCTTTTTAGCTAGCTCTTAAACCTGCAATAATGGATTTATTTTGGCCACTTGGGGGCAGCGGAAACAAGTTGTGAACACAGCACTGACATATCATCACCTTTTAAATTGGTATGGCAAACAGTTGCTGCTGCAACCGAAAACAACTTAATGAGAGTGGTGAGAGTGAACCAGAACAGTACATTTACAGACTGGAGAGCTAAACAATGAGCTGAACTCATTATAAAGCTCTGTAAAGGAGAGCAGAGCCGCAAAATCAGGTGATAATTCTCTGTAGGTTCATCACTACGAGCGATCTCTTTCACATTGTCATTTGATACATTGTCATTGTAAAATATCATTTATAGCCACTTTAAATGAATCAGAAAGACCTATACAATGGACCATTTGACCACTTAGGCTACATTTTGGAAAAGGGCCAAAATCCAGAGATTTATTAACAACTTAAAAGAAGCGTTTATCAATGATTTATTAACATTTATAATTGCAGGTGACTGACCAATCCTCACTGATGGCTTATTAGAAATTGAAAATCCCATGACCCTTTATTAATGACTTACTAACCTTTATAACTGCAGATACGCGACTAATTAGAAAGTGAGAAACCAAAGATTGATTAATTAAAGAGTTAAGTGTCCTCCTGGAGGATGATTTTCCACAAGTGATCCATAAAGCATTAGTAAACAATGTATTAACCATTAATAAACCCATTAGTTACATTTAACAAACCCTTTACAAAGAGTGCCTTATTAAGACAGTGGTACCAATATATGTATTTTTAATAATATAAAAGGACCATTATAGGTAAGGATACTTACTTTTTAATACTTTTGCTGCTAATACTTTTACTTAAGTAAACTTTTAAATGCAGGACTTTTACTTGAATGCTTTATTCTGAGTATTTCATCTACCACTGGTTATACTGAGTCTACTACCTTCACTTGCATAATATGACCACACAGTGTCACCATTTCCTTTCTTTCTTTCTTTCTTTCTTTCTTTCTTTCTTTCTTTCTTTCTTTCTTTCTTTCTTTCTTTCTTTCTTTCTTTCTTTCTTTCTTTCTTTATTATCTCAGTTTATATGCAGAAACTAGTGGGAGAAAAGATCAGGTCACAATTACACACTAACTGACTCTATTTATTATCATTTTATGTACTTATTTTTAAAGACTTTTAATTTATCATATTGATCTTATGTGTTTAGTGAACGTTGACTATTCTTTTCATATTCTAATGTATTGTAAGTCAGTGAGGCCCTATCCTGGTGAAATAAAGTTATATATGAGGCATTCGCTCATTCCTGCTTTGGTAACAGTATGTGAATGAAACATGAATATGGAGAAGAAATTGTAAATGTGTAGAGGAACATTTTCAGGAGGGCATGCATGCAGATATATTATTTACAGAGAGATAAATTAGAAAAATAAAGTTATGTTACACAGTTAATTGCAGACCTCCAGCTAATTCAGTGCACTATTGGTGTAATTGGTGTATGATTCTGGGGAATACACTCTTTTATTACACTTCATTTACATCCATTTCTGCCTCCAAGTGTAGCAGGTGTGCATGACTGATGTAACGTATCACCCACCGAGCTAAGAGAAGCCAGCCAGCAGAACAGAAGGAAACAATGGGAACGATCTGGTACAACAGCTATAGGTAGCCAGCATGATCACTGCAGGACTGGGATAGGGGAGCTTCAAACTCACTGTCAAGGCAGTGTCATTAGTTGACATCTTTCAGGGGTGTGTTGTGCTTTCACCACTTTGATCTACAATACACTGGTTGAATAAGCGGCTTCTGTCTATAGCTGCAGACGGTGAGTGCGCTGCTGTGGGAAGAGACAGGAGGAGAGCAGACTGAGAATGGCTGGTAGGCAATTTTCTCTTGACATCAGCTTGACGTTTAAAGGCCTGACAAGCATCCTTCAATTAGATGGACTTTTCTCACTGCTGTCAAAACCTGGCCAATGTCAACTTGTCGCTGAGGTGCTGGAGTTAGTGCAGCTGCAATTCAAGTTTCTTTGTCTCTTAGTTTTTGTTTTAAAGCTCTTCCTGTGCACACGCTTACAAGCATGCACAACACACGTTAATAAAAATGTGGTATCCTTCCATTTTATATTCCAACAAGGCCTGGCATGCAGCCAAAGAATTTGACAGTTTTGATCAATACTCTGGAAAATCTGGCATAAGGAACCCATTCCATATTTTGGCTTGAGGCAACTGTTATATGACAATGTGATGAATAATTTTGCAAGGTATCTGAGGAGGGTCATTTAGGTCTGGGCGAAGAGGACGCATGTTTAAAATTCATGTCGGAGAATGCGCTGGGACAAGGTCAGATGTTAATAGTAACAGTGCTTTCAAGTCTGCGTGTACGTGCGTATGTGCACAGTGGCGTGGGGAGAAAATTCCATCTACAGCCCCTGTTTGCTGTACTTATTTTTCACAGAGAAACGAGTAGGAGGCTTGAATAAATAAAATGGAGCTGAGGATTTCCTGGTGTGTGTGTGTGTGCTATCTTCAGCCGAGGTGGTCCACAGGGACCTGCATCGTTTCCACTGAGGTTCACAGGTCAGATAGGAGGAGCGGGTGGTGGGGTGGGAGGTGAATAGAGATATAGGAAGAGAGAAAGAAAGAGGTTTCCAGGTAGAACACTGTAGGAGTGTTTTATAAGGATACAACCATATATGTGATTCCCTCGAATAATTTACAATACACTCTTATCTATCTTGATATTCCATTTATGATTACTCACTCTCATTAGACATAAATTAGCACTTAGTCCTTGACTCAGGTACATGAAAATAAGCTTCCATGCTGATTTAATCCTAGAAAGGTCAAGTGCCTGACTGATTGCTTATTTGAATTTTAAATCTAAAACATCTAAAACCTGCATTAACATTGACACATTATCACCTCATGAAGTTGATACTGACCTTGTGAGAAAACAGTTGCGCATTTATACATCCGGCAGATATGGAGCAACATTAGCATTTATTTTGAGTCTTATTTGTGTCGACCTGATGAACGCAAGTCCAATATTCACTCTCCTTTTAGCTCTGTTTTTGGTCTCCACTAACTTTAAATATATGGTTCTTTAACAGCTAAATGCTCCACTACACCAGTTAGTCGATAACTTTCTTCATCAGAGGTTTTTGACGCCGATGAGAGCGGTGAGATTTGACGAAAATATTAAAGTTGCGGGCTGTAACACCAAAACAATGAGCTGAAAAATGCTAAAATGCTCCATAGAGCTGTTCATATAAAAATACAGATTATATCTGCTTTAATGAGCTAATTACGTAACATTCTTTACAACACGGTTTAATCGGGGTACAACTACATTTAAATTGAGTGTGAAAACTCCATGTCCACTTACTAGCTTTATCCAGGGCTTTCAACTGACACTCAGTCTTCCTAAGCACATGGATTTCACTCAGTTGTCATGGAAACAGCTCATTTGTCATCACGACCTTGTCAGTGACAACTGAGCAAACTCCATCCACTGAGGAAGACAGCGAGATGCAATTAAAGCCCTGTAAAAAGCTAGTAGGTGGATCTTGAGAATTATTTTTATTATTTCTTTGTAAAAAACATATTTATATGCCTCTCAGTTAATTTTTAACCTGCAAAGGAGGATTTATATTGTCCAATAAGAGCAAATCAAAACACCAAAAACTATATAAACCTAAAAACAGTGCACAACAAGTATTACAACTGCTACTGCCCTGAATTAATGAAGCAACACAACATTTTAACTATGTATCTGTCTATATCCAGAGCAGCTTTTATAGTGGCAGTGAGGATTCACCAAGGTGGTTTATTTATAAGCCACAATGGTAACAGTTCAGATATTTGCACCTATACACACCATGCTACTGCTGCATATTCAAAACTCTGCTATTTTCTCTAAAAATCACACAATATCATTACAATGGCTTGTTCTGAGTAAAGTATGTGGGCTAGAGTCTGGTTTTGAAATCACTGGTTTCATTTGTCTACATGCAGCAGAATACAGTGGGCAAGTGAATTCAACAGACACAAGATCTGGTACAGTTTAAAGATTAAAATCTCACTCTGAGCTTATTATCTGTAATATCTGCAGAGTGTGTTTAACTGGAGAATGAACTCAAATCATTGTGAAAGTGCACTCCTGAAGACAGCCCCAGGTTTAATGTTTAACGGCAGCCAATTCTCTATGAGCTCTCTGGCTCTATATCTTACCAACTTCACCAGCTTAATGAATCATGGGGTTTAATACAGTAGAATAAAGTACTTTTTGAAGCATACTGTATGTGTATCTGCTGGGAACATCGCTGCATTGCTGTGAGTAACATGCAGGCCGAGAAAAAGAGAATGACAAAAAAGCAAAAGTTGGTCCTGGAGAGTTTGCAGACTTCCTGCTTTTGCTTGAATCATTAGAGGTTTGCTTGACATCTCTCTTAGATGCTTTGTATTTCAACTGCATCCTCCAGCACAGCAGGGACCCCGGCCAAGGCAAGAGGAGATGAAACTGATTTCTTCAGTACCGAGCAGCAGTCAGATGGCAGAAGGAGCCAACTTGTAATGGTCTTTTAATCAGATGTAGAAAGTGAAAGTCAGGTTGAGGTTTAAAGGGGGGGTGAATCCTCGGGGGTTTTAGGGCTTGCCTGTTTGGGAATTCAGACGTGAGCTGTACAGTACCACCTCATCTCTGGGTCAGCTCAATGACAAACCTTGGAAGTCATAAAAACTTAAACAGTACCATTACCGAGAGAAAGACTTGATGAACATCTTTGCACAATTGTTTTATACTACATGTAGAATATCTACATTAAGATTGCAACAGCAGCTGTTTCCTTTGGCTAAATTCTGTCTAAATCCTCGAAGCTAAAACACAAATTACCCAGACGTCAGACAGCTACTGTGCTTGAGAAGGAAGAGAATGTCAAATGCTTTACAATCCAAACGCTCCCTTCTGTTTGCCTGCAGTTTGTCATCATTTTAGCTGTCTTCTCCAGCTGTTTCCCGCCATTAGGAAATAATGTCATATAATGAAATCTCCAAGTGTTAAAAGTAAGTAAATATCCTCTTTTCCATATTCATAATTAAATCAGTTTTTCATCAAGTAGTGTGACCAATTCTATTTTCAGTTTTGTCTTTGGATGTGCCTGAGGGAGTACAGTGTGTTCAGATTTGCAGGGAAAGTCAATATTTTGTCTCATTCAGTCTGGCTTTGCCCCGCCTCATTGATTTGTTCCTTCTATGATGAACAATGTGGTTTTTGATAAAGCAATTTCTACATAGAAGTGCTTCACAAAAGCAAAAAGTTCCCTGTGAGAAGCAGAAAATTCCAAGTGGCAAACCAATTAAAGCAGCCCAACTGAGCTGCAGCAAGAGCAATTATGAGTTTAGAGTGAGACTTCAGGCCTAATCTGACTTCAGGGGAAATATTTGGATAACTTCCCGGTTAGGGTTTTGCTCAAGAAAGTACAGAAATGGCATGCCAGTGCATGAGCGATGTCTTGGATAAATCTCTGGCAGGCAATGCTGATTAAGCTCGTCTGGGCCATCTTTTCCCCTCTCTCACAAATCTTTTGACTACATGCTCTAATCTTTGCACACAGGCCAATGTGGACACACTGATGTGATTACAAGACCACTGGCACAGGAGTCAAGATGGATGAAAACAGATTTTCCAAGGAAAAGGCTTTACGGCTTGGGAAATGAGTGTAATGTGATTTAATCAAGAGTAAAATGAGGGGGGATTCCGGATCCTTGAATCAACTTGAACTGGACTCAACTCAAGCAGACCTGACAAGGGTGTGTTTCCCATTGTCACTCTTACAAGAGGCTGTTCTTGACTCTCATAACATAGATCCCTTTGGTATAAAATCATTCTACCGTCTGTCTGATCAGCTTGGGCCAGTGACAGAGACATTGTTAGTTAAATCCACTGGTGAACCCACTGTAAAAAAAAAAGTTGTAGTTCTGTGATCAATTTTGTATGAAGTCTTACGTAATGGTTTTCAGTGAGAACATGCTCAAGCAGAATCTGGGTATTGATGTACCCTCTCTGTCAAAACAATACAATAGTTAAGAGTCCTTCAATAATTTGTGAAACTTCCTCCCATTGACCATCTCTGTTTAATATTCTCTCCACCTCTCCTCTCCCCAAACACTGCAGCCTTACCAGATGTGTTGTTTCACTGATCTGATGCATTCAAAGGTCAGCTGTGCTAATAACACAGAAGAGGACAGAGCGCTGTTAATTACAGTCTGTCTCAAAGTCAAAGACCGCAGTGCTGAAAGAGAGCTCGTCCTCCCTCGCACACATGCATTAATATACACACCCACACACACACACACACAGCCCCAACACGCTCATTAGAGGACATTATCTCGCAACGGCTGCTGAGTGAACTAATGGCAGGCTAATGAACTCTGTTGCTGCTGTTAGATTTGGAAAAGAGATGCAACACTCTGCCTCTCGCCTCTCAAGCACAGATTCTGCAAAAGCACAATTTCTCAATCAGAAGTTAAGAGACGTAAGCCTCTGTTTATTGTTGAAATCCTGATGTCTCTGCGCTGGGTAGTAAACACTCCAAGGTGAGCTGACATCCATATATTTGACTCAGAAACTTAATGCAGGAAAGGTAGAGATGGAGGCAGCGTGCAGAGAAGAACATTTCAGCTGTGTTAATGAGCCTTGCTTTCCTTCAAGGATCTCCAGTAACAAAAACACTTTTTTTTTTACCTCATGGAATACTTCTACAGGACAGATGACAGAGGAAGCCTGTGTTGTGTGTTTGTCATGTAATTTGGTAGATTCCATAATGTATGAGAATACATGTCTTTAAATGTGCTTCATACACAGTTGAGGAGCATTTCTCTATAAGGGGGCCACAGAAGAGGAGACAAACTAAAAGTAGGTAAGTAAGTGAAATAAATGATATAGCCTTTGTTAAAATAAGTCCTAAAGTTCTTCACATATGAAGCCAGGATAAATCACATACAGAACTTCAAATATAATTTTGTGGGGTTTTTATTGTCTCTTCTGCTATTTTCTTAAAGTGAAATATAAAAAAATGGTGCTTCCACTGAAGGAAATCATTTCCAATTTACAAAAACAGACACTGGTATTGTTCAGAGCAAATAAAAAAAAAGAAAAAAAGAAATCAAGTACTATTCCAGCAGTAAATACGGCACAATATGGCAGTGGCCCCTCTATAGGGAGGAGATAACAAAAAACACTGCCTTGTAAAATCATTATACAGTTATTGTGCTAACATATCAAACTTAGAAGCTTCTTCCTTTTACAGAAGATTTACAAAATGTGTCAATACTGCTAAATATATGAAATAAAAATACAAATCAGCAAATCAGGAATCATTGCTTAACAGTTTCCTACCTAACTCACGGATAACGAGCTCCAGTGTCACACATGAAGTGAAATCATTCCACAAGCATCGGCAATCCTAAACCCAACAATTACAAAATGTGGATTTGGATAAGTACACCAGACACCATTGAACCAAAAGATTGCTATATTGTGCTAAATAATCCTTGAACAACATGTGAATATTCATAAATTTTCGGCAACAGCAGCCGTTGACAGCAAAACAGCGCGTTATGTTGTACTTCCTGTATTTTTCCTGGCGGCCCCTGACCTCTCAGCAAGCACACTGCTCCGAGAGAGGGTGAAACTGCTACACCCCCTTCTGTCCAAAGTCAACATCAACAGCAGCACTGTATTTTATTTACAGGGGATTTATTTCCTAAATACAGTTTAAACAGCCAAAGGTAAAACACTAAAAGCAAAAGAGGGCAGAGACATGATTCCTAGTTTAAAAGGTGAGTTTTGAACCAGCAATAACAGATTTTTTTGGTGACTTGGGGGCAGCGGAAACAAGTTGTGAACACAACATTGACATATATCACCTTTTGAGTTAATGTGGTGAACTTGCTAGCAAACAGTTACCTATTTACTCATCCAGCATTTACGAAGCAACGTTATCACCTGGCAGATGTAAGTCCAGTATTCACTCTCTTTTAGCTCTGTGTTTGGTCTCTACCAACTCCTGAGGGAAATATCTGGCTCTTTAGCTGTGAATTTCTCCACTATGTTCACCAGCTAGTCTCTAACTGTATCTGTCTGCTGTTTGGTGCTGAGCAGGTAGTGTGCAGTGGGGGCAGAAAACAACACTATGAGAGCAGTGAGAGTGAACCAAAACAGTAAAGTTGTGGACCAGACAGCTAAACAATGACCTGAAACTCACTTTAAAGCTCCAGAAAGCCGAGGGGAGCCGCAGAGTCAGCTGATAATTCTCTATAGGTTCATCACTAAGAGCAAACCCTTTTCACATTGTCATTTGATACATTGTTATTACAAAAATATCGATTATAGCAGCTTAAGGAATATTTTCTTAGCTGTGTGTGTTTAACAGGACTACAGCCATGCTAGCAGCACTGTGAGGCTGTACTGTGCAGTGCTTTGAGCAAAATGCAAATGTCAGCATGCGAACATGCACACAGTGACAATGCCAATATACTGATGTGTAGCAGGTATAATGTTTACCATGTTTACCATCTCAGTTTGGCATGTTACCATTCTAACTTTAGCTTGTCAGCACTAAACACAAAGCACAGCTGAGGCTGATGGGAATGTCACTAGTTATGCAGGTATTTGGTCAGAAACCAAAGTATTGGACAAACTGCAATTTTGACCTGATGATGGTGCTAGAGGAAAAGTCAGGTTCAATAGACGTTGGGATATCTCAGTCTGGACCAAAGTGGTGGACTGACCGACAGACCGCCATTGCTATCCCTAAAGTGATAACATAATTTAATGGTGTGTTTGAACATGAGTACATCAATTAACATAAACCAAGTCTGATTCAAACGGATCCAAACTGATTCAGGTGACTCTGTGGGGAAATCAGAGTCAGCTTGCGCATCTCTGTGAGATGTGAATAAATCACAAACAATTTAACAGGAATTAACAGCAATTAGAGTCGGAGTCTCATGCATATGGATAAGCTCTAAAGGGGAGGCAGTTTATTCAAATGAGACTTTATCTTTATAGAGCAGCTTCAGTTTCCCAGGGCAGGCTCTTTCACTTGTCAGAAATGAACTATCTCACCTCTTTAAAGTTGCAACCGGTGGGAGCTCCAAAGATGAACATCATGGCAGCCCTCAACATTTCATTTCATTTCTCTTATTTATTTATTTTTTTTCTGTTTATTCCCCGCAAGAAACAGATGTCATGACAAATGGCGAGGGAGTTGGCTCTCGACAACAGAATTAATTTCCTTCCTGTAAAGAGGGGAAAACGTGTCAATGACACTATGGCAGGGCTTATAGAGAATGCTCTATCTTGTGTGATGTAGAGTGAACTGAAAGGATTTCTTTTAATCATGATAGGTCTTTTCACAGCGTTGAACCCGCCCATGCTGATAAAAACTGTAACTGGCAATGCACTTTGCATTTTCTGGACATACTTTGTTGTTTAATGGTGTCCTTTTTGGATTTAATGACAATGTTGACAATGTGATGTCTCACTTAAAATTCACAGTGCTGTTGCAATTTAGTTTAATACTATAAGTACATTTTCATGTATATAAAACATGAGATCAATGTCAGCCTTATAGAATCAAAGAATAATGTCTTGTTAGCAATCATTGTGTGCCAGCAGTGAAACACAGAGATATCAATTACAGGACAGACATCGATGTCAGTGATATTGATTCCCCCATCAACAGTAGCCTCCATAGATCAGAATGCATAAGCCATGTTTTTAGTAAAGGACATGGTTGTGATCATAGATACACCAGTGTTGAAAATGTGGTTGGTTAGCTTGTGTTCAGTGTTGTCTGATAACAGCCTGTTCTCAAGAAAATTAACACCATTCACTGAGGTAAAAGTAGATAAGGCAGGTTGTGGAATAGGCTAATTGCTGCACATAAAAATAATGTATTACACATACTGCAACACAGGTTATTCTGAAGCTTTCTGATAAGATGATTTTTTTTTCTATTTTTTCCTCCAGAATCTTGAGATGGCAAAACAAGCCCACAGATGTCTAATACTGATAAAGTGGATAAATATGTGGTCTGTATTTTATAAACGAAGTAATGATAACCATTGTGTCATATTTGTGTGGACCTGTATTTCAGTTTCGTTTTAACAGAGCCTGTGGTTTCATCATTAGGCCTAACGTGCCTTTGTGAAACCTCCACACTGATTCCCACTCATATGAGTCATGACAACTAATGAAGGAAAACATTCTCCATTAGTTCAAAAGAACATTATGACCTCATTGAAAAACCAGTGATAACCTGTCATGTGCACCTAACCAATGAATTGCATAATATTGCTTACAAAAACATCAGCATTTGTCAGTCCACTATAAGAATAGTTTGTCCTCAAGAGTAAAAGCACAACTTAGAAATTATAAAAAGTTAGAAAATCATACACTGAAAGCTGGTGGATGATAAAGTATGAGCTTCAAAGACATATTCTCCAAATCGCTCAAGACCATGCAGTGTTTTGCTTCATTACCTTTTCATCTTTGTTTCAAAATGGACAAAGGCTGAACATCCAAACAGAGATTAAATAAGGATTATTTCAAGGCTGGAGTGCTGCAGTGAATTCAAAGAGTCTGGTTAGTCCATAAATATGAAACTGCTGTGATGCAGCCAAATTAAATAAAACGGAGCATTTACAGGAAATGGTGTTCATGTTACAGTACTGGTTTCTGTGGAGCTTCAGGTGGACAATGGGGCACTGTGCATCAAAATGTGGTCATAAACAGTACAGTAGCTTTAATGAGGGGTTTTCTAGCAATAGATCAATACATGAAATATAGGCTAAATGCATTTCATGTCACAGACTTTAATCAGGGGAATCCAGATGTTGCTTTTGTTGATTCTCGAATCCCATCAAGTGTGTTTGAGTATTTCCCTAATTAGGATAACTTTTAATGAAGTAAGGTAGGTGAACTGTTTTCCATTTTGCGGGTAACCCTCCACACAGCGACCAATAGGAGACCCGGGACAGCTGGCAGAAGTAGCCTTCATCTATTGATTTGCTTTTAAAGTGTGGTACCATTCATCATAACGGCGCGTCAAACCTAGTCAATAAAAGCATTTGGAGGTTGACATGTAGATAAGATTGGTTGTGCTGTCGGTGTTTCCTGCTCCACATGCGCACCTCCCCTCTCTCCTCTTGACTCTCTGTTGCGCGCAGGGGAGCTCAGTCAGATGGAGACTCCGGAAAGTCTCGCATTTTCGCGGCAAACCCCAGCCGGCGCTTGACAACATGAACACCGTTCATGCTGAGGAGGATACGTTCACATTTATTTCACTCAGCGTTTCATGCAGACACCTGTCGGGTCTTTTCAGTCGTCTTGATTGGTGGTCATCATGGCTCGTGAGCGGCTATACAAGAGACACTCAACTCCAGTGTGAGTATCTTTGATCAGCAAGATAATCAGTTACAAAAAGATTGAGGAAAGGGGGATTTTGTTAGATATCTGGCGTAATAAGAGATTATTCCTTAGTCGAATGACGTTTTTGTTCAATAGGCTATTTAAAAGTTCATTATCCTGATACTAAATACATTCACCTCCTTATCAGTTTTTATCGTTAATCTCAAATGAAACGTAGTGATATTCTATTGTCAGTTTGACAGTAGAGTATAGCTGTGTCTATGAATAGACAGCAGCACCCAATAATAGCCTAAACTTAACTGAAACATTAAGAAAGACAAAGACATAATCAAACCACTGCATACAAATTCTTTGGTAAGTGTCCGAAAATGAGCTATAAAGTCCCCCAAAGCAATACTATGTGTTTGAGACTTTGTAATGCTTAAAACTAACATCCTCCTGGTTACGTTTTCTCCCTCACTGAACAGCTGCAGAATATCTCAGTGTCATGCCTCAGGGGGTTAAAAGACTCTTGGTCTACCAGAGACTGAACCACAAACAGGACTGTGTTATGATGGGGCAAAGATAAACTGCTGTAAACATTTGCACACATGCTCCCAACATCTTGCACTTATCCTTTAATTATTATTCTGTTTATTGTAACATAACTTGAGCGTTCTCTGCCTACATCTGAATATTTGACAGATTTCCCCTGGCTAATTCCTTCCATTATGCCTAAATGGTTTCTCTCATGCATCCAAGCAAACAAGCCATGAAGTGACTTGTGTGTTCTTTTTCCAGCTCATTGCCAGGGTTTGGTTTGAAGTCTGGGGCGAGATCTGTTGATGTGTGAGATGTTTGTGCACTCACTGTTTCTGTTTGACATTTAGTTCATTTTCCTCCCCCTGCTTCTCCCATTCTAGTCTATTAAAGGGGCTGCAGCTCTGCTCAGGGTGCAGAGCAGAGGTCCTGACAGGTAGGCAGATGACCTTTGGACAAACCCGCCTCTGTTTACTCTCAGTGCAGCTTCTAAATCACTGAAATTGTATTTTATTGCTAATTGGAGGGAGAAAGAGTGGGAGCTGAGCATGACAGAAGGAGGACATAGATGTAGAGTCAGTTTGTAGCGCCTCTCCACGCCCCATAACTCTGCACACACCCAAGCCAAACCTCACTCCGGCTGCTGCACCCAGCCATGCAGTCTGTCTGGTCTACCAGGCAGGAAGGTTTTAGGTTGCCCCCCGAGTTTGCGGAACAAATGTCTGGAGGTGCTGAGATGTCAAAGCCATGCTTCTTTTGGCAATGGCTGACGTCCGAAGGCTTAGGTAATGCTGAAAGTATGAGCGGGGAGAGGGAGAGTGAGAGAGTTGTACCATATCAGATTGTTTAGACTGGACTCTGGGGGTCCACCACAAATGGAAAAAAAGGATTCTGTAACAGAGCACATTAGGAATGTGGGAGGAGGACTGCGTGATACTTAAATGTTTTGGCAACAGCTCCGAGTTCTATTTCAAGAGTTGGTAGTTTTTAACTTCAGATGACAACAATCCTCAGTAATGCAAGACTGGCTTTGCGTTATTTCTAATATGAAATTTGTTTTAGAAGGGATGCTTCAATCTAGTCAAAGAGTTTTTCTTTTCCATCCGATGATGTGTTGTTTGAACATCATATTTTCTACAGTTGTACCAGAAAGCGTTCTCCTTCACTGCAGTTGATTTTCTAAAATGTTTTCTGTCATGTTTTCTCCTTTAAGATTGATAGTGTATCTATAGTGTGTGGTAAAATTACTCAATCCATTTTGACACACTTAATGAACATTGTCATATGTATCCTATACAGTACATAATATGATGATTTACACTGTAGTGTGAGTCCTCAGGTCATTATGATTTATATTGTTTTAGAAACCAAGATTATTCTGAAGTGCTAACTATTTTACAACACTTTACCCAACATTTTAACTTCATTATTTAAACACCAACTGCAATCTTTAGATAAGATAAAGTTTACCCCCAAATGGCTTCAAATCAACAGTAAAAGTTAAAGAAATGCAACAAATCAAAAATGTCTTTAATTAGCTGCATATGTGCTGTAGCCTTGAATGAGATCCAGTCTGAGTCACCAGCCAAGACAAATATTTTCCCAAATGTATAAAAGCATTACAATGTGGGATCAGGCAAAGTGAAACGTAGGCACAGAAGTCAAGAGTGATTCATAAGATATAATTATAACGTCCATGACGCATAGTAATTACTGTCCAATTATAAAGGTTTAAAAATTAGAATGATTTTTTTTTCACAACTTTTTACTTTTACCTCTTACACCTTTTAAATGCATGCTGAGTGTGTGAACAGCTAATGGCTTACAAGAGTTATAAAAGCAATCCAGCAAGTACGATCAAGCTGCTACATGTCAAGTGGCAATGTTTTGTGTGCGCAAACGGGATTTACAGTAGCAGGTCGTCGCACACAATCAAAAGCAGCGGCAGTTGAACAACGCTGACAGGTTCTGTCTTCAAGCGTTTTTCATCAGTATAAGGCAGCCAAATGCACTCCTGGTTGCAACTCCAGAAGATACATGTGTCAGGATTGAAGAGAGCATCAAGCTTTTGGTTTCTAACCAAAGCCCCAGCCAAGCTTTTGCCACTTTCTGCCCATTGATAAGGTTAATCAGGGACTGCAGATGAAAATTAGCCTGTATGGCTAAATCTGGCACATTTACATGATGGACCTATGTGCCCATGTCAATTAATGTGCATTGTCCCATCTTAAATAAAAATAAACATAAACATAAACAATCAATCAGGTGAAGAACGTGATCAGGCAGATGAGTTACCCTTCTCAGATGTAACTGGCTTGTTTAACCGTAGTTCATCATCTTTCAGTACATGCTGTTTTGTTGCCATTTTAGACTGGAATCTTGGTGCTATCAACAAAAACCAATAAGCTAAATCAGGCTTTTAATAATCTATATTCTATAATCTATTTTATAATAATCTTTGTAATCTATATATATTCTTGTGTATATGTAACTTGTGTTATGAGCATTTTGTCCTGACAGATGCAAGTCCACTGTGGTTAGATGTTCTTATCAAGAATGAATTAGCCTCGTCATCATTTCGTAATCAAAACAAAATTTAAAAAAAACACAGTTGGAATTGCAGGCCACAAGACACCCACTAGCTAAAAAAATCATTTTTTCCATGCACACATTTGATGCTGTGTGTGTCCCAGGTCTCAGCAATCACTTTGGCGAGCACAATAACAGACAGAAGCAACTGCCAGAACTCTGAAAATAAGAGCCAAGTTGTAATAACTTGAATTACCCTTTAAGTGACAATGGCTGCACTGCCTACCAAGGCTGACCTTCTCCCACGCACTCATTAAACAGTAGGACAAACGTTTCAGATGTTCTCTGCTTGTTATTAATGTCACATTGGTTTTAAAGCACTGCTAAAGCAAACAACCTGTAGCTATTAGAAAAATATACACATGCAAATGTATACACTTGCATGCATGCACAAATACACAGTCCAGCTGAGGACCACATCTGCACGCCAGATGTCAAGATGACCTGGCTAATCAAGACAGACACCACTGTTGAACAAGAGGTTAAATATTTCTGGAGCTTTTCTCTTTGTCTGTTTTGTTTAGACTGCACTATTGCTTCAGCAGCCTGCTTATTTAACAGATTAAGGAGTCAGATTCCTGTAAGGACAAACATCATTCTCCTGTGACAGAAAATCAACCCGCTCATCTTTTCTCTTAGTGGGAAGTGAAAAGGAAAGGGAGGACTAGTCCAGCATCATGACACAGATGAAGCCCACTTCCTGAGATATTTGTGTTCTCAAGGAGCTGTTAGATTTCCTGCCAAGATTTCATCCATAATCTGATTGTGAAAAGGACCAGAGAAAGAAAAACACCTGATCCCTGAGTACCTCTCAGCAGGGAGTAATTGTTGTTTTCTGTCCTTCAGATTACTTTGACTTTTGATTTCTTTGTCATCCACATAGAGACAGTTTTATTATTACCGCAGTTTGGTATCCCATCCATCTTTGTTTGACTTCCCCATCAACAGGGAGGCTGCCTTATTTCCTTTTGTGGCATTGGTTTTTCTTGTTCCTCCCATTTCCCAGCGCTGGGATTCAGCCAAGTTCCATTCACAGAGTGTACTGTACAAGGTCAGGATGTGTTTACACAGTTATAAACATGAAGACATGATTAAAACATGTTTCAGGAGAGGCGACAATATGCGCGTGTGCAGAGTGCTGGCTCTTGGAACTGATTGTCACCTCTCTTTAACTGATTTTGCGGTCGCGGTGGATCCTCTCAAGATGTTCTACATATTTGTACAGGCTCTATTTCATGCTAAGATTTCATAATGTTGATGCTAAACAGAGCTGTACATCTGCATACAGCATGCAGCATTTTGTCTCTGGAAGAGCTCTGTGGGGATGCTGATTTTCATTTGCTGTTTAATTGGTATCGTTGCAGCACAGAATGGGTTGCGGCTGATTGGCATCATTTTGTCACGAAGGGGAGCTAGAGAGGGATAAATGAGAGGGTGCAAGACAGGGAGGCAGTGTGTAAGGAGCATGCCTTTGTGTGTATCTTGAGTGCATCAAGTGTGCATAAATGTGTGTGTTTTAAACTGCCATGTAATGGCATGACCTGCACCCAATTCAACACAACACAACAAGCAGAATTTCATTGAACAAATCAAGCAGAGCCCATCTGAAATCTGAAATGTCATAATAAATACAATCAAGTTTTAATATACTGTTTCGTTGTCTTATCTGAAGGAGGTAGGACAAGAAGGACGCTCAGAGAAGGAACAAGACTAGTTTGACAGTAATTGTAAATATTTATCAGCAGCGCAAAAGGTTGGATTCCAAATTTTACTCACAGCTGTGGAATCCGTACAGCTGAGCCTAATTAAAAATAATGAGCTTCATGGTTTGTCCATGTTAGAGCCACAAGCTACTGATATGATGGACCTTTATCACAGCTGAGCAAATTGTTATTACAAATGAGTAAAACATGTATTTCACTGTGGCCTTTGTCAGGTTCAATAGCCTCCAGAAAGACTTTGGTTTATGACCAAATAATAATATAAGTATGTAATTTCCAATTGGATTTTATTGGTTGTGTTGGAAAAAAACAAATCACAGTCATGGTTTCAAAGTATATGGGAACAGGAGAGTATGGGGGTTTACAAGCCTATTTATTATCTAGACAAGAGACCATGAAGTGTCAGAGATAGCAGCTCTTGCATTCTTGATATTATTGGCGGCGTTAGAAATAAAAAGCTATGGGTTAATAAAAACAAATGGTTTTACCCACTCAGCCTGAATAGATTCAACATGGCAATCTGCCCATTATTTCATGGAATATCTTGTGCAAAGTTGATATTTTGACCTGAGGATGGGGAAAGAGGGATTCTCAGTGTCCAAAAAAAAGTACATCCTGTGGGAGCGTAGCTGCGCTCTCTAAATTCCACGGCAATCTGCCCATTTAATTTTGATTTTCTACAAATGGGAAATTCTGGCCTAATAGTGGCACTAACAGGAAGGTCAGGGGCTCACCAAACAGATTAGGATTAATTGCCTGGGGACCGTCAATATCCAAGCCATCAAGAAAATCCAGCTAGCAGTTGATGTGTTAAGTTGATGTGGTCCGAAGTGTTGGACAGACTGAACAACTGTCTGACCTACATCACCATCCTTAGGCCTCACTGTTGAAATCACTGTAGCGGTGAGAAGACATACAGATGTGCATATGATAATATTTGTGTGGGGACACACACAAGGATGAATTGTAATAACTTTGGTGATCCTCTGGCTTTTCATTTAGCGCCATCATCAGGTCAATGATCATTTGTCTAATACTTTGGTTTGTGACCAGATACCTGAATAACGTCATTCCCATCAGCCTCAGCTGTACTTTGTGTTTTGTGCTAATTAGCAAATGTTAGCATGCTGACAGGCTAAACTAAGATGTGAACATGGTAAACATCATTCTTGCTTAGCATTGTCATTGTGAGCATGTTAGCATGCTGATGTTAGCATTTAGCTCAACGCACCACTTTGCCTAATCCTTGCCGTAGAGTCTTAGTCTTGTTTTTGTGTATGCTATGGACATGATCAACTAGTATGTATTGTGCACAAACACAAAGAAATGTTTAACATAGTTATTAGGTTTACAGAAAAATAGGGAATTCCATCTTTCACATTTCACAAAACCACTTGAGTGCTGAATTCCAAATTCCAGACATCAGATCTGTGCTTCTGAACAATGTTGTTCAGTATAGAAATGTGGCCAGTCTGAACTATTTGTATTGTAATCTTGGAGAATATAGCGTAATACAGAATATGGACGATGCAGAAGAGAAAGACATTGCTAGTACAGTAGCTACATAGGAGAAGAAAGGAACACAACACACTACACAACAAAGATAGATGATACAGTGCAGTAGTTGTGTACATTTTAGATGCATGTAGCTTACATTTTCTGTGCTGTGTGAGCTGCTGAGTGAAATTACATCAAGGCTTGCCTATTCAGAAAAAGCAGCCTTGAGTCTGCAAGATTCCAGATATTCTGACAAATTCACAGTGTAAACAACCCATTGCACCAACAACATGAGTAATATCCCATTCTGGCTTTGATACCACATCAGTCTTGACATTTTATGCTCTTAGTAGAACAAATGCATCTAATGCAATGATGAATGCAGGCTTTTATTTTGAGTCAGCAGGATTTTGATGGTGGGGTTTCAATCCCACCTGCTGTTTGCTTCCCACCACAGATCGATTTTCAGACCAAAGAGGTCTAAAGGCTGTCTTTCCTGCTTTTTCTCACACTGTTTTTCTCATCTCTGCTGCTTTGCTTCTCCACTCTGTGCTTTACCCTTGACTCTCACTGTCCTCTTATGCTCTGTCACATTTCCAAATCTCTCTCTTCTCTCACATTTTTTTTGCTCGAATTAGACATTCATCTTTAGGAATAATAGATTGATAGTTACAGAGAACAGAGAGGATAACAATTACCTGCATTTGTAGAAATAAAGATATGCAGAGGCATGAAGAAGATGGGAACAGTAGCATTCATTGATATGAAACACAGCTAGAAAGGGCTTTACACATCATTAAAAAGCATAAAAACAACATTAAAATGTGGAAATATAAGACATAGAGGTGAGGCTGGAATCAGGTTTAGTATCAGAAGCAGCACCATTCACTAATAATTTAAACTATTAACTACTGTAGATGTCAAAGTTGCACTTCGGCGTCACTGGCATTTTAAAGAGCCCACCTCTGTCTACTGATATTTCATTAACTTAGGCCCATAACACCTCTAGAGGGATCAAAAATAAGTTATTTGCTCAACCCCAGTGTCTACCCACGCAGGCTTGCAGATATTACCATGCATTTCTGATAAGTCTGCAGGGGCTCAGAGCTGTCCCATTTTGAAATCTGCAAGTGTGTGAGGGCTTTCTTGTGGACTTTTCAAGCCCTTTGTGCACACATTCAGCAAGTCTGCACTAATGCAGACTTTGCTTGAGTAACCCACAATTTATAGCATTGTTGCAACATTAAAACAGAGATGAGGGAAAGGCTGTAAGCATAAAAAACAACACAGAAGGAGCTGGGTAGAACAAATTTACACGTACACAGGTCACAAGCAAGCACTGTGTGTTAGTTGAGTATCCTACGATGACATGATTAGGTTTTTGAAAATGTCTCAAAGGCCTACTCCAGCGATTTCCATAAAGTTGATCTGAGAGCATGAGCAAGAAAACTCCCTTTGCCCTGTGGAACATTTTGATGTTGCAACGTGCTGTCCCCTCCTCCTGTTATCAAGTACTTCGGCCCTATTGCACTCATGCAGTTACACTTTGGTGACGTCAAAAAAGCCTGTGAGGTTTCAGCACTTAGGGGGTGAACATTTGAGTTTTGTCCCTCTCTCTCAACACAGCCAATAACCTCTGAAAACCTCCTCAGGCTTGTATCTCGTTCACAGCATTGTCTAATAATTTAAGAATTTGCTATCAGTAACAGCTACAGTAGGCTACAGGACAGGCTTGCCCTACAGTTATGATGGCAACCTGCCACTCACTTATGTGGGTGGCTTCACTATCTGTGCAATAATTAAATGGTTGTAAGCTGGTTGCAGTTTCTCATTTACTTACAGTGATCCAATATTACTGCTGGAATTGGTTTTATTACTTTCATGGAACAACATCAAGTGATGTCGCCTAAGTTGCCTGAGGGGTAAGGGCCTTTCAATATACTCTTAATTTGCACCTTTAATGATGTGTGAACATGTTGAGTCACATAATGTTTTTGTGGTTGCACTTTAACGGGCCCCTGTTGTGCAGCAAGAAAATAACTGTAAAATGAGAGAATGCTCCATGAAGTTCGCTAGAGCCGGTGCAGGATTTCATTCCCTGGTCCAGGGGGATTGTTAAATCTAACAAACTCTGCAACAAAAGAAAAAGAAATACGCTACTGGCTGAGGAAGTGTCAGAGAAGTGTTTTAAAACATTTTACACTTCGATGTCTGGAATTTATTAGCACTGGACCTCAGATATAACAATGCCTACTTTCTTATTATTCATGCGGAGGCAAAAGAAAACAAAATGCATGCACTTGCCACACTGTGTGTCCACCTGTATCAATACCTCGCTTGGTTCTTTCCGTGAAAAACCTTGATCTTGAAAATAATATTTCCAGGTTAACAAAATAGAGCTATCAGCGGGCTTTTAGCTCACAGTGAATAACCATGTGTTTTTAGTTTTGAATTACAGAGTAACTATTTTTCTGACCTTGAAAGTCTCTTAGAGCTTGTCTTTGCATGTGCTATATAGCCCTCATCATAAAGCAAGGGATCTCCATCCAGCAGACCACACACACTCTGCAGCTGACCTCAAACATTTTAGAGGTGACTTGCGCTATAGAAAGGAGTATAGTTTGAAATTCACTTACTGTTGCCCCAGAAGGGGAATAAAGCTCCCTTAAATACCCTGATATTAAAAATGGTCACACCACTTTTTTTGGAATTATGGGAGATGACTGAAATACTTCAAAGGAAACTACACTGCTGCACTTTTGTTGAAAATAATAAAAGAAATCCATGTGCCGTGTTTTAACAACTGTTTCTGATTTACAGGAGGCCCTGCTGAAGACTGGGGAGCATGTAGGGAATGAAAACAAATGATGACCTGCATGATGAATGGACACGTAAGGACACACAACCTCCTGTAGGTGAAGCTTTGATAGAATAATTTCCCGGCTTCTTTTTCTACATGCCTACTCTGCTTCTATGTCAGAATGTCAGTATCAGACTGCAAAAATGGGAGCAACACCCAAACGGGCCACAATTACATTCTCCACAGCTTGCCCATGGCTGAGAACTGTGAGAAAAGGCCTGTCAGGACATTTTTTGACTTCAGTCACACAAACGTGCCCGAAAATTTGGATGTCAAGTGGGTTCCCCTGTTGTCACTGGCTAACCTGCGGAGCATCTCAAAAGTCAAAGTGGTTAGTTTCCTGATGGGCTTGACACTGACGTTCCTCATCATGGCTTCTTACATCCTGACGTGGGACAAGAAAGGACTTTTGCTCACCCCCTCACCCTATCAGCTCAGACCTGTGGTCGTCCTGACCAGCGCAGCAGCAGCTGAAGATTCCTCGGGAAAGAATTTAATAGACATGAAACTGCTAGTGAAGATCATCAGCTCCAAACTGGAATACAAACCCAGGAAGGTGCCTGATGAAAAGGATGTCATTGAAACTGACTCCCATGTAAGTCTGTGGAAAAACAGTCTGACCCATTTTTGTTGCACATCAGCAGACCGACTAATATAAAAAGGCTGTTTTTGTTATAATTCCAGGCTGCAATTATGAAATGTTTTCACCCAAGAATGACATAAATATGCTGACAATGATAATGCAGTCTAAACTGGAAAATTTTAACAAGTGACCACTATGATTGCTTTATTTTTTTGTCGACAAAAGTGAATTGCAGGAGACTGACAAATAACAAACACCTTACAATCAACTCTGCAGTAAATGCCTGTTTGGAGAATCATAATGACCAGTGTTTGATGAGACTGACAGAGGTGTTGATTCAACGTAATGTTTTTAGAGCTTGGGCTGATAAGTAAATATCAGGTTACATGTCTCGCTAAGTGTTTCTAAGGGCCTACTGACTGCTGTTACTACGTGCTAATGTACTGTAATCCTCCTGTGTTTGGCGTATGTTCTCATCATACTTTTTCACGTTTTGCAGTGTTTGTCACTAAGGCATCAGCAATTCTGACAGTTACACTGTAAATCACTGTTACAGAGGTAGCAACACAAGTGAGTCAGAAAGTCGAATACCAATTAGTGGTATGTGTCAGTGTTACACATATGAATATCTAACTGAGTTTTCAAAGCAACATAATGCAACTAACAGCTGCACAAAATGGCCAAATACTGAAGGTGATTATGTATCAGTTGCAAAGCTGCAAAATCAAGTCATGTGGCCCTAAATGGATGTTTTGATATTTTTTATGTCATGAGAACTTGTAACCATTGGCATACAGTGTAAATTACATGAATTCCAAGTGAAAATAGCTGCTTTTCTCTGTGAAAGTAGAAACTACCATCTTTTAGCAGCCACCTTTCAAGCCCACAGATACTAAAGGAGTACATTGTGGAAGGACTTCTGCATAACAACACCACAAGCTGCAAGCTTCACAAGAATAACAAATGTTACCTCTGACAGTTTCAACAAAAATGTAACATAATATCCTTCTCCAAATCACGGTTTACTAAAAGGCTACACTGTATTATAAACTATTCCCATTATTTTGTCCACCCTCTGTACTGCCTAATGTCGTTTTTTTCCTCTCTGCAGTTGTTCTCTGTAATTCCTCGCCATTTCCTGTCCGGCATCAAGAGCCCTTGCTGGTATGAGGAGTTCTCCAGTGAACTCAGCACTGATCCGTACACGAGGAACCTCTTCACTCTGCGCTCAAAGAGCTTCAAGACAGTGTGTGACCACCTGAGGACCAACTTCCACCAGCACTTATACCACAGAAACGGCAAACTGTTTCGTCTTCGCTGTTTGCCATTCTTCTACATCATCGGCCAACCAAAGTGTGGCACAACAGACTTGTTCCACAGGCTGCTGCTGCATCCAGAGGTCAAGTTCAACACTATGAAGGAGCCACACTGGTGGACCAGGAAACGCTTTGGTAAGTCATCAGGAGATGGATAGTATCTCTGAATGTTTTGATCATTTTGGAAAACGTTTGTGGAAGCTAGCTGATGGATTGAAAGATTTTTATAATATATAATAACATAATAACATAACATGAGAACATAATATATATAAACGGATGACACTGATTTAGGATAGAGCTGCAATGAATAGTTGATTAATCGATTAGTTGATTGAAAGAAAATTAGTCAGCAAACATTTTGATAATCAATTAATTGTTTAGTCCTTTATCAAGCAAAAATGACAAACATTTTAAATAGAATATTTTTGGACTGTAGTCGGACAAAACAAGACATTTCTTGATGTCACCTTGCGCTCTATGATATTATTGATGATATGATTATTATTATTACATTTTTCACAGTTTTCTGGTGTTTTGTAGACGAAACAATTAATCGAGAAAATAAGGCAGATAAACGTATAATGAAAATAATCATTAGTTGCAGCCCTAATTTACAGTAAATGTGAAGTAGATTATTTATCTTAAAGAACCTAAATAAACAGGATTAATTAGTAGTACTGTGTTGAGTTAACAAAAAACAATACTGGAGTCCTCAGTGGATGAACCCATTATGTCTGAACTGACTTCTAAGCTCACTGAAAACAGTCCCAATTAACTTGCTTAAAATAACATGTAAAGACCAGTCTGTCATCATCGTACCTCCCATTTAAACTTGTCTTCTAGGCTTTGTAGATATGAAATCAACAAACACAGTTGGATCATTAAACTCACCTTTTCAGGTCAGCCTTCCACTGATTTTCTTGTTGTGTCCATATGTCTTTTTCTTCTGGTTCAGATTTTGTGCCGTTAGGATGCTCTTTCAATGTTCAACCTTTAAATGAAAATTATGTGGTTTTTTACTACACACGATTTAAATTTGAAACACTTAATTCTTTTTCTAATTCTGTTTTTTCAAAATAAAATCAAAAGAGCACATACTTTATAACAATAACTTCTAATTCAGCAGTACAAATTGTCCAAATGTAGAGATAAACTGGTAGTCTGCAAGCTAGAAAATGAACCTACTTACCTAATTTTTATTATTTTTTATGTATCTGTTCTCTCCTCGGGGTGCAGGTTATATCCGTTTCAAAGATGGCTTCCAGGAAAGTTTTCCTGTGGAAGATTACCTGGATCTGTTTGACTTGGCAGCCCACAACATCCAAGAAGAAATCAGTGGAAATTCATCTGGAGACCACCGCGCGCTCCAGCTCATAACAGGTGAACACATGGGAAAGTGTTTGTGTGTGTGTGTGTGGGTGGGTATGATTTGGTATTGTTAGCGTCCATTGTGCATCAGATGGAAGAATCTCTTGCCTTTATAGTTTTCTTTTGGTATTTTCTGAAGACCTTTGAACAGTGAAACAATTGGATCCTGACCATGATTCAAATTACAGGTCTCTTTTGTCTCTTTTGTTTTCCTTTCTTGTGTTGTCAGGCCTCGCTCGTTTTCAGTGGATTTCCCACAAGTGGCTCTGACCTCAGGAGCACTACAGTGGTGCTCACATTATTATTCTAGATATTCTGTGGTCAAAGAGAACAGCACAGTGTCTTTTGAAGTGTACACAGTATCTCAAATGCCTCTGGGTGCTGTCACAACCACTCTGTAGTCACATCTGTAATTATAAATGAGGCTGACTCAAACTTTACTCTCCTGTGCCTGGCCCTAAGAGACAGTAGAGAATATCCCCCAATAAACAATAAATTAAAGAAATTACATTTTTGGAGTTAAGTAGAATTGATCTTTTGAAGGGAAATCCTTCACATTACCTTGGTTTTGTAGGTTTTCTTTTATGAAAATGTGCTGATAAGAAGGTTCTGCTTACTTGGCTTTGGTTGCTGAAGTGAAACAAACTCCTTATTTGGATTTTGCATGGTCACTGATAATAAATGAAATTTTAAAATCTCACAAATCACAAATCTGTTCAAGTGTAGATTAGAGAGGCATAATGTCCCCAGATAAGGAAAGTGTTTGCAACATCTCTTGCATATTTTGGCCTAAAATTCAGCTCAACTTTTCTACATTATCATGCCTGAGTCTCTGTACCACTCACTGCATTTCAAATGAACTGTTGTTACCCAAGGTGATGCTAAGACTGTCAATGTCTTGACAGGTGAAGCCAGTGCATCCACTATGTGGGACAACCAAGCCTGGAGCTATGTTCACGGAGACAGAGAGGAGACAGAGCCCCCGTTCCTGGCCCAGGACTTCATCCACACAGTCCAGCCCGGTGCCAAAATCATCATCATGCTTAGAGATCCAGTAGAGAGGTACTGTAGAGAAATCCATCCACTAATCTGGCTTTATAGATACAGATGTGATTTCCTCTAGTGAAACAATTTGGTTTGGATTGTTTCTAATGGGTTTTCCTATAATTTGTCATTGTGGCAGAACATATTTGTTTTAAATTATAACTCCTACTGTACATCCAGCAAAATGTCCTTTCGTAGTTCCAACTAGCTTACAACTTTGTTTCTTTCTGTTCCCAGGCTTTATTCTGACTACCTGTACTTTAAGATGGCCAACAAGTCAGCAGAGGACTTCCATCAGAAGGTCGTAGAGTCTGTACAGTTGTTTCAGTCCTGCCTGTCTGAGAGGTCACTTCGGTCCTGCGTCTATGACACCAGCCTCTCCAACGCCATGCCGGTTAGCATCAGTTTACCTGAGAATAATTACAGCTTTAATAACTATATTTAACTATACCTAACAACAAACACCTAATTTTTTCTTTGAGAATTTCTACCTCCAAGTGGTTGTAAATGGATATTACTGCACTGAAGTGTGTCTCGTTCTGCGCAGGGAACAAATATCACCAACTCACTGCCCAGAGTCACTTCAGACCCTTCAGCATATATCCTATCAGGCAGCGCTCCCTCAGGAGTAAGCTGAGTTATGAGCGGCTGTCACCCCTAATCACAACATGTAGGTGACAGCACCATTATCCTGCGAGATTTACTACAGTAAAAGCAGCAATCAGCTTGACCTGAAACCATTGGAACAGAAACAGAATCCATCTCAAATCTAACATAAACATTCAGAAAAACACCATTAGATTCTTTCTGTTTACATGATGAAGATGAGGGCTCTCAGGATCTGTTAAAGCTCTCTGCTTGTGAATCACAGCACAGTATCTTAGTTTCAGCGGGTGGTGTTGTGCTGTGGTGCCCTCTTAAGGACCCATAGTGTCAGTGCATGTGGATTAAATAAAATACTGTCTCACTCTTAATTTTACCGTTCAGCAAACCGGAATTAAACAACAACTTTATGAAGGACACAGACTTAAAATTCACAAAAGTATTATTGCAATACCTGCTACAAGTGTGGGTCACATTACTTTGCTTCACAATTAGAAGTATTTGTTCTTCCCGTTTATACTGAATATGTCCATCATGTCCCCTGTTGGTTTATTTGTGACTGCTGTTCCAGTAAAAACAGTTTGTCTCTATTTGGCATAAGCTGTTATGATTTTTGAAACATGTTCCTTTTACATTGTCAAGAATGTTTCTATTTTTTTCATTGTTCTGACCTTAAGCATGCTGAAATATCCAAGCGCATTAAATAATATTTGTCATGAGCCGACATGACAGTTTCTGTATGTCTCAGTTTTGAAGTTCTAGCACCTGTGCACTACACTGAAAAAAATAGCAGAACTCAGTGTTTTTATTGACTGATTTGCCTGTAATCTGGACACAAACAATTTACTCTCTTTGGAGCAATTTGGGTAGTTGTTGCTTTGAAAGCTCATATATCAAAGTAATGATTTCAGAGCTCTTTTGTAGCTGACGAAATATTGTAACAGTGTTTGTTATTGTGATTATGTTACTTTAAAGTGTAAAAATGGAATATGATAGTTAAAGAATGAGGCTTGCTATATTCTATATTTTACTTACTGTTGACAAATCCCATGAAAAAGACAATACAACAATATGTTACGGTAGTTTGCTTTGAATACTTTCCTACTTCCCTGCCCTGTCTGTGGCCCTCAACTCAAAGCCCATTCTTTCTACTGAAGATGTACATTTTTAAAAATGGATCAGAAATATATACTTTCATTTTTCTATAAAGGATAAATAATTTCCTAAATAAGCTGGCCCCTGTAGTTTTTGGCAAACGTTACTCAAACAGGAGTAAGGGTGCATTTGTTGACAACTGGCAACAGGACAGTGTATGTTGACTCAAAATAAACTACAGTGCCCGTCTTCATCATAATGAAGGAACATGTCAGCCAGTGCAACAGTGTGGCCCACTGATGTGTGTTTAATAGTGGAGCGCTATGGCACAGAGGTACAAGCTATATCAAGCTTTGGATACACAGACAATCCTTGTTAGTTCAATCAGTTCATTGTTTTTTTTTTTGTCTTTTCAGTGGATTTGTTGTCAATTAAAAAAAAATTCCCCCAGCTTTATCCTTTAAAATGTATTGTTTACATTATTTTGTCTACCACCTGTACGTCTGCTACAGGACACTTTAAGGACTTCTTGTTCATGTTTAATTAACAGCTGGGACTGAAAGTTCACTTTTGACCTCCTAAGCAGCAGTTGACAAAACAATCTCACCACAAGAGAGTGATGATGTTGACTTGATTTGATTTTTCCCCACAGGTGAGGCTAAATTTGGGGATGTACTTCGTCTACTTACTGGACTGGCTGACAGTTTTCCACAGGGAGCAGATTCTAGTTCTTCGACTAGAGGACTACGCAGCCAACCTTAAAGTGACAATCAAGAAAGTTTATGATTTTCTGAGTGTAGGTATGTATCCAGTGACATGCTCTTTGTACATTCAAACCTTTTAAATATCAGGAATTAAAGGGCCTATTTCTTCCTGGCTGTTTATTTATCTGGTTGTGTCTGCCTCGCGGCTTCACCTCTGTATTGTTAAGGACTCTGACTTCAACCTCCCATCCTCCCTGCAGGTCCTCTGTCGGAGACGGTGGAGGCAGCACTGACCAAACGGCCCATGTCTAACACGCGGCGGGTGGCAGACAGGAACCTGGGTCCTATGCTTCCAGCCACCAGAGACCTCCTCAGGGAATTTCACCAGCCCTTCAACCATAAACTGGCCAGTGTGTTGGACAACAAGGCCTTCCTCTGGAGTAACACCTGAAGGGGCATGAGCATGGATGAAATGTGGACGGATGTGAATGAAAAACCAGAGCAAGAAGCTAAAGCAGGAGTGCCTACTGATTGAAATTAATGTACAGTGGGAGAACTCAGAGACAGGTGTATAGTAAATAAATAAATGTATGGGTTTTGTTTGTGATATTTATTTGCTTTTGAGAGAATGTGAGTGGCTCATCAAATCAAGGTGATAATAATAAAATAAACTGAATTTGTGTTTTAATTTGATGCTTTCACAGTGTTTCAAAGCCATTTTACCGCTGCTGAATAAAAGTCCACAAGATGCACTGTTACAATCTCCACAAATTCATGAATCTACACCTGGATCTGGATACATCTGGATAAAGTTTTCACTTCATTTATGGCTCAAGAGGCTCGTTTGAATATCTATATATGGGGATGATGCTGTGATTTGAACTTGGATTTTATGGGAAATGGGCACTTTTATTGTCCATTTCCCCTAAATATTAGCTAGAAAGATACACAAAAAAGAATTTATACTTGTAATATTACATTTCAGAGACTGGAAGAGAAAGTCAACAGTCCTCACATGAAAGGGTGACATATTTTTACATTTATAATGTATGTATTTATAATTACAGCACTGGTTTGTGCACAAAGTGGGTCTGGGTAAAGTCATCAAGGAACATTTTGAAAGCCAAGATATTTCAATACCAGCAGTTGAAGTGTTAAAACCTCTTAAACCTCACTGACCTGACAGTTGGTCAGTCAGTACAAACTCATAGCACACACTGTTTCAACCCACACAACTTGGATTTAATACCAAAGTAGTACTGAAATGATTAGTCCATAATCGATTGATCACTCAAGTCATTTATAAAGCAAACTTTTTCTGGTTCCATTTTCTCAGATGTGAGGATTTGCTGCTTTTTCTCTGTTTTATACAATTTTGAATTGAATATCTTTGTGTTTTGGACTGTTGGTCATACTAAAAGTGCAATTTGAAGATGTCACCTTGGGTTCTGTGAGATTCTGATTTTGGCATTTTTCGCTATTTTCTGACATTTGATAGACTAGACAATGAATTACCTTTTGTTTAAAATCAACAACAGATAAACTGACAATGCAAATAAGTGTTTGTTGAAGTACGACTTCCCCAAAGTGTCTAAAGATACCAAACATGTCATGCTGAATTCTGGGGAAATGTGCCTAAAATGATACATATACTTGATAATATTTCCATGTTATTGGATGGTGCAGCCATAAAAAACATGGAGTCTTGAGGTTGGAATTTCACTCATATATATATAGCTTCAATGAATAGCTGGAATAAAAAAGGAAACCGAATATACAGAAAATGATACTGTCAGACAATGTGGAATAAGCATTTTAATAACCTTACAGCTAAAGGGGAAAACTGGATGGTACGGAGTGAAAAATATACAAAAACGGCAATGTAGGGTAGAGTAGATTTTGTACAAATATTGGTAAGAGTGACATCATGTTCATGTTCTGGGATTAATCACAAGAGGGCACTAAAACACAGGTCATAACGCCAGTAACTCAACAGCCAAACACTCTGTTCCACAGACCTGTTTTTACTGTGATATTTCACAGTGTTATATGTAGGATACAGTATAGGTCAATACAGCCTCCCCATACAGAATAATAAATCATGTTTTCCTTTCTCACTTATGAGGATTTCATATAGCCGTCATTAAGGGCTGATGGGGACACATCACCAGGTATATCTTTAGGCTGCTCGATCATTGCAATAATAAAACATAAAGATGCTGTATGGTACATTAAACAAACCAAATGCAGTATGACCAAACCAAAAGGAGTGTATCCAGGGGAGAGAGGGAGTTTATTAGTATAGCAGATAATCAGACCAGATGAGACAAATGTCCCTGATGACCCGGCTCCACCCTCCAGGCACCGGACTGAACCCTACAATCAAATTCCTCCAGGTGATCATGATTATTATATGTATTTATTATCTGCCACAAATATTTACACAGAAAATCACACAGACTAAAGAGTGCAATGCAATTGTATAGAGGTACCCACAGTAATACACCTATACAGTATATACCCACATTGGTACACACATACATCACTAGCCTATATCTGATGTAGGTGAGCTTAATAAAGATTCTGGGAGCATTATTTTGTGTATGGGAACATTTTCTAAGCAAATGTTTCATTTCTGTCATTTCCACTGAGAGCAAAACAAACAGATGAAATGCAAGTGTTTGGCATTAATCCATAAACTAATTTCTATGCATTTCATGATTTTATCATATTGTAGATGAGATTTAGTTTTGTGAAGATTTATTTTGGAGATTAGCTTCTCAGGTTTGATGAGAGATTTGCATTGTTTAATTAATGGTAACCACATATGTATTATATGTTATATGCTGTTTGGGAACTACATAATATGGTGCACCTTGCTTGTGATGTTAATGATGGTTAAGATTGGAGGAGTGATATGATGTAAGACAGTGAGATGATCTATTACGTTTGGTTGTAAGTGTTCAGTTTTCCTGCTGCTGAAGCTGACCAAAGTGGACCAATTGACACAGATGAAGCTGCCCCGTGCTTTTGCTTTACCCTCATCCTGAAAGTAGTTTTAATTTAGTGACTATTAAGTTATAGTTAACGCTAAGAGTAACCAGCGGTCCAATATTTTGTATATGATATGATTTATTCAAGCATTGCTTGTAAAGAGCTGTGATGCTGTCGTGAAATGCTCCTGCCACAGAAACTGTAATTTGCTTGAGAATTGTTCAATATATTTGTCATAACCCATCCTGTGGGCCATGACAAAAACAGGAAACGGGACACGCAAATACTGGCAAAGTGATTATATATTGCAATAAAGGAAATAAGCTAAGAAGTAAATTTGAATGTGAGGTGTGTTAGTTAGTGGCAATGTCAGTAAAAGCTGTTAAAAGGAGATTGCAGCTACAGGCGGAGAAGAGAGGAAGTCATTCTCATTCTTGCTGGTGGTTTCATACTACATACTATATACTGGACCCAGGTGCTCCAGATCTGGTTGGTCACTGCAATCAGGCTCCTCGGGCACCATAAAGATAACATGCAAATTTGCATATCAGCAGACTGGGCACAATGACTTTTATTTGATTTCAGCAGAAGAGTCAAGAGAGCTGCAAAGCAGTACTGTGATAAAGGCAGAGAAAATAAAACTATTTTAGCTTAATCTTCTTGCCTGTGATCCCCAGCACTATTTTTTAAGTCATGGAAAAACAACACTGTGTCTTACATAATGAACTGCTTTCACATTTATTGTTTAAAGGACTCATTTGCTTTCAGTTTAAATAGAATTACCGTCTCATTATGTTGCACTAAGCATATGAAATACTATCAGAGCTTTGCTTGCTTAAACTGATACTTTACACGGACTCATGTGAACACTTTTCTACAGCCCTTTACTGTCATTTGAGGAAATTAAAACCCTTAACTGTGCATCACTTGATGGGTTGGCTACCTATTACATTTAGCACCATTCAGATTACAGGTGACATTTTCCCATTGTCGCTGTCAACATGCACTTATTGAGGAAAGAAAATCAACGATCAGAGATTGAGGAGGGGCATGCGCCAGAGAATCACCTTGTTTAGCTCTTTGATTATGTGCATTTACAATGTGATTGGTCTCATGGATGATGACAGAGCTCCAGGAGCCGCAGGGCTGAAGAGAGAAAAGCAGTCAGGCATGGCTGATTGCCCTCTTCATGTGATATTGATGGCAATCCTCTCCAGGATTTTCAAAGGCGGAAGAAGCCGATAAGGTGTCTTTTGACATTCCTTAATTTTGTCAAGGACATATGACATTGTAGTGTGTACATAGGTGTGTGTGTGTGTGTGTGTGTGTGTGTGTGTGTGTATTTTAGCAGCTAGAATGATGTGAGAGTCAACTGAGCGTCCATCCCTTTTTCTGGCGTCATTCCTCTTCACACCCAGTTTCACAGTTTTAAGTCACACCTGGGAACTGACAAGAAAAAACATCATCATCATCGTCATCATCATCTACTGTCCACTGAGCAGCTTCACTACAGCGGTCTGATGTCCAGTGCCTTGCTCAACGGCACATTGAAGCTGGTCACTCAGAGTGAGGTGTGTATTTCTCATCACTTCCAAATGGAAAACTGTTGCTGCACACCGACAGCTGAGATTCAACAAATTTAGAGTCCAAAATAAACAATGTTTTCATCGGCACAATCGAGTAGAGAAAGCTAGAAATGTCACATCACACACATGTTAAAATATGCTACAAGATTCAGTAAAAACAGGCTTTTTTCACAGATACAGACATGTCACAGTAGGAAAATCATAGGTGTAAATAATGAAATGAACGATGGCTGAATTCCATTTAGCTGCTTCAGTTTCAGGGTCCTGGTATTGTGCATCCTGGCTCACTGTCATACTGTCATGACTTACTGTGAAAAAGGACTTGTTGATGCCCCTCTACAATCACTTATCATCACTTGACAATATTGATTACATACAAGTATTTATTGGTTTTACCTGTTTTAATTTTTTTTAACTTTTTTTTACTGCTATTTTGTGTTTTTTTCTTATTCCTAACTGACATCTCTTTTTATTCAGTTTTACTGATGGATGAGGCTGTTTTGGTGTGACTGTTTTTGCCATGCTACAAGCCTAATTTCCCATGCGGGTCAATGAAGACTTAACTGAACCGATTTCTACTATCTTGTAAAGATAGGCTTTAGGTTCAAGTATCATGACATTTTTCACTGATTATATCATCTATCAGTTGGCAGTCCACTAATGCAATAGTATTCATTATTATGGTGTGTATTTCAATTATTTTTTATTCATTCATTTACTAATTTTCTTTCGACAATTTCCCAGCCTGTCCATGTATTTGCTGGTAATGTGTAACATCTCTAACTGACTGGTTACTCTAACCCACAAGACCTGTCATGCTTTATTATGTCCAAACAGTTTTTCCCAACAGTGATAATGGTTTGAAATGATGATGTTCATGTGATGAATACTTTTGCAGTTTTTTTTTTACAGTCTGTGTTGATTCACACATCTCATCCTTTGCTTAAAATATCTTCCTACTTGGTTTTGTTTGGCACTTCTGTACGGCTCATCTGTGATGACCTGAGGTAGATTACGCATGTTGGTGAAGAAAAAGGCAATTGAAGCTTTGGAGCATCCTCAACTCATTGATTAGTGAATCAATGGAGGACACAATGAATAAAAATAATTAGCCTAGACCCTAGAGCACCAGAAGCTCAAAGCTACTGAAGGAGACAGAGGCGTAATGGAAGAAGGAGGGAAAAGAGGAGAAACATCCTAAAGGATAGACCTATTATTAGAATAGTAATGGGTTATGTTACCTGTTCACCACTGACATAATGCTGTTATTCAGTTATGAATACAGATTTTTGTATAGGACTACAGGCTTAAATCACGTTTTAAATTATTTTTTTTATGTTACTTAAATCAATAGTTACTTAATGTTTAACAAACAAACAAAAAAAGGAAAACATGGTCAAAGTAAGAGCAACGTTTTATAAAAACTGGCTGGCCTCTGGGTTTCAACAGAGCAAACTGTAATAGAAATAACAAGGAAATAATCTTTGTGAAAAGTTTATAATTGGGTTGTTGGGTTGTTGTTGTAGACGTGTAAACAACCCTGGAGCTACATGGTGCTGAGCGAAAAACAACCCACTTATCAGAACAGAACTCTTGTCCACTCCAACCATAAAAGTCTGGACTTGACTGGAAAATAAGTTTTGTACAGGGCAGGTAGTAGGAACGAATCATTTTAGGTTGTTCTTTACTGAAAGTTATAAGTAACAAAGTTTAAAAAGTCCACTGCAGTTGCTGTTGGCTGGCACAGAATTAAAACATTACCCAGTAAAACCTCTTTAAAAAATGTATTTGGTCAGCAGGAGGACACAATGACGACAAAGATATAAAAATAGGAAATGAGTTAAAAAAAAAATACAACCATATTCACCTTGTGCAAAAAAGGTAGTTTGAGGCAAGCACGTTAATGTGCAGCATCAAGCATGTACGATTTTGTTGTGACATCAGCTGTACTGAGAACAGCAAATTGCAGACATCTGGCACTATGATTCAGATAGTAGGCTTACTCAGCCCAATTAATCCAATTATATGACGGTTCATCTCTTCCATGATCAGACAGAGAATCAAACCTGATTCTGAATCATTCTCATAATTGCAACGCCACAAACATTTTGAGATTCATCTGGTAATTTTTTTTTTATTAATGAAACAACACTTTCTTTTACCTCTCTAAAAAACAAAGACAACAAGAAATGAAGTTTGTGTCCTGTTTGTGAGAAACCCTCAGCCTTAAAGGAAATGTCCACCTTAAAACAGAATTTATATTGTGCTATCTTATTGATTTTTGGACAATAAGGTCAGTATCTGCGAAAATATAAAAGTCTCCCTCAGGTGGAAATCAGAGCATCAAGACATGAATTGATGCTGTTCTCCAGAGGCTCTATTCAATCAATACAATTTTTGTTTATCTCAACAAGCAGCAGCCTGCCAGTGGTCACTCATTATGAATTGATGCTGTCCAGCAAAACACTGTTAGAACTCACACAACTTTGTTTTCAATTTTAGTGAAAATCTGAATATGTCAGGCTGAATTTTGGAGACATGTATATAAAATGAGGCACAACACACAGAGAATATTTCACCTTGATGGAATAATGCAGCTGTAAAAAAACCACAGAGTCTTGGATTTGAAAAGTTCACTCAACGAAGAGCTAGAACAAGCTGATACAGAATATATTTGAGATGTCAGACAGTGTGGAACAAGACTGGCTTAGATTTACAAATTAAAACTCTAAAGCTTATAGAAATAATATGTGAATTATAATTTTCAGGGGAATTTTCATCTTTGATTTACACTGAACAGAACACAAACATCTAACCCTCTGTTGAATCAGCCATGTGTTGCAGAGGCGTATGTCCTGACTCTGTGTGCATCGGATCTGTTTCCTCATGACCACCCATCAGCAGCAACAACAGTCAGCGACATCGAAAGGCGGCATGTCTCGTTTTACGCTTGCAGAGACACACAGAGTAAGAGAATGATAGAGATAAATCTCTGTGTACTACTGGGCCTGAGCAGAGCCAATCAGTCATGGTTGAACTGTGCTATGACTTCAATTTCAGTGAGAGGAAACTCATCCTGCTTTCTCATTTGATTGCACAATATAGGGGCCCACTGCTGGGACTCTGTTTATTTCATTCTGGCAAAATGGAGAAATGCAACATTTTTGTGAATGATTTCTCCATATCAGTGTTACAAAGAAATACACACATGCTCCACGATATGAACTATAATGTGCAAAAAGCCACACGTGTCTACACATACAGGTCTTTCTACTTTATTCCTTACCTTTACCAATATTAAAACAAACACAAGCAGAATAACAGTACCACAGTAACACAAATAGATAGAATTACAGAAACAGGAACAAAGAGCCAAAAAGGATTCAAGTTTTCTATCTTTAGCCGGATGTTCAATTAACCTCTTGAACTCAGATTTTCCCCCAAAGTAGTTTTAGGAAGAAACATTTTTCCTCACTGTAAGATAGCATCACATTTATCTACTTATGTTTACACTGAGTGTAATGTTAAAACCCAAGAAGCCATGTTTCTTTTAGGACGATTGTACCAAATGAAAATATTCAAATTTTTGTCCTTAAAACTCTCAATTTCCCTCAAATTCAGCTTGACATTACCTGGTGTCTTGGGAAACTTGGGAAACTGAGATGAGAATTTAGAAGCTCATCTCGAACATGTGGTGTTTGAACCAGTCGCAGAGTTTTGTGTTTTGTGCTTTGATAGGATTTAATATTTTTTCTCTATTCCATGAACACATTTTTTTCATTTATAACTAATTATGAATATGTAAGATGGAGAATCCAAGCCCATGCGCATTAAATGTTTGAATCTTTTTTCATTTTTATAATGATTTTGAAGGAAATGAGTCAAAATGAAAACTGATAGATAGATAAAGTGAGATAAAGTAATAGTAGACCAAAACATCTACAATGTTGCAAATGTTTTGATTGTCCCAATAGTTAATGCAAGGAAAATCAGTTTGCATAGTAAATGCAAGCATTAATATTGTATGTTGTCTATACCCGACATATCAAATGGTCTTGTCTCGACATATTTCTTGCCACAGCCCAATCAGTGAAGTCAGATCAGGTGTGATGGAACTAACTTACTGTGGACGATTGTGTTATTGTGTCACTCAAAGACGGATAGAAGACTTCAGAGGGCTGAACAGTGAGTAATACCAAGGCCACTGAAAATAGTCCGTTATTAGAATATTATCGCTCATATTAGGACAGCTCAAAACAGTTCCAGTCAACAGTGTATCCACTGTTCTAAGGCAATGTGCTAGATATAAAAAAGATAATGTAACAAGGTAATCAAATGAGGAGAACAATATCTGAGCCTCACGAAAATGTCTGTATAATGCACGAGCATGAAGTTTGAGCTCTGAATCCTTGCTAAACATGATAGAAATGCTACAAATATCTGAATCATACCTAAGAATCAAAATTGTGCCTGACAGCTATAGGTAACATGTTTTCTTCACTTTGACTTGAATGTCAAATGTAAAACTCTCCGTCGTTCACAGACACACACATCATGTTTCCAAAAGTTACATGGCCCTGAAACCATGGCAACTGAGGTTATGTTTTATTCTTTGGTGTTGTGCAGGGCAGCACATTTTTTTTGTCTGCCATAAATCACACTTTCTCACCAGTGTGTGACAATTGAGTATCTGTCAATATCAATCTGCATCTGTCATTTGAGCTGCTGTGTTGATTTACTTCTGACTCATTCATCTCCTTCCTCCCAAATAGTAATTATGTAGAAATTAAAATGCAATGATAGTCTCTTTTGTAATGCGATAATGTGACAAATTGTGACTCAGATTTGTATGAAATATGAATCTATTTTGTTGTTTTGTTTTTATTAATGTCACTGCATTTAAATTTTGACATTTGGTAATGACACAGTTATGAAATCTGAATCTATCACATTTTATGTTCAGGATAATAACTGAAGAATATTAAAATCTCCCTGGAGAAGATTTATATAAATCTCCTGTACTGTGTAAACGACTTCTAAGATCCTGCGCCTTATTAAAAAATCTTACATACACATACATGCAGTATGTTGTCTCTTTCCCGCTTTATGGTTAGTACATTAGATCAGGTCTTTCCCATACTAGCGTACATATCTTCATTCCTCTCACTCCTTATTAGTGAGAGATGTGGCCAGTGGACCCATGGAAATGGATGAGGAGCCTTCATAGTTCTCAGCAGGTGATGATGTTTCCCTTCTGTCCGGTTTAATGACACACCAGTCTTGTTATTCCCCTTCCTTTTTAGTTCTCTCTCTACACATCTACACAAACATGCACACACATGCCTGCTAATGGATGTCCGCTGCGGTCAGTGATGTTGCTTGTATTAATTGAGTGAAGGCTCACTGGAGTGTGTGCGTGTGTGTGTTACATGTACATGCATGCTGATGTGTGCACAATCCAGAGAGTTTGCAAGGACAGCCGCAGTAGTTAGCACATCACAGACGAACACATACATACCATTAATACTCCATAACCATCAATCTCCAGCCATAGACTTGCACTATGTTCGATTTGCATAGCAGGTATAATGTTTACCACGCTCACCATCTTACTTTGGTGTTTTAGCTAAGATTTACTAAATTGCACTAAACACAAATTTAAATGTTGGCCTCATGATAGCGCTAGGTGAAAAGTCGAGGGAGCACCGGAGTGAATCGAATTCATCAGGGAACCATGAATATCCGTACCAAATTTTATGGCAATCCATCCAAATGCTGTCGAAACATTTCACTCTAAACGACAAATGTCAACCTCATTGTGGTGCTAGAGGAAAAGTCAAGGGATCACCAAACTTAGTCGGATACAAAATGCCATCTGCTGGTGGTGCTAGAGGAAAATTCTGAGGATCGCCAAAGTCTCGGGGCACTATGACACTATGAATGTCTGTGCCAAATTTCATGGCAATCCATTAAATAGTTGTCCACATATTTCTCTAAAAGCCCAAAATGTCAACCTCATGGTGACACTTCAAGGTATCACCAAAGTCAGTAGGATTCATCGTCTTGGGACCATGAAAATCTGTACAAAATGTTATGGCAATCCATCCAATGATTGTGGCGATATTTCAGTCTGGACCAAAGTGGTGGACTGACTGACTGACATTGCCATCCATAGATCTGTTAGCATGAATAAAAATGTGTAAAAAGATGTGATGCACCAACAACAGCTTAGAAAACAAATAGTAGTACTAAACCACTGGAAACACAGGTTTTTTTTTAGTATTGGGTGATGTTTCAAACTTGAAATTGGTTGCAATCTATCCATTATCTGTGCCCACTTATCCTGTGCAGGGTCATGAGGGGCTGGAGTCTATCCCAGCTCACGCTAGGTGAGAGGCAGCGAATACTCTGGACAGGTTGGCAGTCTAACAAGGCTGACACATAGACAAAGCAATCACACCTACAGTTTCCAGTTCATCTGTCCTACATGTGTTTAGACTGTGGGAGGAAACTGGAGCCCTCAGAGGAAACCCATGCAGACACTGGGGAACATGAGAACTCCATGCCGGTGGATGAACCCAGGGTCTTCTTGCTGTGGAGCAATACCGCTAACCACTGCACTTCTTGATTCCACAGGTGTTGAAAATTTTCCACTTGAAGTCGCACCTCAGCTGCTACAGACATGACTTGCATCATATCAGATCAACTCCCTTTTTTGTTAGATAATTCAAACATTTTTCTTGTGTGTACTTATGATTTACATCAGGGAAATTGCCAGAAAGGCATCTGCAAATCCAGGTCTCCTTTGGTTGTTGTTATCAAGTGTTTAACAGTAATTCCCCTTTTCACAAGACATGAGCTTGCTTGTTCATCTGACCTCTGTGAGAGCGGCTTATTCATGTGTAACCACTGTTCTCCAGAAAGTGGCTCTGTTGTCTCCACATCTTTTCATTGCTGAGGTCTCTCCTAATGAAATGACTTGATGGATTTTCCCTAAGCCATGGGCTCTTAGCAGGCTGAAACAATGATTGTGTAGATCAGTTTTGTTCTCTGTTCTTTTGATAGATTCCCAATCCCTCCCATTTGGGTTTTTTCTGTCCCTTGTAATGGCAATCTCATTACATTTCTCTTTTAGATATCCTCTGTGGTCGAGGGTATTGACTGAGTGGAACAGGGCTGGAAAAAGACATATATGGTCACTGAGCTGAAGTCACATCCTGTTGCATTTGAACGTCACACTCTCCTCACCACATTGTGCCATTCAGCATTAGTGGCTATTCTTTTTTCTCCCAGGGCATGCAACTGTGAATGCTATCTATTAAAATATAACAAAACCCTGAGTGGTGTCTTCACTTCTACTTTACCTTTAGCCCTCTCTGAACTCTAAACACACCTTTAAAAAGGACATGTCCTCCCTGTGTCAGTTTAGATGTGCCCCTCTTTGGTCTCAATTATTGTCTGATGGGATTTCTAATGGTACCTCATGTCAGAGTGGGTCTTTTTGACACATTGTTATCGCACTCAGCCTTCACTGCAGCTGACAGCAGGGTAATGAAAAATGTGGAATCACCTGTCAGATGCATTTCATAGCATGTGCTCATAGCCTTAGGTTTATCTAAGGGTTTTTGTAGCAAAGTGACACAAGGCAAAGGTACAACAGTGAGTGTATTTGATACTGGGGAAATAAGTAAAGTTGCTGTGAATGGATATGAGATTGAAAACAACACTTTTCATAGAATAATTACATTATAGTAGTGCCACTGTGGCACTGATTTCTCCAATTACTGCATGTGACAAATAAAGCCGTGGACTTTGAAACATCTCATGAATGTTGAGCAAAAGAAATGGCTTTCATTTAAATTGAAACACTGTCGAGTCAAGTTAATGGATTTAAGCAAGTTGGGAGTCTGCGTGCAGCGCTCCATCAATGAAGTAGGAGGCGGCTGTCTGAATATGTGCCTTGTATACTGGGCAGCACTGGTAAACATGGGCAGCATGCTAACTGGAGACATGAAGGTCAGAACAGACTCAGAAAAGACCAGACAGCATTTGTCGCACTTAGCTTGGTATCAGTTTGTTTGAATCTGACTTAAAACACCAGAAACAAGGTGTTCAGATGCAGCTGTGTTACAGCTGATAAAATTGTACTTTCTCAGCCCACTTCATTTAACATGTACAAGCTGTGGCTTACATTACTTTAGAGGGAAATATTTTTTTTGAAGAATTCATCTCTGTCTTAGGAGAGTCATCTTACATCTTACCGTACCAAATTCTAATCTGTAGTACATTTATTCATCCCTCTGTATATGGCACGCTACAGCAGAATATTTATCTTTCTGCCACCCACACAAGCCCTGCAAACACTAGATAAATGAAACAGTAAAGCTTTTTTCCAACATGAGACCTATATTTCACCAGAGAAAGTCATGCCATGTGAATAGTAATAGTCATACCATAGAAAAGTCACATAGTCTATTATTTACTTATTCATTATCAGTTTATATTATAATTGCTACTATTCCTTCTAGCTAACCTACATTGTCAAAAGAGAAATCACTTAATAAATAAATTAAACATTCCTTCAAAATGTCCCAACTATGTGTCATGGTGCTTTAATTATTTGATACCAATCAAAAGTTTCACTGGGAACCATCTGTTGTACATCCAAATCATGCATTCACCGAAACTTTCCCCAGTTATTGTATCTTCTGATCATTAAACAGATGGTTGGAAATGATTCACTCTGAAGACTGAAGCCACATACATCATACTCTCATTAACTGTCAGCGGCTCTCAGAGCAGCAGGCACAGTTAAAGTCACACTAGGCCTAGTCAATGTGGCCATGCAGGATATCACTGAGTGCTCTCGAGTATTCTTTAAAAAGCACTCATGATACCCGTAGCAAGCATTTGAATGCAAATCGATTCACTTGGTATTCGCATGCAAATAAAAGCCTTGTGGTTACACCTTAATGTGTCAGCTGTCTTGTCTTGAATTTTGATTAGGAATAAAAAAGTAGCTTTTTTTTTTTACCCTCTGATCTATTTTTAAGCACAAACTCTAGCAGAATTCCCTACCCTGGAGTTTTGCTGTTGTTTGATTCAGGGCTGCACTACTCAGCTGTGGATGTGACTCAGACGCGAAGCTACGCTTATAGGAGCAGCTAGTGTCTTGTCTCTGCTTCAGCTGAAAAGATATGATGCAGCCCCAGGAGAATAAGAAGACTCTGTGTTTGTGTATTTTTTGTGAGTAAAGCCTCATCTTTTCTTTACTATACATCTGCGTGTCTGTCTTTCCTTTTTCCTCTCTCTATTCCCTTCTCTAGCATCAAAATTCAGGACAAACAAAATGGTGATTAAGTCTCTAGCACATATACACAACCTGATAAGTGTAAAGGGTGTCATTAGGACAGAACACGCATATAATTTCAATATTGAACCCGTCTGCTGATTATTCTGAGGCAATTGCTGGAAAGGTGGATCTTATACATCTTATAGCTGGACACTGGTCTAATCTATTCACATAAAGGCCAGATTGGGTTAATTCTTAAGTGCCTTCATTGCTTTGAATCTGGAACAATGTGGTGCTCAGGTTGTGCAGAGTGCTGCCAGGCGATTATCTATTTTTGCAGAAGAGAAACCCGGCACATCTTGATTGGTACTTGTGTGGAGTATGGGAAAACTCAGATCATTAATGCAGCTACTATTAAATGCATGTGTCTACCATGAGTGTCTGTGCTTATGTCAACATTTCTGTCACTGAATGAGAAATGTGTAGAATAAAGAAATGGTCATGATCAGGGTTCATTGCAAAAACTTGCAGCTATAATATCACTGGTGTATAGATTGCATTACATTCATTTGGCAGATGCTCTGGTCCAAATACAATTAATACAGTTATATAAAGAGAACTAAAATATGGCAGCGTTTTTTGATGCTATTTATTTTTTTAACCCATGTCATCAAAACCATGTCATGTAGATTTTTAGCCATGCTAGCGCCGTGGCTATAGCGATAGCAATGCCGGTTTGTTGGTCGGTCCACCACTTTGGTCCAGACTGAAATATCTCAACAACTATTGGATGGACTGCCATGAAATTTTGTACAGACATTCATGGCCCCCAGAGGATGAAGCCTACTGACTTAAGTGATCTCTTGACTTTTCATCTAGTGAAACCATGTGGTCGACATTTTTAGTTTTTAGTGAAATGAATCTGGTACAGGTGTCCATGGTCCCCAGAGGATTAATCCTAAGGTCTTTGGTGATCCACTGATCCCTCCTCTAGTGTCGTCAGAATGAACTGAAATCCAACTATTGGATGGACAACAATGCAATATGATGCAGACAATTATAGTCCTTGTGATCTTTGGTTATGCCCTGACTATTCATCTTGCGGCATCATCTGGTCAAATTTTAAATTTGTCCAATACTTTGATTTCTCTTTTTAACAGTTTGGTTTATTTTACAATGAGCATTGTAGTCACATGGAACTGCTAGCATGGCTGTAAACTCTTGCCTTGTTTGTTGTTTGATTGTTACATTTTGTCTCATTTTGGACCAAACAGGTAGGCAGAAGATACACAAACACATTCACAAGCAGAGAAAATGTTTACCAGCGGAACAGATGGCTGCAACATTATACACTTGTAATAATCTTACCATAATATTAGCTTGACATTTTTGCTGTAGACATAGACATGTGGAGCAGACGTTGCCCTTATGGTGGGTTACACATGATATCAAAACAAACTTCCACTGTTGCTGCTTATTAATGTTCTCCTTTTGGAAACCCTCTGAATCAGGTTTTATTGATCTTCATGACTTCAGCTGAACTGCATAATCTCCTCTTTGAATTGACACAATTATGCTCATAAAACCTTTCCCAAATGTGTTGGATAAAATCAAAAGACTAAAATCAAAGCTTTTTGTCTGAAGTGCTTGAGGGTCCTCAAAAGTGTAGCCTATAATAGAGGTACAAGATTTTCACTTCAAGGCAATGATACTCTTTAAACACTGCTGCAAATACATTTGAGATAAAAAAAAACATCATTTTACAGCCCACAGCAAAAACAAATACAGCATTCCTGGACGGAAATAGATAGTCTTTTTTTATTTGCTCTGTAAACAGAGCAGGCTGTTTGGTTGAGGGCATGGGGAATACCATGTCATCCAGGTCCAACATTCCCATGATTCACATGATATGTCAGTAGTCAGTCCTAAAGTTCCACTGGCAGAGTTATGGACAAGCCTGTCAGCCTGCTGCTCAAGTTAAAGCTCAGAGGTTGAGGGCGAAGAGACAGTGAGCCATAATGGAAAAGCATGTCTGCAGTATTCATTATCATTATCATTATGGTTGCTGTGATCAAGTGATTTGTGATGTTTGAACACCGACTGATGTTTAACATCTGCCATGTATTAGTATGATTAATGAGCAAATCTGAGGGCGTGTACAGTGAAACGCATTGTTTGCTCTTTTGTTTGCATAAAGACGTTAAAAAGATCAATCAGTTAAGTTTTCTCAATGTGTGGTGGATGATTCATTACTTAAGCAGTTCAGAGTTGCTGCCGCTGATTAAAACAAGTTGCTGTGCATGGGTGACTCCAGTTACTCTGGATGTTCTGCACAGCTTGACAGCCGTTTTCTTTTACTACGCCATCATTTAAAAATACATACATCAAATACATCTAGCTTTCCAGCCCTTTCAGCTGTGTGAAATTTCAGTATACTCATTTCATGTTCTAGCCAGGATCTTTTTGTGTTTCTATCAAGTCTACTGCATCTGAGCTTTACTCAGCTGCTGTCTTTATGCCACATTTGGAGATACTGTATGTATCTTTCTATTATGCCTAAAAATCTGTGTTTGACATAAGGAATTGTAATAACTTGCACAATAAAGTCAGATGACACTTTAGAGACAGTGGCTGCACTATGACTGTGTGGCTGCATGGCATGCAATTTAAGGGACATCCCTTCAGTAAATGGCAAAGTATACAGGATGCATTTTCATAAATTTCTGCATATGAAACACAACAAATGCTTAGCATCTCAAATCTCCAATGTGAAATTTTACTTCATACAGGCTTTGATGATGTTTTATGGGGACTAATTTTACTTTACGAGAGAACCACTCTTGCCCTGACATCGGGGTTGTGTGAAGTCAGCCAGTGCACTCGTCTTCCCTGCCTCCCTCCTCTGCTTTCTTGTACTTCCTACGCGCTGTGGCTTAATCACAAGGTCTGTACACAGCGTTTCGTGTATGGCAGGTTTGTTTCTGCTTCTCACCCACTCACTGAGTCTCCCAGGGAGATTAGGTATACGCACACCTCCAGACTGGGGATCCTTCCAAACTTTCAGAATACTTTCCACTAATTGACCTTGGTTGGCTCTGTGAAAGCAGTGATATGGAAAATGCAGCTTTTGCCCCCCTTGGTGAATAATAAAAATACAATGGAGGCAGCTTTGATGGGTGACAAGTCATGATTGTTTCATGTTTTTGACGGAGACAGAATAGATATTGTTTCAGGCACTTGCTATCAAAGTGGGTAAAGGGAAAAGAGGTTAACCAGAGAGTTTGTGACGGACAGATGATAGAAATTATGAATGAAGGTGAGGCGGATGGATGATGCAGATTCCCAGAATCTTCTAGTACTGTCACAGCTGCCTAAACTTTGTGAGGTAGTGCCTATTTTCCTCTCTTTTTCTTGGCTCCTTTTCTTCTTTTCCCACTCCTTCTAGCAGCTCTGCAATTAAGAAAGCCTTTAACTCTCAGCCCTGATGCTTTTGTAAAAAGGCTTTGTTCTGCTGCCACATCAACAGCAGCAGTGGTGGGTGGAACACATCTTAAACGATTTTTCAAATTAATTTTTTCTTCTCCTTGACTTAATCAGCGTGGGAGAATAAAGGTATTAAGATTTGGCAGACTTGTCTTTTGGTAAAGCATTGTTCAAGTAAAAAACTAAATGGTGATGCATCATTTCAAGTCATATAGCAAGAAACTCAGACATTAATAAACGTATAATAAGAAACTTGGTGAGGTTTAAAAATGTCAAAATGCACAGCATTTATTGCAATATAATCACAAACGTATTTAGCAAAAATTAGACACAGTTTTGACCAAAATAAATAGATTTTATGCCTTTTAAAGGCTTCATACTGCCACAGTAAAGTAAAAACACAACATCCTGATTTGCCAGTGTTGTCAAAATGAATCATTTTTACAACCCAGACGTCACACAGCCGCTCATATGGCATGAGCTGGAATGTTAATTACACATCACTGAATAGTTGCTACCACATTCAAATAATATTTCACCCTGTTTTGCCTGATGCAACAATACAATATGGTGGTATTACAGAATAAACAATACTTAAAACTTTCTTACAATTTGACCAAACTGCATAATAGGCTCTATCATCACGCTTAACCACGGCACAGATTACCAAGAAAATGAAAGAATGTGAACGTTTTCCCTTTGTTGTGTTTCGATTAAATCTTAGAGTTCATAGTCTAAAAGGCACTTTAAAACTCAGGCCTCACAGCTACAACATACAGCAATTTCAATTAAACCATCAGTGCGGTGCACTGCTGTGCATACAACATGACAGTACTGTCGAAATCATCATCTATTTTATATTTTCCCTTAAACACATATACTACTTTATCCAGCCAGAGAATCATCATTGAGGTCAGAAGTTATGCTTGAATTTTAATTAAGAAATTCATTCAGTTCAGATGGGATGTAAAACTTCTTACATTTAAAGGCCCAAACTGTGATATTTTTAGACCATATGATTTACAACAATACCAACTTGAGGTAATGAAAATACTCTTGGTTTTACTCTTGTGTTAATACATTAATGATTTGAACAAACAAAAAGAATGTTAATACTTAAGATTGAGTTGTTGTCTAGTGTTAGCCCACATGTAAGACCTGCTAATCAGTTTGGTAGTGACAGCAGGCTCCTCTGTTCTGAATTTTGGAGGTGGGACTACACTCTTGTTCACATTTGGATGGCAGTTTGTGCCTTTAGTGACACCTAAAACAATTAAAAAATTAGTCACCATGATGTTGATGTCCATGTTACACAGGCTATTTGACACAAATTTACCAGTATGCTACAAAATGGTCTCATTATAAACTGTCACTCTTTGCTGAAAAAGACTGTATTACACTTGTATTGAAATACTTAATGCCATTACAATCTACACACACAACCTACAAAAGTGATCTGTCTATTCTTCTTTAAAGGATAAGGGTACTGATATTCTATATTTTTTAATGAAGTGATCAGTGTAGCCAAAGCCTGATATGGCTTATTCCTCTGTGCCATAGACCTCCATTGTCATCCAAAAGCTATTAAAAACACATCTATAAGCCACACCGTTGCACTGGGTGAAATGTTCCTTCATTACCACGAACATGTGCACTGTAGTTTATTTTGAGTTAATCCCATGTACACAGTCCTGCTGCTGTAAATATTCACTAGTGCACCAAATCTGCTGCTGAAGGTGGTCCCCTACAAATGCACTTTTTACTCCTGTTTAAGGAACATTTGCAATAAACTGCAGTGCCCAGCTATTTAAGAAACTAATTTGGCCTTTTTTAATGAAAATATTTATTTGTGACTATTTTTAAGACTTATGTCCTCAGTAGGAACGAATGAGCTTGGGCCTGAGTGCCACAGATAGGCTTGTGTGTTGTTGGTTTTGGTCTTTTCGTGGGATTTGTTGGCAACAGGAAAAATATAGAATATTTCCAGCCTTGTCCTTCAGCAAGTAATGAGGTGACAAGCTTGTTTTCTCTGATGTTACACCATCACACAGAGGTCAATATACTGGCATACCCCCGTTCTCATGAGTGTTAACCTGACAAAGTAAGATGTCAAATCCAAGACACCTCTAGCACGGTTACAGTACCCTAATCATCTCTGAAAGTGTTGATCTTCACTGGCTAAGTGGCTTGTTGGTAGGTGGTTGGATGTTGTTGGTTGTGTTGGAGTTGGTGTCACTCCTCCCTGCGCTGTTCTCCGTCCTGAGGGAGGAGGAGTTGAGCGGACTCCTCTTGAGGACTTTGTTAGCCAGAAGGCTGCAGGTCTTCCTGTACTGGTGACGCAGCAGCGAGTAGACAAACGGGTCACTTGCTGCTTTGCTGTAGGCCAAACATTTGGACAGCACACCCCAGTGAGGACTTATGGGCCCTGGGGAGAACAGCTCTACAAGTCTACCTCAAATGAAGCAAAAAGAGAAAAAAAGTCACACACCATCCATGGGCAAAATGCAGCTGTTACTGTTGCTGAGTACTGTTCTTAGATCAGTGTAATTGGAGTGGAAGACATCTAAAGCAACCCTTTAGATGTCCCTCCCCCAGTGCTGTAATATTGTGAAAATGTCATCATTTCACTTCACTAAAATGTCATCACTGTGTTGGGGAATGTGAACTGATGGGTGTCATTTTTGCTGCTTCTGGACTTCTTGCTGGTGGTTAGAATCATTTTACAGCAAATCCAGTGCCTGACACTTATTTTGTCCTGATAAATCAAAGTAAGCCAAGACAAAGTAAAAACCAACAGGCGCATTGTTTTGTTGTTAATCTGTCTTTTTAATTTGTGTAATCTCCTTAAGTCTAACGTCTCTCACCACCACACAGCTCCTAATGTGCTTCCTTTCTATTTCCACACTACAATTCTAACAGCTTCTGACAGGTTGCCACCACCAATACCAGGGCTAATACTAATGAGAGCCAGTGATACGATCACTGACTCATTTGCCATCTCCCTCTTTCGCTGTCTCTCTCCCTCTCATCTCCCCAGTTGTGGAGGCTCAGTGACAAGGATTAGAAATGTGTGTAGAACCAATAAGCTATGACATTATGAAAAGGAAGCAGTCAAAAACGTTTAAAATGTTACCAGATAACAAGACAGCATTGAAAACAATTATCGCCATCTGTATTCAGACGATAAGCCAAGTATAACCACATTAGCAGCCACAACAAGGTAAGAGAAAACCCAGAATCACTCAAATCGACTAAGTCTTGGGAGAGCTGTTCTACTTATTAAGCTGGTTGAGGAATCATTTGAAACTTTTTTTAATTGCTGAGCAAAGAAAAAATTTGCAGAATTCAACTGTAGTTCGATTGTCTATCTCTTTGATGCTGTACGTTAAGCATTTCTTTTCAATCTTGTGATTTAAAAGACAGGAAAAGGCAGGCAACCTTCACATGTTTTGATGATATTGTACATGGTGTTAAATACCTCACCCACATGTATTACCACACACACACAAAACCCCATACACATCTCTGCTCACCTTGTAATGACATAAGGGGTGAAGCACACCACAAATGTGCCGATGAATGTACTGATCTTCTTGGTGGCTCTCAGCCTCCTCCGCTTCTGCTCGTCCAAGCATTTCTGGCGCACACTGCCAAAGCACACAGGTACCATTATCTACACAGGAGGCATGATCAGAGGCATGCAAACATAATGAAACAGTCCACACACAGAGAAAACATGTGGGATGGATGTGAAGGAAGCAGTGAACTGTGCGCTGTTATGTCTGAGGATTACATTGGAGAAATTTCACACTGCACAGATTAGCAATTATGTATATGGCCAGCAATTCAAAGTTAAATTGTTTGACTAAATCAGGATGGATAGCAAATGATAGAAATGCAAACGTGAGGAAGGCCTTGCTGACCTTATTAAGACATGATAATGTAAACACTGACTGACAGCAGGCTTGACAGAGTGCTTTCATCATCAGAAGAGCACTTTAAATTCATGTGTAGTCATGTAGAGTGATGCCCCAGAAGGTTATGTTTATATAGTTTTAATACTTTTGACAGTGTAGGGATGCAACTAACTACTGTAACTACTTTCATTATCGATTAATATTCCAATTATTTTTGCAATTATCAATCTCCTGTTGATGTTCTGTATGAACACACTAAGTGCAGGTTTTCTGGCATAATCGCTATTTGTGTCTTAAACACACAGAATGTCTTAACCTTCATTGGAGCACGTTCTGATTTTGCCACGGGATCAACATGCCCCTTCTGATATGCTTCACATACTGGACAAATTGAAAGGGAACCGATACAAACATTTCAGTGAAAGACAAATGCATTAAAACGACAGATGGATTAGACTGAATGCATCTCTAATGATTGTTTACCTGGGGTGAATATCCACAAGCAGCACCAACGTCTGCATAGTAATCACGTCGATGCGTTTACAGTGAAACCTTGCAACTTTCAGCACTTTCAGATACGTTACACACAACACGATCAGTGTCAGGAGGAAAGTGAGAGAGTGCAAAGCCACGGTGAAAATGATAAACTGCGTCCCGGCTCCCTTCGCCCTGACATTGCAGAGAGTGCACGATGCGTAAAGGTGGTGGTACCCGACCCAGGAGCGGCAGGTGGCCACGGTGGAGAAGCAGAGTGAGTGTATCCACGTGTATCCTAGCGCTATCACTGCATCCCGGTGCCGTATTTTTGAGTGGTAGCTCAGCGGGAACACCACCGCCACCCATCTATCGATACTGAGAGCTGCCATGCTGAGCATGGAGTTTGTGGTGAGAAAAGTGTCGAGGAAACCCACAATCTGGCAGAAGCTGCTGCCTCCGGGGAAGCCCTTGGTGATGAGCCCGACCAGAGTTAGTGGCATGCTGGACACGCTAAGCAACAGGTTGCAAAACGTCAAGTTGAGAATAAAAAGACCGGGTACCTGTTTGCGGATCTCCGGGTTGTACAGAAAGCAGATCAGCACCACAACGTTGGACAGCAGCGACACGATAATAATCCCCGAAACCAACACGAAAGCAACTATGTCCGCTGCGTCCATGGTGCTTCCTCTCAAATATCCAGACTTTTGATGAGTGCATCCACAGTCCTGATGCAAACTGTCATCGTGAGTTGCAGTCACAACATATCCAATACATTGTCATGCTCACCCTCCCCTATCCCCAAATGTCTTCAATAAACGAAGCGGTCCCTCCAACAGCGTCCACGGTTAGGTCGCAGGAAATACATAGAGAGAATGCTCACCTGATTACTGTGAGGAAATTTGGAAGTCCGTTTCATGGGAATGGGGTCACAGCAGGAGGATTGTTCTCGTGAGGCGCTGCGGTACTTTTCAAGCACCCTTGTCATGCCACTGGTCTCACAGCTCAGGGTTTCCTGGCTGCGCAATTGCGCATTGACATGATGGCAGCTTTGAAAATGACATAAAAGTACTTCAAGCTTTCGGTCTTTATATTGTCTTCTCTGCCAGAGTGGAAAGCACGTTGATGGTGCACCCCTGTTCAAAAATAGCTTTTTAGTGTAAAAATAGAAGCACGACGCACGATTGCGTGGCTGGTGGTGAGGCTGATGTCATGAGCATCACGTTGAACACAGCAGTTTTGGTAAGGAGATGTTTTGTGCCAATAATACATACGTAGATCAAGTTCGTGAATATTAAAATCGCACAGTGTAATTCGTTAATTCATCTTTTTTTTTTGTCAGTTTCTGATTGAATCACCATCGTCACTTTATTAATTAAAATTTCTCAGCAGCAAACAGTTTCATCCACAGCTCAGACATCATTGCGATAGAGCAGGGAGATCCAGAGCCTCATCAGTGCAGTGTTCAATGCCTTATATGGCGCTTTAAATGGAGGCAGTGCTGGACTACCCCAACCAGATTATTAGGCAAGGCGCAGTACAGCAGCACCACCGCCTCTGGCAGCAATACTGTGTGTGTTCAGCCTCCAGCATTCCGAGGGAGGGTGTTTTCACACTTTCAGCCCGGAATTTGTTTCTACTTAAACAGTTTAATGTGCCTTGCATATTACTGTGCTAACTGATATCAGCAGCCTTGTCTCACGGGGGTTTCCGGTCATTTTTGGGGAGGGTGCTTCTAACTTCCTCAAGAGTAGCTCTGCAAGTAAATCAGGGGTCACTAGCAAAATGGAACTACTTACAAATGTTAACTGGCAATATTATGTCCTTTCTTTTTTAGCATAAAATGGAAACATCCAAGTAAAGTCTAAATACCTCAGAATTGTACTTAAATGCAATGCTTGGGTAAATGTTCTTAGTTACATTCCACCGCTTGATGCTTCAAGCATACTTCATACAACTCTGCTTTACAAAGATAACACGATTCACACTTTTGAATTACATGCCCTGTGTGCACTAGTAAGTAGAGCTTCTGTGATACTCAGAAAAATTATATATTAGTATATATATATATATATATATCAGTCAACAACCAACTGAAATAACAGATGGAATAGAGTTTAGGTCCTATTTGTTTGGTGATACCTGAAGTTGCTCAACATCCTCCTGTATCCATATTCTTCAATTATGTCTACAATCTATCTATAATTTTGTCACCCTGAGTGTCCGTACTGTAATTTTACAATGTTCTGTAGACAGGACATCTATTGCATGTCTGTCCGTCCTGGGAGAAGGATCCCTCCTCTGTTGCTCTTCCTGAGGTTTCTTCCATTTTTCCCCTGTTAAAAGGGGAGTTTTTATTTATCTGAATCGAGGGTCTAAGGAGAGGGTGTCATATATGGTACACATAGATGTAAAGCCCCTTGAGGTTAATTTGTGATTTGTGATGTTGGACTGTAAACTGACTGGACTTCAGCCTGTAGTAGCCTCTGCAGTAGTGCATGAAGTTGGTGGTTCTACAGATTCAATTTAAATTTTCCACATCTAGTGTCAGGCAGCGGTATTATTGATAACAGTATACACTGAGTAGTGAAGACCTTGAGAAAATACTTTTTGTATGAGTGGGGGCATTGTGAGAGTTACAATTTTTGCTTCAAAGTTCATACATTTGTAAAGCAAGCAGTGGATAGTGTAGTAAGCATATTTTTCTGTGATTTGCCCCTATCTGAATCTTCCCAATGCAGTAAACTCCACAGATCTGGTGCTCCAGTAGATTAGAACCAACTATTATTTGATACAGGTCTAGTGTCATGTCTGAGGCAGAGAGGCAAGACGACAAGTCTGCTGATCGTCCTGCTGATGGGAGAAGACGTCAGTGATTCTCTGTCATCCTGTAGTCACTGTAATGTCTTGTGGTAGCGGGATCTTCAGTATAAACAAAGCAGAACCTACAGAATAAACTTACAGAATGAGCCTTTCCATGTGAAGACTGTGATATATGACCGTTATATTATATTAGTCATATAGCAGTTTCTACTTCACATTGTCTTTGAATACAGAATAGACTCATTTACCACTGTCACAGACCACCATACATCTGAGCTCGTTGAAAATTTAAATTAACATGCTCAGTGAGACCCCCCCCCCCCCACCCACACACACCCCCCCCAACTAGGGATGAAAGTTAAAATTACTCATTTACAAAAAAAAAAATGATTTTCCTCATATTAGTTCCAGGAGCAAAATTAAAAGCATGGATGTGATCTATAGTGTTTAATTGAAAGAGATTTCTCCATTGTCTGGCTACAAGGATAAGAGAAACCGGTCTATTTGTTATAACAGTGTTCACATGTGCAGCTGTCTAGCCATCCTATTAATTATCAGTAATGACAAATTGACAATAGTGGCAGTGCAGATTTTCTAATTAATTCCACAGAGAGGAAGCTTTTCACTTCTGCCCTTTCCACATAGTGAAGGAACAGATGGTGGAACTACATTGGATTTTTCTTTCACAGCACCAAGCCTCTGCAGTGCTCCCTTAAATAGGATAAAGTTCAACATCATTTCCTTACAGACTTTGAGTTAATGAGGTGAAAGGTTACAGCTACACACGGCCATACATTTAATCCTTCAAATGTCTCTGCAGACCCCTGTAACCTTTTTTCATAATTCATCTTTACAGCAGATGTATTTTTATTTCCATAAGCCCAGAAGTGATTGTAAATGCATTCCAAAACCATTCTTGTTTTATACACTTTAGTGAACAATTTTTAAATTACTGTTCTACATGACAGATAAAAAATACAACTAGTGACTATTTGCAGCTCTAAAACAAGAGAAAGTTGAATTAAATGAACATTCTTTTATTGTTTTTGTTTTTAAAGCCTCCTACGTGTAAGATCTGAATATTTCTTTCTTTGGGGCCATCCAGTGGTTGGATCAAAAAACATACTGTAGCACTGGGGACTGTGAACACCAAATGAATGGACTTAAAGCATCATGTAGATTATACCAATTTTCAGAAGGATTGTATTATTTCTACTTTCTTAAATAATTTGAAATAAATAAACATTGATCAGATCGATCACAGACAGTAAACAGTGTATGAGAGTGATTCTTCAATTTGTAGGCCTAGTCTAGTGTGATAATGTAGGCTACTAAATATGGCGATGAAACACGCTAGAATAATAACTTCTCCATTTCCAAACACAGTGCATCACTGTTTCTGTTGGCTGAATGAGAACATCTGCTCAGTCAAAGTTGAACAAATAAACTTAGGGCTAAACAGGAAGCGCACTCTTGAATTTGTCATGCAATAGAGGGGAATTGGAAACGGAGCGAATAGTCCTATAAAGTGTTGTGTCGATCGTGAGCGTATCGTTCATTTGAACAACTCTTTTGATATGAACTAGTAGTAACGAGTCGTCTCAGAGAGTAATTTGTTCATTTTGCGCATGTGCATTGCGTAACAATAATAATGCATGAGTTTTGTTTTTCTCATGTGACAGCTACACAGGCTCAGTATTGGACAGAAATGAGTTTGCTATTTCTTGGATCAGCTCTGCTGCTGTGCTGTTGCTGTTCAGATTCAACTTGCGATGTGCATGAATTATTGGCATTTTAGGCCACTGCATGCTTGCAGGCGATACGCTGCTGGCTGTTCAGTTTTCTATACTGCTGAAACTCTGTGTGTTTATTTGAAATCTCTGTGTATTCATTTGCATTGGTATTAGTCAGAAACTTTAGTTCATTTACCAGTTGAGCTAATTTCTTGTGGTGTTGTCTGGCAAGTGTTTGTCTTACTGCTAATGTCCAAAGTGATACATTTAAATACTCCTGTATGGACTGATCAGTTTTGGGCATATCTTCCCCTGGCAAGAAATTGCAACATATTTAATGCATAGATTTAGGATGGTGAATCACAGTGCCTCTGTTGTTTTGGGGGTCCAATGCTAAAACTTATTAACCAGGGAGCAATAGTTTTGTTTTGGGGTATTATCTATCAGCAGAATCCTTAAGTCGCTGCTCTGAGTCATTGAGAGCTCCCTCAAACAGCACAGCCTTTTCCTGCCAAATCTAACTAATCATGTGCTATTAATGGTCAATTCCTTGAGATAAGCATCTCTGATTAAAATTGATTTCTTTGGCTGCTCGGGGGCAGCAGAAAAAGCTGTAAACACAAGATTAACATATCATATCATCTTATAGATTTGTTGTGGCGAATGTATTAGCAAAAAAAAAAAGTTGCCCATTTACCCATCTAGCAGAAATGGAGCAACATTGGCGTTCATTTGGAAACGTGTCTCAGGCGACCTGATGAATCTAAGTCCAATATTCACTCTTCTTTCAGCTCTGTTTTGGGTTCCGCCAGTGACTGAAAAAATGTCTAGCTGCTAAATGTTCTGCTATGTTCGTCATCTATGGTTTCTAACTTTATCTGTCTGCCATTTAGTGCTGGTTAGGTAGTGTACATTGGGTTTTTAAATTTCTTTCCTGACAACAGCTGCCTGCTGGAAATGTGGTAGAAGAGAGCGGTGAGAGTGAACCAAAACAGCAAAGTTGCAGGCCGTAAAACCAAAACAACAATATGAAAGATGCTGTGGAGCTGTGGGGAACTGCAGAGTTGGATGATAATTCTCTCTGGGTTGGTCACTATGAGTGACACCTCCACATTACATGGTTGATCCATCCAAAATATTGATAGTGCAGCTTTAACATAAACTTGATTACTTGCTTTCTTCTGTGGGTTGAGAAAACTCTACTCTGCTTTGTCTCGTAAGCCTTTTCAAAACCCTTTTGAATAAACTGAAAATGCAGGGTAGTCAAGCTGAAAGAAAGGGTGTTTTTCTTCATTCTTGAAGCATTGAAATTTTGGAGAGTTAACGTTTCCCATGGGCCAGCGTCAACAAGCATAATGCCAACCAGTAGAATGTTCTTGAGGCTTTTAGAGACCCCATGATTCGAGTCTGGTCTCAAGATCAAGTTGTAGTCAGTCCCATGTTCTGCAAACAAAGCAATATCATCAATCAGCATTGTCTGTTTTGTGCCACTGTAATATCGATTTATCTGCTCCTGTGTCTACTTGCACAGTTGTTGCTGCGTCATCAACCTGCGGTAGCAGATTGATTCACTTTCTCTACCATGCTATGGTTAGAAGAAGTTAGTAGAAGTTGATAGCATGCATGTTAAAACTGAAACAAAGCTCACAGTTATATCCCAGCTAGGAATATCAGTGCGGCTTGAGGTCTGGTTATTCAGTCATAAGATGATTATGAGTCCAATTTGGCCATGGCAACTGAATTTCAAAATCTTACAGTTTGTATCTTTATCTGCATTTTCCTCCGTCTGACAGTATCACTCTACTAAACCTGTAAAACAGAGCTTACTGTGTACACTCAGTTAGATGTAGAACCACTTTCATCTTGAATTTACTGTAGATCCAAAGGCTGTGGTTTTTCTACTGGCTGAATCTTAAATGGCTGGTTGTATCTTGGCTCTACATAAAATCTCGCAGCCATTCCAGGCTCAGCTAATCGTGCTTGCCCATCTGCTTTGATGTCCTTCCTCTGGTAATGAGTGTGACATCGCTGTACACGAGCATGACCATAAGCAGCTCCCAGTAGTTTTTTAAATGAAGCAAGGAGTATGAGTCTTAATGAGGGATCATGATGGTACATGTCAGGACCTTCATGCACTAGGCATATGCTGTTTGTCTTTAAATTAGTGTGTATATAATGTGATGCATGTTCATGAAGCTGACTGGCTTTAATCCATTGTTATCTGGCTTCTGTTGGTAGCTACAAATCTGTGCATGTCTGTGTGTCCCTAACCTTCAATTCTTGTGGGAATTAGAAGGACAGAAATCTTGACAATGTGTCAGCTTTTGATTAAAAACAGCAACAAATTACTGAAACGTCCTCATGAGCATTGTAAAGCAAATACTATACAGTAGCCTATGCACGATGCAGAGCAGTGCTAGCAATAGATGACTAGTGCCCGTGGCTGAATAAACACACGCCTGGCTGCAGCCCCAACTGGCTCATGCACAATTTCAGAGGCTGTCTTTTCGTATTATTCTTTGTTTGTTTGTACTTGGACAGCCGTCTCACTTCTGTAGAGTAAGACTCACATCCACATCCACGGCCAATCTGCATGTCGGTGTCATGATTCATACCTTCATATGTTGGTTTGGTGACTCAGAGGAGCAACAACTAAATCATAAGCATGCAAGTATGTTTCTGCATTTTAATCTCTTCAGGGGATGTTTTGTTGTAAATGCACAGTCCATGAAGGTCAAATACTAATGGTAGCGCACAAAGTATTTGTAGTTACCAGTTAAATTAATTGAATTTGACTAAGTACTTCTAAAAATAAATCAAGGGCTATTTGCGGGGCCTATAGTGTAACTGTATCATACAGGTACTCATATTTATCATGTAATTCTTGCTACTGTGCAGAGAAATTGTATAAATGTATAATTTAGCTTGTCCGAGCCTAATTTGAGAATTTCATCTTTTCTCTCTTTTATGCTCCTTAGCTGTTATAATGTTAGGGTAGCATTGTTCATTTCACACTTGTTACATAAAATAAAACACCTCTGAAGTGCAGTACTGACAGGCAAAATAAAATAGACGTAACCATACTTCTCAAGCCCCGAAATGAAAGGATTTTCTCTAATCTCGGCCAAGGCACTAAGGCACAAAGAGTCTTGTTAGAGGTAAATATTCTGTGTTTTGGCTTGGATCTACAATTTCAGTGAGAGAATTGTTTACACTCTCCTCTTAGGTTGTCAGATGATGGTTTCAAGTGTGCACACCATTACAAGTAATGGGTTTAAGTGGGGAAGAGGAGTATTTTTTCCAGAAACCTAATGCAACATGTCCATTCAGGGTTAGGTCCATTCAGAGGTACAGCTGGCACTTCAACAGAAAAACTTGAAACCATGGTAATGTTTCAGTAGAAGATGTCCAGACAGTCAGTGCATTATAACTCAGTGTCTTCCTTACTTCTGACCATAACAGCTTTACCTAAGAGAACTGAGGGAAGCGTGAGACTAAACGTGATTTAATAGCTGAAAGTTGCTGGTTTACTGACTCATCCCAGCTTAGTGAAAAGCTCTGTTAAAGGCCTCAGCGTGCTGTGTGGAGGAAGTTACTGCGCCCCTTCGCGGGGAATGAGGAAAGTGGGATCTGTCGTGTTTCTTTGTCTACTCACTGTGATAAGAAGCCACTGTTGTGACGCTGCAGTGGCACCAATCATTACTCCCACCCTTGTCTGGGCTGTGGGTGGATGGATGTGCTGATCTGTCTGTCCCCTGCTCCTCCCTGACAGTCGGGACTGCTGCTGCTACAATTCATTACACTCGCGTACAGATGTTTGAGCACACACTGATGGTTGGGGGAAAAGAGCTTTAAATGATTTTGACATCTTTCCAAAATGTCTTCAAGCAATGATTCACAGAGTTCCTGATTCTGCGGGGGAAAAAATACAGACAACACTAACATAGGCCATTTATTTTATTAGAATATTATACATTTAATGTAACAAATTCACTTGTCATGTCTTTTTCATCTTTATGAAGTATTGTATAGCTTCTGTTTCAAAACTTTTGATACAGTGCTTCCCTCTAGTGGATAGAAAAGTATATGAAAGAAATGACTGAACGCTTTTAACTAGTAATTGTATGATGTAATATATTATTACAAATAAAATTATTCAAAATTATTTCATTTTCAAATCGTTAATTTGGATGTAAATATTCTATTATATTATATTCACCTATTGAGGTCATGCTTAATTAGTTGTTATTATAGTGATTAAACTGATTGATTTCCATGTGTGATCATTCACATGCAATATTACTCTTTTTAACCCTTCATTTTAATAGGTGACAGAGACAGGAAATGACAGGGGGAATCTATTTGCTGGAGTACCTCTGGGCCTTGTAGTGGTCATTTCCTGTATCGACCAAAGGAGGGCACTCTCTGCTCTCTGTACACACTGCCTGCCGAACCTGGTCGAGGTGAGCTGATGCGGTGGTGTGCTGTCTGAGCTGTCAGCACTCATTAGTGCTGTCTCATTAAAGTGATGTCAGTAGCACTCCATTAGCAGTGAAATGAACAGCTGCCCTGCCCCAAGGCCAAGTCAACGAGTGAACTTTGTTGGTTAAGAAGGTCTGCAGGTTAACCTGCTATAAGCAGGTACAAAGAACATATTCTTATTTGTTTAGTTTTTCTCAAACAGTCTGCAAAGCTGTTTTAGGTCACATTATACAGCATGGCATTGAATTAAGATAATCTATAACCCCAGATTTAAGTCATTTTGCTATGAAAATAAAGTGAAATTTGATAGTGTGCATTTACATATTGTACTCTTCGTGCTTGACTAACTCAAGAACATTGTAGCTGCCGTCTGTTTTTCTGCTTTTAACTTTCCATCTAATCAGCACAGCAGTGAGTATACACAAAACACCTTTTGTGTTAGTGTTGTTTAGTGTTTCGAGCAGGATGACATAATATAGCATTTGAAGCTCCAAGCAAGTTATAGGAATCATTTCCCTGTACAGAAATGCTTATTATCAGCCTAAATCACAGTGTAATGCTGTAATGTGTGGTGTGGACATTTTGTGAGAAAGTGAGATAAGTTCAGAGCAAAATACAAATTTTCTTCTTCACAGCAACATAGGAGAGACGATGTCACCAATATTTCACCTCATTTGTCTCTTTTCATTTGTATAAATAAATCACAGATGAACCATATGTGCCATATGCAGCTTACTCACATTAATTGACATGAATTCTGGATATTGAAGTTAAAATTCCTCAAACTGTTACCACTCTCTCCCATGTGGGGGCACCAGAGTGTGAAGTCGCCCTATTTGACTTTCACATCTAGGATGTTGGTGTAAGTCTAAATATAATGTTAAATGGTTTTAAAAGGAATGTTGATATGGTACTAGTTCCTGATTTCCTGAGTTTGAAACCTGGCATTATATGTGCTTTTAACAAACCCCTCACAATTGACACAGAAAACATTTAATCTTTTGAAACATCTCAAACACTGAAGGCCAACCACACTTTAGCTCTTTTACCACCATCCCCTTCCTCTCCCTCAGCTCCTTGTGACCCAACACATGCTACACCTCAGACAGCCACTCAGCTAGACCAGGATCTGAATGGTATTTGGGGTCAAAACCACGATATCCCCCATTTGCCTTCCTCCATTTATGGCCTATTTAGCGTACTGCCGATGGCAGTAAAGAGATAGCCGGGCTTTTATACCTTCTGACTGGATATATTAGCAGGTAATGTCCTTAAAGAGGATTAGCGGATGGAAAAAGAGGAAAGGAGAAAGAGAAGGAGAGTGGCTGAAAGCGCCGTAGGGATGGCATGGCAGTAAATAGGCAGGTGATAGCAGGGAGGACAGGAGAGCTTATGCTGCCTTGTGCTGCCTCTGGCTATGGATGGGGGATTAGCAGCCATTGTGGATTCTCTGGTATCCTGAAGCATGTTGAGTCATAGCTGTTTTATTGTTTGCTAAGTAAAAATATATGTCGATAAATAAAGCTGCCGTTCTACATATGAGCATTGAAGAAGTTGTTGGTCCCATAATATTGAGCTGTCCAGTCTATTAAACGCACACAATTAGGGAAATCCTTTGTCAAGGTCAATAAGTGGTGTATGCAACACTGGTCTTCTCGTGGTTGACTTTTCCTTCTGATCCCATGTAGTCAGCCAGTCAAAAATGTGCCTTGGGTCGAGGTCAAGAGTCCCAACAAACCAAACAAATCATCTTGTTTTCTGTTTTCAGCAGTTAACCTGCTTTCTACTCAAATACATTCTTAAACAGGCATTGTGACCTTTGAGGGCGACCTTTAAGGAAGTAAATGCATGTGTATACATATGATATAGAAATTATGAAGTAGGATGACAAAAGATGAAGCAAGACACATACCAAAAAAGGAAAAAGAGAAAAGGCAAATGATGACTCTCTTGCAAGGTCTTAGGGATATTTGGCTATTAGTGATACTAATTTGTCTGTATTTATCTTATGTTATTTGTAAACATATCTTTTAAAAAATACAATTTGCATGCAGACTTTTGTGTGACTGGTGGACTTTTCCAGCCCAGTATCACTAGGAATAACTTCCATATTGGACAATTGTGCACTTTATTACGTCCAATGCCAACGTTCAGTGCAAAAGCAGGAAGTAGCCCTTCATGGAGCAAGGTTGAAAGTAAGGATGTGGAGGTTGGAGTGGTGGATGTGCGTGTAGTCTGTCTAACTTTCATGCAGGTGACCAGACTTCCTGTCCCGACACAGACTTGCAATTAATGTTTACATTTTTATTAACCGCAACCATTTTCCTAACCTTAATCAAGTGTTTTTGTTGACTAACTCTAACTATACCATAACCATTTAGCCACCACCAGACCATAGTTTCCATGCAAAGATATTGTAGAAAGAGAGAACTAAAAAAACGTTAGCACTAAATGTTTGCAGAATTGTACAATAGTGCTGTTCTTAGCTGATGAAGGTTTATCAAACAAAATGTTGTATTTAGACAAAGTGATTTTAAGCGACCATTTCTGGTTCCTTCTGAAGACCTTAAAGATGAAAAACACTCTTGAATTAACTTCTCAGTCTAATCTGCTCCTCCCCCTCCTCCACCGTTCCAACTGCCATATGACTAATGCCCTACGCCCGGGGCCTTGGCTAGGCCCAGCTAAGCTGTTTTGGGGGGATTTGATCATGCATAGATGACACTGAGTTAGAATGGGTCACTGCAGAATCTGCTTTAGCCACAGTCTCCTGGAAAGGAGTCAAGTGGAGGGCAAGCACCTGGGCTAGCTGACCTTTACCTGGAGAGAGGAAACGGAGAGGGATCGGAGGGGGCAGGCTGCACAGATCCAGTTTGTCAAGAGTCGGTTTCAAAATTTCAGGGATGAGTAAGTGAAGCATTTAGCGTCGCATGAAATCCTGTCATCAAAAACCACAGTAGTATCATCCCTAATCACACTTGGTCCCATTTCCTTATCCACTTTAACCTCTCTGAGTGTGTGTGCATGTCACACATTAATACTTCCTCATGTTCACTCAAGTTTCCAAATCTTGAATAAGTGTGAGACTGTACTCTCTCCAGGGGAGGTATGTACAAAATCTAGTCTGTGCCAAGACATCCCTGTGACCATCTCTGCTCTCAGCAGCACTAAGCATATGAAAGGAGCATTGTGTGCTGCTTCACGCTCCATGGCCAATTGACTTCTTTTCCCATTAATCAAATGCGCTGTTTACCTAATCTTTCATAGCATTTCAAAACCATTAAAACCAAGAGGATTATCCTAGTATTTCTGACGGTGTTTCTTTACCTCAGGAACAGGTGCCCTGATAACACTCCCTCTTTTGCTCCCTCTTTCGCTCCTTCTTCCTCCTTTCCTCTCTTTAGTCGAGATGGACAACTCTACCCCCCGCTCTGAATAAATAAAGTATTATTGTCCGATTAAAGCAGATTAAGCAGATGGAAAGGGAGTCAATCTGAAATTGGGTTTAATTCTGCACTTATCTGAATTCTTGACTGGTTTCATAGTGTATACTTTTGTGTCTTTGAGCAGGAAGTTGGTGTGGGTTAGAGGGGCTACATTTCGGAGAGTGTGTCTTACTTTAGAGCTAAAAGAGGAAATTGTGAATTGAATTGCACTTAAAACCCCTCTTTGTAAAACTAGACGAAGCGCAAAGCAAACTCGCATGCCAGAACAGTTGGCCAGGATCTACAGTTAGGTGTAGTAGCCAAGCTGCACTGCAGCTTGTTATGCCCTGAAGCTGTTTACCCAGGAGCATGCTTTTACTCGCTTCAACCAGCAGACAACCTAATGGGGACAAACAATTTCTGCTTATGAGATTCGATTAAAATAGTATTTATGGAAATCTATTTTTTTACATAATGAGATACCAAGGGGAAAGATACCATGTGTCTGGGACATTATGTGTATGCAGCCATTTTATTGCCCTAGCAATTACATCCATATTGGACAATTTTGCACCTCACAAATTACATCAAATGCCAACATTCAGCACCAACGCAGGAAGTAGTGTGTCTTTTTATATAGTGAGGCGGAAAGTAAGGCTGTGGGGAGGTGGGGGTTACTGTCAAAGACCTGCAATTAACTTTGTCGTGTTTTTATTAACCAGAATCTTTCCCTAACCTTAATCATACTGTAGTTGCCGTATGCAGATATTGTAGGAAGCAAGATTTAAAAAAAACAAAAACATTTGCAGTGGATGTAAAAAAAAACAACCCTTCTCATTTAATGTAATTCTGGGTTTCACAGAATCGTCCAATATCAACGTTCTTGTCTGGTGACAGGGTTTATTCGGGTGCTGAAGTTCTTTGGCATCCCATTATCTGACCCCATCTGGTCATTAGTGTAAGTTAACTCTTCAAATGATTATGTATATAAACTGGGCTTTAGATAACTTCCAGTTGGCTGTTGAGTTCTTAAACTAAGGCATCGTGTGGGCTGAAGAGCATATGATATCTTTTAGTTTAAATCCCTTTAAAATATTACTACTGAAGATGGTGTAGTCTTATGAAGTGAAAGTTGTGTGTATCAGTACACACACACACACACACACACACACACACACACACACACACACACACACACACACACACACACACACACACACACACACATGCATGAGTGAGTCAGTCATGTTGATTGAGTGGCTGCTGATGATGCTGAGGGTTAATCTGTATTTAGTTGGTCCATCCGGATGCCTTAGAGGCCGTCTTATTAAAGGAAATGAGACGTTGTGAGGCCTTTTTTCAACAGACAGTTACTGAGCTCCGCATGCATTCCTTCATGTCTCCTGCATCGTGGATAGGAACAGCGCTGTCCACAGTGGTTCCCGACAGAACAAAGCTAGACAAAAAGGCCCTTGTGCTGGTACACATGTTAGAGAGGACATGCCAGTGTGTCAATCCGATGCAATTTTGAAAGTTTATCTCTGAACAGAACGTGACCACCGCGGCTATTTGGATCAAGATAGCTGAAGAATCTAGAACCGTAATGCTTTAAAAGATTGCCCAAGCCCTCCAGTTACAGGGTGGAGGTTGAAAAAATGGGGACCTGTTGAAATAGACTAATAACGTCTTATTTGGGTCATTTTTTGGCTTGCCAAGGAGTTGACTGTACGTTTAGATGAAAGGGTTTAATTGAAAATGATAACCTGCTGACAGAAGGGATCTGTCAACCCACAAGCCCTGGCTGTCTGTCTGCCAGTACTGCAACAATATCCACAGGGAGATTGGCAGATAGAAGCTGCTGTCAACGCCCTCAAGCTCAGGGTTGTTCCAGTATAAGCCCTGCACTTGTGTTTGCTTCATCTAGGGTATGTAGCACTATTGCTGGCTGTGTGCAAGTCGCCCTACACACAGCTAAACTGGCACACATGTACACACACAAACAATTTTTGATAATTTACAAGCTAAGGATAAAAGGATAAAGACAAGGGAGATGAGCATCAAGAAAGCAGGACTCAAATGCTTTCAGACCATCAGAGCAGTTCAACAAGATCCTGGACATCAAAGCCACTTAAATATTTTTCATTCTTGGGGCCACAAAATGCAGGATGATATGACAGACACACAATAGGCCCACAGTTTCCTCTTGGCCCCTGCAGTAGTGTTGACATGAGTAGAAATTAAGTTATCACCCCTTTTTAAAGTCCAGACGGCTGTCAGACAAGGCCCAGTGGCACGGGGGAAGATTTGATGGTTCTAGCAGAGGGCTACTTTACATGGAAAGCTCTGTCTCACATCTCCTTCTCCACTAGCACTGCACTACATCGCATACCTGCTTCCTACATGTGTATCAGGAATGTTTTATAGTTGACTGGTGTTTTAAATTAACCGGGTGGTGGGGCATGTGTTTTTAATTGCTGGATGAATATTTAGTTGCTGTATGAGTCGATAATACTATGTGACCACCTAAAGGACCACACATACAAGTGATTTATTGTTTTCCAATACATTTCATGTAACCGATATTTCTAACTGATGTTTATTGTCATGGTGATGTCTTTAACATCCCCCCTCTTCCCTTTCCTTATAGTCTGTTTTGGAGTTTTCCAGACCTTGCCTCATTTGCCCGCTTCACACCCTCAGTAAGTTTTCTTCCTTTAGTGATCACCTAACTTACTGTCTGCATTTGAGTCCCGGTTACTGGTGTGGTTACACTATAATCGGTGCAACCCATCAGAGACTGTATTTTGTATTTTAGATGGTGACTGAGTTGAATCCAGGTGGCCTTGTCAAACTTCACTCCAGGTCTTGTAACTGCTACCTTCTGATTCCCTCATTTCTTGCTACCAGGTTCCTACTAGAGCTTCCTTGGAGCTCTCCCAGAGCAGCTGAGGGGTTCACTTCCTAGCCCTCTGCCAGTGTCCTTGTATCCCAGTTCCACTCAGCTTCTAAACAATCCAATGTCTCAGATCAGATACCTGAGCACAGCCTCCAAACCCCAAGTGTATCTGTTGGAGAGCCATCCTGATTATCACTAAGCCACCTTGGTTTATCATCTTCTAGGGTTCATGTTGACCCTGAACCCCCAGGTCCAAGCATGTCACATTATAGGGGCCAGGACTGACCAGTTTTCTCTGTCATTCTCCTGAGTGTACTCGCCTGTCTCAGCACCTGGGACACTCTTCTGACCTGTTTCACCACTCTCCCTTACCTCCTTGTCTCCTTCTCAAGTGGTTCCCCCTGGTTCTCCAGTCCCCTGAGAGCCCATGGAAGCAGTCCATCCTGCTTTTTCAGTGTATAGGACCCCCTGCTAATTACATTCACCACACCCCAGCCTCACCTTACCTCCTTGGGCAAAGGGTTTGGTTGTCCACCAGCAATACAGAATGGCACATCTGTTTGTGGGGCTCTTCACCATTGCTAATACCATCAACCCCGCTGCTGTGCACCTGCATTTGTCCAGGGACACTGGTCTGACCCAGCAGATACTGGATTTCTTGGTCCGTTTGAACTGTACACAGGTTCCTACCCTGTGGTTGGTTTAAAAAGTTTGGTGACAAAACTCACCAACTTTCAACTTTTGAAAGGGCTGCGCTCTGCCAACAAAGTTGCAAGGCAGAGTGCTTTTTCAAAAGCAGCCACCTTTGATGTGTCACTCTGTGTATTTCCATTTAGAAAAAGATGCTGGCAAGTTGAAAATAAAATTACATGTGAGTGAACACAACCTGAATAAAAATTCCCATATCCTATATACTTCATGAGAAGATTCATGAGGTTATAGAATCATATAAATGTAGCTACTGTAGCTAGCAGACTGGTACATCATGACCATGAGTGATGTGCCTTGTTTATTGTGAAACTTCCACTGAAAATGAACAAATGTTACTATTGCACTACCACCCGTTACTGCCCAGGTATGTCCAACTGGCAACACACATCTTCTTATTTATTAGGAGAACTACCAGAAGTGAGACAATCATATAACAATCACATGTTTCTGTTTTAGGGGTTTGGTCACACGTATAAAACTTTCATCATGTTGACCCCATCATGGGTTTGCCCCACCCTAACTCAACCCCACAGAAACAAAAGTTAAGAGGTTCCTGCTTTAAAAGGGGAGTGGCCCGCCATCAGAGAACCACCATTTAATTACGACACACAGGAAATTATCCCTAGAATGGGCCCAGTGCTGATAAGAAGCCCAAGCCCACTGGATGACAGCTCTAGAAACCTGAGAGAACTTATCACCAAAGTGGGGGGTGGGGGCCCACGACTGGGCGCCTGACAATCTGATTGGACTGTCATCCCCAGGTCATAATTAATATATTTATCAAATTAATAACTGAAAAGAAAATCTCAGCGTCATTGGCGCTATTGTAAAAAGAGGCTTGCCCTGGCCCCAGAGGTGAACAGTGGCCAAATTCATGTGGCCGCCGGTTTCCCTTGTGGCTAATAAGGCTGCTGTCAGTATAATGGGGCAGAGGGGGGCAAAGTGAGCTGCCTCTTTTGGAAGCCATGACAGATAAATTGCCTCCCCCCTGCATAGAATGAAACAGAATTTAGAGGTAGAAAAGAAATATGTTACTGTCTGCTGACAACCACAACCACAGCCTTTGCATATGAATACTTGTTATTGTATAGAAAGTAATGCACATGTAATAGACATCACAACATACCAAGTGATTTGTTTTTTATCTTTCTAGCTTAACAGATGTCAAAGCACTTGTGTTTTATTCATTTATTTTAAAATGATATATAATTTAATTTGAAAGTATACTTAGTTCATTGGCATAAGCATGCATTAGAGCAGATCTTTTATTTAAATATATTTTTTATATATTGTGATTGTAAAATGTCAACACCACCTGGTCACAATAGGAAACATAACTGTAGCCACACTGACCATATTTTGATTTAATCTCCGCAATAATAGGGAATTGCAACAGCAACATTTTTAGCTGCACTGGTCTAAAAATGTTTTTGCACAATGTTAGCGTGTTTTTTTTTTTTTCATGTCTGGGATAAAAAAAAAAGCCCAGGCCAATCTCCACACATTCACAGCAGACCACGGATACTGTAACTGTTTTGTTGAAATATTTTTTCTGCTTACAGTTGATGCCTGAAACATATCTTTGTAAATTGTTACAAACAGCCAAGTGTCTTCAGTTTCAAGAGCCAGTCAGTTGCACCTCCATAATTAAGACTACAGGAATAAATATTCATATATCATTTTTTTTTTTTTTTGCACTTTTGGAGTGTTTGTCTTGCACCTGGCATTTCCTCAGAGCACTGAGTGTTGATTATCATGATACTCTGGTAGCTTCTTCCACCTGGCAGAAAAGAGTATACAGGTCTTTATTTTCAACATGATTCCATGCATACGCATCTCCTGCTTTCCTTCAGTGATTAAGTGTCAAAGTCATTTCTTAATGTTTTAAAACAGAGAATCAACTTGGGTAGTAATATTATCATGACATGCTGAGGACAGTCCTGCTAGAATCTTTTCTTTTTAACACTCCGCCGTGTTGTTTTTGCTTTGATTTACTCATTTCATTTTGCACATTGGAACACTGGGCCTGACACACCAGGCCAATCAGCTAAGAGCCAGTCCAGGCCTGTTTTTACATATTAACATCCAGGTACAAACAGTGTATAATTATATTTGATAGCATCATGTTGAAACATACTATCAAAACCACAAAACAGTAAATTTGGGGGCTGGAAAACAATGACAAAACAATGAAAGTTGCTAAACCTCTGTAGAGTTGAGGGAACTGTAGAGTTGGGTCATTATTCTCTGTGGTTTTGTCTCTACCAGCAAAAATATTGATTATAGCCACTTTAAAGGGTTTGACCATGCGATATGATAATTATATTTCATCAGTTATATTTGCCATATTTGCATATTCAAATATCGATATTTCAAAGTTATGTTGATGCTTTTTAAAATATTTTTGGAATGTCATTAATATTACCTCCTAACTTTTTGTATGAGGGTAATATTGTGTAGATTCCCCATGGGGTTGCATATTAATTCTGACCCCAGACCACTGCCATATCCTCTCTTGTGCAGGTGGAAAGCCACAGTGGGGATACTTTTATCGGGCATTCCAAGGGTACAAAACAGGAAGGAGGGGAAGCCGAATTGTAAAGGTAACACAATCAGCCGCTAAAGTAGTCACAGGAGTATCAGTTTCTTTAAGCTGCGCTGAGCGCGGCACAAGATTAAGATGTGGATTACTGAACATTTACTTCATGTCACACAGACGGAGGCATGTGGTTTGTTCTATAAAGTGATACGGCACCCTGACCTTCTTGCAATCCTGTCATGTGATATAATTATCCAAAGGGATGTACTCATCCTTTTGTGCATTTGATTGTCACTGGGTTTGGAGATTGGTATCAGATGCAGCGTTTGGATGGTGCAGTTTCTCTATGACCAAATAACTGGGGAAACACCATCTTATTTTAGTTCAATAAAAGCGAGCATATAGCTTGGGATTTAGCAGTATTCAGCTAAAAGTCACCTGTGGGATCATTAAAATTACTCCTGCACATTCACACTCACTAAATATTTTTTTTAGTATTTCCCCAAAGACTGGAATCTAATCCTGTGGGGCAGACTTCACCGACTTCACCTTTGACTCTTGTACTTGACCCTGTACCTTGAGAATGAGTTTGTGGAAGTCAGACATGCTCAACCTCTGTTATGCATCTCCGCTTGACCAATCTCAGGTTGATCTGGGAGACCCAGCTGGAGAGAGAAAGTAATAGAATGGTGTGTGTATGTGTGTGTGTGTGTGACAGAGAGACATTTTAATAACTGACTAGTGACACACCTTTATAGTAAACATGATATGATACACTCAGACCTCAACAGGAGACTCTACTCTTGAAAGTGAAACAATCTCCAATGGGCTGTTTCTGAACACAGCTGTGGAATTATAAAGGAATCAAACACGCAACTGCCAGTCAATAACTGGTGTGTAAGTAAAACTTGCTATGTGTCAGATGTCAATCACCTTTTGTTCTGTGTCCTCAGGGGTTCAACCCACTCTTCTCCGGACCCTGCATCCACTGCCGCTCTGTGCAAGTGAATGGGTAGCACAGGTGCACGTTGGCACACAGTTACATAGACCCCTCCCTCATGTCCTGTGTGCATTGTGTCCATTTTCTTTAGGTCCATGTTCCATAGGGGCAACAGTATGCGTGGTTCCCGCTTTCAAAAAGGCCTTTGAGAGCCTACCCACTGCACCTGCCCTTGTTACTAACCTGGGGAAAATGTGGGTGAAGATATAGAGTGAGCAAAGGAGTGAGGGTGGGTAGGGACTGGGCTTACCCCCCCTCTCCCCACACACCCCTACTCACCAACCCACCCTACAGACTTTCTTTCAGGTTCTTGGTGTAGAGAGAGGCCGGCCGGCTGTCCCAAAGCGTTTCGCCTCTGTGAGCACGCACAAGATGTCCATTCATGCCCCATGGTCCCCACCCCACCCCCCCTGCCTTCAACTCCAGCTGAGGCAATTCAACTCGGGCCAGAAGCAGGGACCTTTAATCTAACAGAATGTAGCAGGCACCTGAACTACTTAACCGCTGTGCTTGTTCAAGGGGGTGGGCACGGAGGCTAAGGTAACTGGCGTGTAACAAAAAGCCCCGAACTTTATCCCTGGCCAGGATGAGTACATTTCCTTTCTGTTGTTCCCAACAAAGGCCAGCAGGCACAAATGGTCTGCTATCTGTGTCACCGGGAAGTGGAGAGCAATTTGTTTCTATTAAACAGGACGGTCCTCATCTTCCCCAACCGACTGCCCTCCCTCCCCACCCATATTGATTCGGATGGCTTTTGTGCTGCAGGTAAAACCCTGCCAGTCAGTGGGTTTCATTTGAGCTCACCTTGACCAGGTGGAGACCTTATAGTCTTTACTAGAGGCCCCTTAAAAGAGCAAAAGAGGACCCCCTCATTTTGTTGTTTGGGTTAATGTGAGTATTTATGGAGGGCACATGGGGCTTCAGGTACAATGGACACTAAAGGTTGGGGGGGAATGAAAACTTGACTGCAGCATTCAGGGAAATGCTCTGCTGTTGATCTGTCCTTTCCAGTTCATGGCTGCAGTTCTCAGTGACGCACAGCAATAGAACCCTTGGGCACGCACACATACACTCCACAACATAACCCATCCCTGTGCTTCCTTACTACATCATATCCGTGGCAGCTTGACCTCTTTGATTTATCCAGATTCCTGTAGAGGGCAGAAATACAACTGCGAGCCACTGTATTTCACCCGCATTGGTTCCAATACCACACAGACCCATTCCCCCACTTTGACAGAGGCAAGATAGCTGCTTTCATAAGAGGGTGTTCCTCTTTTTTATTTAAACCCCAGTCTCAGCCCATTCGTTTGGTCCCTGCTACAGATATGAAACCTTTTTGAGTACGACTGTATATCAGTCATGATGCCACAAATCAAGCCACAGGAAACCTTGCTATTATTTTTGTGCAGTGTAAATGTGTATACTGCTTCTGAAACAAAGCAACGTGGTTAAAGGTGGATGCCTACAGGAAATCACATATCAAACAGTGTTGTTCCCTCCATTATTGTTATTATTATTATTATTATTGATTGGATTTCTTGTATATTTATACAGTTTGCACAATCTATGAAATAAATTTAACTAGTGCTCTGAAAGAGATCAAAATTACTAAGAATTGTGGTTAAGAAATGTTGTCATATTGAGATTGCTGCTGTGTATAACAATCACAGATGTATAAAGTGTGTTCAGTTCGCTTCTTACTTCCATTTCCTTTCCTTTTATCCATTTAACTGGGAAATGGACACATGGTTCAATTAATATGATGAGTACCTCTAAATGGTTAAGGCGAGACACTATCCCTCCTCACTTTCTCTTCATCTGTCTTTCCATTTCTTCACATTTTCCTCCCTCATCCCCTTTTTTTTCCTGCCCCCCTCCCTTCCTTTGTATTGACGCCCTGGGACCCCATCTGGGCCCTTTGGAGGCGTGAAATGCACAGTAATTATTAGTAATCATCACACACCATCAGAAACGGATCCTAGTGCTGTAATTACATGATAAATGTCTGCCTAACACATGCCCTCTATTTAGCAGCCCCCTGGAGACCACGGATAATAGACAGCTAACAGGGATCCGCAGAATGGGCCTTTCAGTGCTGGCCGGGGCTCATTGTCTACACGCCAATACACCCTCACCCCCCGTTTGGCAACAACGCAGACCCCGATCAATCCCCTGCACTGCCCCCCCACCAGCCTACTGACCCCTCCCCATACACACACACATCCCTTGTCACTGCTAAGTGGACAGCAACGTCAATCATTGGCATTACACTGCATTGCTAATGGCTGCCAAACAATTTCACAGGAGAGAAAAGAGTTTTGTTCAGCCATTTATCAGGTAATGGTGACTTGGTTTAATGCTGTTGCCTCTGACCCCTGAGCAAAATGTGATAATTGGAATTATTATCATCAGCGTGTCTTTTGTTGCTTTTTCATCGTTCTGATCAGAATGCAGCCGACATCTGACGGTTTTTGATTGTGTTCTGCTGTCACCTACCTAAATGTTTTTACACTGCGGGCTGAGCCCAAACGAGTGTGACATGCTTTGTCTGCATACTTTGTTGGCATGCCAAGGATTGCATCACAATCTATAATCTTCAAACATCTGTTCTAGTTATTTCAACGTATGCTCACAAGATTTATAATCTTTTACGAGCAGCTTTACATTGACATCCATTAAAAACCAAAACATTCAATTCAGTTTTTTTATTTATATAGTGCCATATCATAACAAAGTTATCTCAGGGCACTTTTTCGAGTAGAGCAGGTATAGACCGACTCTTTATATTTACAGAGACCCAACAATTCCCACCATGAGCAAGCACTAGGCAACAGTGGTAAGGAAAAACTCCCTTTTAACAAGTAGAAACCTCGGGCAGAACCAGGCTCTGGGTGGGTGGTCATCTACCTCGACCGGTTGGGTTGAAGGAGGGGGGGGGGGGGCAGGAGAAAAGAGAACATATAGCAGCACAATACAGTTCCACATAGAGATGTAAAGTAATAGTTGTAATGGTATTGATGCTAATATTAACAGAAATAATACTAAGAGCAATATTATAATAGTAATACTAATCATAAGAGCAATAACAGTAATAGCAGCAGCAGGTGCAGAGCAGGAGCACGGGGGCAGCAGGTGGCCTGCAACCATAGATCCAGACTCTACAGCTCCGGAGGCAGAAATACCTGCAGAAAGCAACAGAAGGAGAGAGAGAGAGAGAGAAAGAGGAGAGAAAGCACACAACTACGGGAAGAAGTTGAATTAGTAACAAGCATTGATGGGATATGAGGGCGTACAGAGGGAGAGGAAGAGGAGGAGAGAGGAGCTCAGTGCATCATAGGAAGTCTCACGGCAGTCTAGGCCTATATCAACATAACTAAGGGGTGGCTCAGGGGTCACCTGAGTCAGCCCTACTATAAGCTTTATCAAAGAGGAAAGTTCTAAGCCTACTCTTATATGTGAGGAGGATGTCTGCCTCCCGTACATAAACTGGGATCTGGTTCCACAGGAGAGGAGCTTGATAGCTGAAGGCTCTGGCTCCCATTCTACTTTTAGAGACTCTATGAACCACAAGGAACCCTGCATTCTGGGAGCGCAGTGCTCTAGTGGGGTAATAGGGTATTATGAGCTCTTTAAGATATGATGGTGCCTGACCATTTAGGGCTTTGAAGGTGAGGAGAAGGATTTTAAATTCTATTCTGGATTTTACAGGGAGCCAGTGTAGAGAAGCTAATATTGGAGAAATATGATCTCTTTTTCTGGTTCTTGTCAGTAAACGTGCCGCAGCATTCTGGATCAGCTGGAGAGTCTTAAGGGACTTATTGGGGCAGCCTGTTAATAGAGAGTTGCAATAATCTAGCCTAGATGTAACAAATGCATGGACTAGTTTTTCTGCATCTTTTTGAGACAGAATGTGCCTGATTTTTGCAATGTTACGTAAGTGAAAAAAGGTAGTTCTTGAAGTTTGTTTTATGTGGGACTTAAAGGACATATATTGATCAAAGATAACTCCAAGATTCCTTACGGTGTCTATGGAGGCCAGGGCAATGCCATCTAGAGAAACTATATCTTTAGATAATGTGTTTCGAAGGTGTTCAGGGCCAAGTACAATAATTTTGGTTTTGTCTGAGTTTAACATCAGAAAATTGCAGGTCATCCAGGTTTTTATGTCCTTAAGGCATGCTTGAAGTTTAGCTAATTGATTGGTTTCATCTGGCTTGATCGATAAATATAATTGGGTATCATCTGCATAACAATGAAAATGTAGTGCTTCCTAATAATATTGCCTAAAGGAAGCATATATAAGGTGAATAGAATTGGTCCAAGCACAGAACCTTGTGGAACTCCGTGACTGACTTTGGCGTGTATGGAGGATTCATCGTTAACATGTACAAACTGATATCAATCTGATAAATAGGATTTAAACCAGCTTAGTGCGGTGCCTTTAATGCCAATTAAATGTTAAAAGTACAGAGACAAGTCCTTTGAAACATGACATTGTCACTCCAGTAACCACATCTAGACTTACCACAAAGGCAAATAAAAGTGGCAAATGTCACTTTTACAGTTACAGGTGTGTATTGCACACTTATAATTTAATTTTTTTATTTATATACATTAGCATCATCACCACAATATGAGTAACAACTTTCACAAATTTGCCACAATGCAGAGAAAGCACTTGATACAGAATATACATAAAGCATTCAATGCTACATACAGCACATAAACTATAACTATACTATACTATACTGCACTATACTATACTATACTATATAACTAACTAAAACTAGATATATTAAAATCATTGTTTTGTGTACTTTTAAATAAGTTTAAGTCATTTAGCGAAGGTCTCACACAGTTCCAAATGTGCAAAACCACCGGCAGGTTGGGTGTGACACTGAAAGCAGCAGTCAGAGCTACATACATGACATAAAGGAAAATGAAATATAGGGAATGTCAACTCAGACCCCCAAGCCTTAATGAGACTCTGTCTCTCTGCAGTTTGTATAATGCAAATAAGGCCTAGGTGAGTAAATAGACATGTGCACACAGCTACTTAATTATTTTTTCACCGAGTGCCTCTGTACTTGTGTAACAACAGTTATGGAGGTCACTGCGGTCTACATTTGGAAGGATCAGATATGCATGCAAAGAAGTACGCTGTTATCTGAATGCATAGAGTGAAATGAGGAATCATGTTTGTGAACAACAAGGGGAATTTGCCTGAGATTTGCTTAGCTGGCTCTAAACAACGGTCGGCTCATTGGGGATATTTTATATATTAGCCAGGCGAGGCCACAGGGATGCTGACTGTTAAACAAATTTTATATATACTCTATTACACCTTGTCAAAATATTAACAGTAATTGCTTTAGATGCTGGCATACTTGCTGTTTAATTCTTGTTCCTGTTAATTCATGAATACATGATATAACCGATTTACTGGTAGAAGGGTGTCAGTTGGTACCATGGAAAGCCCAGTTAACTTGTTTACTTCAAAATGACAGTTGAAATGGTCTGTTACAGGGAAAGGATTGTATTTTAATAAGACAAAGGCAATTTGAGTTTAAAACAACAGGAACCATATACTTATCTGCATCAACAATGATGCCAATGACTTTTATCAACAGAGATTATGACAATACTTCATTTTACCTCCAGATGGCAACAATTTTCCTTTTTCCTGGTTTTTGAGAGGAGGATCTCAAAGACCAAAACAAATAAGATAAACACAGTTTCATTGGGTTTATATATATATATATATATATATCCATGCTGCAACAAAGCTTAATTTGTTCTAATCTGTTAATCAATGTTAATCAATCCTTTCATTGCTTGACTCTTTATCATCTTGGGGTTATTGCACGCCATTGCCATGCCAAGACCACACACACACAAATATAACAACTCTGCCTCAGCACAAAACCAAAAGCAGACACTGAATGAAAAGCAGTGCAATCTCAAACAGTCTGACAATAACAGACATATCAACTATCTCCTAATTGATACAGCTAGACGGTCAGTCAGTCACTTAATGAATTCCTAATAGCCCTCAGCAATGCTATGAGTGACAGGGGCCAAGCATTCCACCTAGTGGAGGCTGCCTGGGGACTGCGGTGGATGGGGATGCTTCTCATTAATGGAGGCGGGATGCCTGGCGACTGTTCAGTCTGGTGTGGAGAGGCCTCTTGCACATGGAGGCCACGCTTCTCCCTCAGCTAGCCTCAGACATGACAAGCGTCACAGAGTCACAGATAATGAAGACTTGATCAAAGAGATGTAGCATTCCACTGGGCCTGGCTGAGCAACCAAACAGGACGAGGGAGCAGGACAGAGAGAAGGACTGAAAGAAAGGCAAGGAGAGAAAGGAATGGAAAGAGAGATGGAGAGAAGGGAGTTATACACCACTCTGCATAGTAATGCTGCAATTAGAGAGTTTGCAAAGCATACTTCTGCTGGCAAAAGAAAATGCATTGATCTGGAAGTCTGGCTTTCAAGATTTGGAAAGTGCCTGACAAAATGGGTTGGTTTGTGATGGTAAAGAAAATTGGTTTTAACGGTTAAAAACTGGACATGGGTGAATACAGAATATTGCATATTGATCACATTTTTTATTTGTATGTGTGTGTATATATATGCTCATATGTATGTGTGTGTTTCTTTTTTTGTTCAAATCAAAAGCTGCAATGAGTATGTCTAAGTTTTTTCAGCTAAATGCAACCTGTAAACACATTTTCATGTAAAAAAAAAAACACATGGATTTTCATATATCAGAGCATTAAAAAAGTAATATCATTAAAAAGTACCACTATTATAAAACCCAGGAATAAAACTCATTACATGCCTTATGGATAGAAGTAGAGGTACATGTGCTACTCATTCATTTGCTGTACTTGCCACAAGCAGCAGTGTTATTTATCTTAATGCATATAACTGCTAGCCCTTCAGCTGACCCATAATTTGCTACTAATAACTGCTGTGGGTGGAGTGATTATAGCTTTTCATTAGTGACAGCAGCTTTTACTAGTGCTATCCCAGCTAAAGGGCCCTTGCTATAATTGTTAGCCATTATAAATATAGTACATTGAAAGTATAGCAGGGCCACTGACGCCTCTTTGTTAACTGTTGATGATTGAGCAATTAAACTTTGGCAACTTAATTACCTCTCCACAACAACATGGCTATGAGGCATTAAGACTGGCATTATGGTAAACATTGTTGTCAGAGAGCGACGGCCTTGAACTGGATGATGTATGAGTCTGTGTTTATTGCCAGCTGCTAGCAGAGGTAAACAAAGCATATAATGTCAGGTGAAAAGTAACGTTACTTAAAAAAAAAGTTTAATCAATTTAATTAGGTAAAAAAAAATCTTTCAGAAAATATTATTACATTTATAATAGTAATTATATGTCACAGTAGTAGACGTAGAATGCGAGTAGTGGTATTTGTATTTTCATTAGTACTGTTATTAAAATATTTATTCATAACTGACCACCAGCCTATTAATTAATTGCCTACTTAATGTGACTTATTGTAGAATACACAGAGAGAAAAAATCTGGCCCCACAAGCACTGCCACAGCTAGTTCTTAGCATAGAAAGGCTAACAGATGTTGTATGGAGCCAAACAAAAAACACCAGAATAAAAACCAACATCCATTCGTCAGCCCAAGTAGGAATCACACTATGCAAGCTCCTCATTAAGTGGCATTAAAACTGTGAAGGTCTATAATTATCGAATAAATCCTTTCCCACATGAATGAATTCATCTGCATGCCATAATTCTTCCCCACACAGAGCAGCTCTGGCGGTGAATGAGTCTTTTGTGCACCACTGTGGGAAGGCTTTTGTGAAATTACACTACTGCATAATGATGCTAATCATAAATTAGCATTTCAAGATGGAGCAGCATGTTTGTGTGTGTGCATATGAGTGTGTGCATGTGTATAAATGTGACAAAGAAAAGTTAAGCAATCTAATTTTAATTTTCATCGCCAGTTCACTAAATTTCAGACTATCAGAGTCATGTTAGCCTTTTTTCTTAACATTTTCTGATTGGGCCATGTTCTTGCAGTTATATCAATTCAAACATTTTGTTGACAAATGTTATCACTGGAGGCTTTAGATAATAAAAATGTAAGAATGTATCTGATATAAAATCTTAAATTAAACTCATATAGTTTGTTACAAGTCTTGGTTAACCGTATCCTCCCTCAGGCAGCTGCAGGCCAGAGAGGATGCTCCACAGACTGTGAGAGAAGTTGAACTCTCTGCTTGAATGTTACTTTGCTCCCTTCGTCTCTCTTCTTTCCTTTTGCTTGTTTATTCCTCGTTCTCACTATATATCTCTCTTTTCTGTCTCTGTCTTCTTTCTCTTAAAACTGCAGCAAAAATAGAGCCACAAGCATGCACACTGCAGCACAGACAAATGCAAAATCAACACAAAACATAGGCATTGTAAACACTAATAGAAGCCACATGACGGTGATATTAGATTCAAGTTTCTATTCATTGCCTGAGAGTAGCAGGTGTGTGTTTCATTACCCACCAAAGAAAACACGACTCCAGTGTGGGCTTCTTAATGTAGGGGCTTGACCAACTAATGAAAGCAGACAAAGAGACCGATATAGAGGCAGCGCACACTCTGTGTCCACTTAGCACCAAGCTGGAACCTTTGCCAATTAGGACCTGTTTGTTTGATGTGACAATTAACAAGGAGGTGCTTGGTCATTAATCCCAATATGGTTTCACTCTGCGCACTATTAAGATGTCCATCTTTGTTACAAACATCCTGGGAGTATGTTTAAGGGAAGAGACAAATGCACAGAAACAATTTTCTATTAGCTTGCCCTGTGTTAGATTTTGTGTGTGTGACTATTTAGATGATTTATTTTGAATTGTTTACTGCCTCAAAATGAGCAAATAAGTCATTTTATTGTATATTGGCCCTGCATAAATATGTAAATGACCTGTTGGCTTTGTTTATTTAAATGGTACTTTTCAGTCATAGATGATTCAAACTCAGGTTGGTCATAAGTTCTTGATATTTACTCAAAGACTTATAAGCATTGTTTTCAGTTACTAGAATAATGACTGTGCATATGTGTCAGGGTTGTACTGAACTCATTTGCATGAAAAAGGTATTTGTGTGACCTCAGAATGAGGAGCACATGTAAATGATAACTGGTACTTCGTGTGGCACAACAAAAGGATACTGATAGACATCCACATATTTAAATTTCAATGCCATTTACCTAACATTTTCTCAGGAAGGGAATCATTTCAAAACACATTGTTGTACATTTACAGTAAGTCAGTGGTTGGCCTTTCTTGTTTTCCACTGCTCTTATTCCAGGTCAGTATGACCACAGTGTTTTGCATCTTTTCTTTAGCTCTGATAAACAAATGGGGTGTGTATATGTAAAGCATATGGCTTTTCAAAGATAGAACTTCACACAAACAAAGGCATCAAACATATTCCTCAACAATAAGTCTGCTGCTGCAATGTTTTCTAATCTGATTCTTGAACAGAGTTTGACACAGCTGAAATCCCTGCCATGTTTTTGCCAAGATGGTGTAGCATTTGGTAAAGCATTTTCTCCAATTTTGGATGTGAGGGGGAGACGGGGAAGTAGCTGAGTTTGGAGGATTTCCTGCTTAATGCAGATGTTTAACGCCCACTCTGTACTCTATAGCACAGCCACAGCAGTCCCGGGCATGTTACAGCTTTCATCAACAGAGAGGCAAAGGCTCACAAAAAGGAAAGGGGTATCAAAAAGTACATTTTACTGCCGTTGTTGCAGGTATCTACTTGTATGTTTTAACAATGTAATCACCAACAAAGGTTTCAATGGAGGGAAAGATGGCTCAAAGCTGTGGCAGTGACTGTGCACTAGGTGGTGCCCCATCTCTTCACCAAGACAAAACCACATGGTGGTACTTTTCTGCTAAACCCTGCACTAAACCTGTAATGACCGTGCTGTGCATGTGAGCAGTGAGTTATGAAGTCATGAGTGACAGAATATCAAGTTACCAACACTGACAGATGATGTTTGTCAGTCTATTTGTTTTTCTAAATTATTATAGAAAAATATTATTATTATTTTATATCAGACAAAGTAAAAATGTACAGTGGGTTAGTGTGTGCCAGTGCATGAGCATGTGTGCACAGATTCACACGTATAAACACATTTGCAAATGTACTAACACACACTTTTATACCTCTTTTATACACACACATTCACGCATGCACACATATGTACATACAGCTCTGAACACCCCCCCACCCCCCACCCCCCCTCTCACACACACACACACACACACACACACACACACACACACACACACACACACACACACTCCCTCTCTCAATAACTCATAATAATGTAATCTGAGGAGAGAAAACCAGTGCTGGTTGATTAAACGGGATTCAGGTGATGAAGGCTCCAGTCTTGGTGCTGAGGGCCTATAGTTTCAGCCCGGGCCCAAGGCAGCAGCTGGAAGCGTAATTACATGAGCTGATTTATACATCATTAAGGCCTCCATATAAGTCACCCCTTTTGAAAAGAGCAGTTAAGCTACTTATACTTTTCACAAAACAGCAGCAATTCTGTATAAAATGAATGTATGCCGTTCCTCTGAAAGCATATGGTATATTTCTCACCTATTAATAATTCAAGTTGAATGAGCAAAAATTAGTTGGCTCGGTTACCGCCGCGTTTGTCCCACATTAATTTCACCGACATTTTGTAAATGGGGCTATTACGCTAAAAACAAAGCAGAGTGAATGACCACGGTTTGCCGTACTTAGGAAAAGAGAGGGCCTCATTCGTACACCTGTCATTTTCAAACAAGGCACCATTATGGTTTGCAGAGAGGGGATATCACACCTTTCATTGTAGCCGTGTCCCTTCTGTGGAAAAGCAGCAGCCTTGAAATTGTTACCTGCGAGAGAAAGCTGTTTGTAATCTAAAAATCCAGACATTTGCTTTTCACTTCAGAGTCTGTCAAATGACTGCATTTCGGTCGGCATTTCAAAATGAAAGAAGCAAATAATTAGCATTTCTACTGAGGCAATTACGAAGCCTGTGTGTGCTTTACTCTTCACGTTCTTTCATTCTACACAATGCACGCACTGAGTTTCTCCTAACTCTTAAACTCATAACTAAGGTTTGATTGAAATCAAATGAGGCCCTCATTATTTGGGTAGCTGTAGTATGCACAAGCGAACAGGTGTTCTTTTAGTTATATCAGAGCATATACATTTTAACAACCCTTGACACCTTATATATACACTGATTTTGAGATAGGCACACACACGTACACATTCAACATCAACACAGAAGGAGCAGCTCAATGGGGCTGAGCACATTGTTGCTTTAACCTTCTGCGCCAGTTATCCCTCTCAGAGCTCCAAGCCTTGGCAGCTAACTCTATTGGCTTTTTGTCATGGAGCCTTGGCTTGTACAGTGGCTGGGGGTGGATAGCAGAGGGGGAGAGATTGGGGGAGAACAAAACAGCAAGACAAAAAAAAATCCTTTCTTTCACATTATTTCTGAAGTGAAGTGAGTGTAAGCAGGGGCTAGAGGAGGCCTAGTCAAGGCTTGTAGAGGCCCCGTCGTCTTGGGGTCATTATGCTCAGCAGATCATTAGGCTCTGAAGAGGAGGCACACGACACAGAACCCACAACCTCTCAGCTGTGCTGCCACCCCCCCAACCCCTCTACTCCTCACCAAGGCTGAACGGTGAGTAAATGACCTGACCTCTACCAACCCCTCTACTAAATACTTGGATTATGGCATCAAGGCTGCTTGATGCTGAGATGGATGAACGGATGCAGCAGACTTCCTCTTTAATCCCCAGGATAGCGTAGGGTGCAAAATGGGTGTGAAGAAGTGGGTTTGCACATTTCCTTTTGTCCCCTTTCATCTCCACTTGGTATCCTTAACCACCTTGCAGTTGGAGAGAGTTTTGTGTTGAGGGTCAGTGTTCCCTAGCCAGGTCAAGTGAGCTAACACGGGAATAGCTAAATCAGGAATCTGTAATTCAACACTCACATGTGAAGCCTGAACGTGTTTGTGTCATTATGATATTTTACATGATGAATTCTGTCCTTAATGCACCCATTAGCGTGCAGGAAGAAACCAGTCATACAGAGGTCATATCTCAAATGGTTCGCAGTCATAAATAAAAGGGCAGTGACAAGTGAGGAACTGTTAGATTCGTATTGGCTGATACATTTACAAACTCGGCCCTCTCTCTGTCGCTCTCCTCCTTCCTCCCTCGCTATCTCTTCCTCCTTTGCTTGAATGTCACCACTCTGTGGGAGGATTTAACGTTGCTTTTAACCCTCATCGCCTCATAATTACCTTGACATTTACCCTGCATTCAATCAAGTTTTTAACAGCAGATTTATTGCAATGACTTTTTTGTATTGCAGAAGGCAGCAGTAATTGTGCAGGTTATTAAGAGTCTTCATGTTAATGCAGTTTTACATCGATAATATTCGGCATACGCTGTTTTCCTGTATGGAAGAGCACAGTGTCAGCTGCCTTAAGACAGAGTGACACAGGAAAGGACAGAAATACTATTAGATGAAGTATCAGATGACTTGGGGTATGAGGAGTGGAACAGGGTAGCACTGCCTCTCCCTCCTTTATTGCTCAGGTTATTATCACAACTGCTGGGGAATTGTCGAGACGGGGAGATAGGAGTGGCAACGATCCATCCGGGACTCGTTCATCACCACGCGCCGCAGCCCCCTGAATAGAAATTACATCTGCATCTGAATTAGTAACATTATTCGCCAATTTGGCTCAGAGTGAACATTGTTCCATTGAAGGTGGAATTAAATTAGAAAATGAGTGAGTCTTTAATTTTCAGATTATAAATCAGGGAATATAATTCACCTCCTTGTACCTTAAGGGCAATCACATTATCCTAAGCGACATTTTATCCTCAGCCCCGCCAAGTGATCTCGTCACGACATGCAGTCACACACCAATCATGCTTCCTGGGGAAGCAGGAAATACATCTTCTCCTCCAGAATTAGACATAAAATATGAGTGTCTTCTCCTGCATGAGAGCTTATTTTACATGGAATTTGATGGTCCTTCTGAACTCATAAACACAATAGAGAATGATTTGGTTCAAGTGATATAGCTTCCCTTTTCAGCACAGTAAGTGCATGATTTTGTTGGTTGAAAATCAGGTGAACATATAAAATATATCATTCGTAGAAGTGTAGATTATATGACACTTGGAGAGTTTTACAAATGGAAAACACACACATTAAGGTTATTCAAAAGTTTTGACCTCAATATTATTGATTTGAAACCACTCTGCTTTTTCCCATAGTATTCCATCTTTTCAACCCTTTGAAAGTTCCTTCCAGGAGAAAATAATCATCTGCAAGAGCAACTGAGCTTTACACCTTTTTCTAAACAGTTCTGTAACATTATAGTGAAAATGCTGTTTGGCTGTAATAAACAACTTAGCAACTTATAGTCGCACATAACCTGGTCAAATTAGGAAGAATGGATCGACCTTTTACTGCCAGTCGTTGCTATACTATGGCCCAAAACTCTCTGCCTGTTCATTTCATTCTGGCCAATGCCCAGACCTCATTAAAAATGAATGCACTCCTTAAACCCCAACACTAGGCCTTTTCCATTAGGGAGAGAGATATGAGGGTGATAAACATTATTTGTGATCGGATATGAATCGTGCGAGGATTGGCTGCAATATTGGAAGCCACATTGAAAAGTGATTGTGCTTGAATTCCCCCATGCAGTTTCATGCCATATCACAGCTCTCATAATTTGATTCCTATTCATTTTGACCATTGTTGTGTATTATATTGAAAGCCCTATCAAGCTGATCTAGACCAACCAATTTGGATTTTTGTTATTCTGTCCCACTTGGTTGATTTTAAGCTGATCAGGATATTTGCCTGGCACAGTCTTGGGCATTCTGAATGGCCTTATCTTACATTTAATTACCATACTGCCTTTGTTGAAGCAAAATTCATCTATTTTGGTGTGTAGTGGTGGGGTGTGTTTCTGTCTGTGTGCATAAAAGAGGGGGGAAAGAGAAAGAGACAGAGAGTGTTTGGTTGTCTTCACTTTCTGTCTGTACCTCTGATGTCACAGCCTCTTTGATATACTGTACAGGTGTATATTCATGGAAACAGTGCATTGGTGGATCCCCCATAAAAGGCAATAAACCTTGACAGGCTATTGGAGATTCACCCCTGAGCGCTCCACTGACAACCTCCCAGACATATACATTTAATATTCCATTGATTGATTGATTTTATGGGACATGGTTAACATTATCATCAATACTGCCCTCTAGACCAAGACACCAACTTAGTCGGAAAAGAATAGTACTTGTCATAGATTATACAGGGTGAGGTGCGTGATAAACATCAGAAGGGATTCTTTTTATTACGGTACACATATGGTATACCTTTTTATGTTAGTGTGTGTATGTGAGGGCAAGTGTTCATATTTCTGAGCACGTGTATGTGTGTGTAAGGCAGTGTGTAGGCCTGAAGCACCTATGCACAAGGGGATGCATTTCATATGGAATTGCAGTACAAATAGATGCACGTCATCCCAGCGCATTTTACAGTATCCTCCACACTACTGGTGGTTTGAGCTGTATTAGCCTGACTGTTTGACCCCGGCACGGTAGTCAACGTGCCTATCTTACTTTTCTCCAGTTTCACTGACAGTCAGAACGGGATGATAATGGCCGCCCTTGGACACTCTGCACCAAGGGGCAGGGATGTGATGGGCTGCAGCTCAGGCACATATTAATATTAATACGTATAAAAGCCGTCTGGCTGGCACAGAGTCATCAGCTGTAGACACACACAGACACACACAGGAATGCATAAGTGTGCACATGCAGATACACACACACACATATACACGAAAACAAGTAAAAGGCCCATTATGGATGTAACTGCGTAGCGTTTGCAGATGGACCGTTTCCCAAGGTCAGTTTGAAACATTTGCCAGCAGGAAACCTACACAGAGTGCCGGTTGTTCACACAATTTGGGAAAACACACATTATGTAAATGATTCTTCTTTTGGAATGGAACACACACAACTAGAAACTGTGTGCTAATGGCTATCATGTCAGCCAAAGCTAATGGTTGTTGTGTGTGTTTGCTTATGTGTGAGCTGTCCTGCATGTGTATGTATTTTATACTGTATTATACATGTCTGTGCATGCAATAACAAGATTTACTTACAGTCGGAACCATCTCATTAATTTAAAGGCAGAAAGGAGTGAAAAGCAGGCAACAAGGAAAAAGTTTGTCTCGCTTTACATATTTCGGTTAATTCACAAAAGCGCTTTGTTAAATGTTCCGATAATGTAGACGAGACATGCAGAGAGAGCGGGCCCGCCTTCGGAGCCAATAACACAGCTTTATTCAGGGACTAGGAAGAGTGACGGAGGTAAACAATGTCACCCCTGTCTCTGAACCAACAGAAGTCAGTGTTAGTAATCAAATTCTATTTGCATATTTTTATATTGGCTGCTAGTTTGATATCAACAGCATCTACAAACAGTCTAAGGTAATGGTGCATACGGGCAATTCATCTGGCATAAATTCAAGGAAATGTCTGGTTTTGAAGAGTGGGGGTTATACCTTTTCTATGTTTGGGTAGAGGCCATGACGTTCAAACACAAGGGCAGCAAAGAAATAAAACTGATATCATTTGGAAATTAAGTTACTGAGGGGTGTCTGAGTAGCTGACATGTACAGTGAACTGAAAAGCAGATTTCAATGTCAATAAGCAAATCAAGGAGCCAGGTTCTTGTTTTCCTCTACTTTTCAGACAGAGGAGATGTAGCCGCTGAGAAGGAAAATTAAATAGCAAATGAAATAGCATTCTACATCGTATCTGTCAGGGATAAGTGTGCAGGGGCATAATGTTCATCATATGCCACTGAACTGCATGCTTGAACTTTATTAAATCACCGTGTAATCCATACTCAAACAAAAATTAATGCATTCCCTGAAATATTTAGCAAGGTGTTGTTAAATCACATAATGTTACAAAAGGGATTAGCAAAAGAATACTAGAAATAGAAATAGAGATGCATCCTCAAGAGCAGAGGGGGCTTTGAATTTGACCCCCACCTGGCTATTTGTGACTTCTTATAATCAACATGGGGTGTTAAGAAAGAGTGAACACTGTTATTATCTTAATACCTAGCCTATTCGGAAGCACAATAAGGTCATATTCGAGTAAAACCCACCTGAATAGCACTTTTTATTGGAGGAAATAAAACCATGGCTCCCTGGGACTTCCTCCATGAGGATGCTTGACACTGTCACTCCTGCTAAACAAAGACACACTGAGACCTGTGATTACTCTAGAAGATGGCTCCCCTTGACAGTGGAACTGAATTGAAAATAACTGGATAAAAAATAAGGAAGGAGTTATTGGACAATGATGAAGAAAAAGAAGAGGAAAGTCAAGATAAAAATTCCCTGTTGTGCAGATAAGTAAAACCTCATTTTCATAGCATCTTTTTGACTCTGTACTGATATAACGAGGCAAAGAAGTGGAATAACAGATCTATACAGTTGTTTTTTTAGTTTTACCTCTAGACTAAAGAAAACTCTGGTCTTCTCCAGAGCGGGGGGTTGGGCTGGGATAGGTCATATTTCACCGTCAGCCTGACTTGCCCCAACAATGTGACAGCAGGTGACAAATAACCTGGCTCATGATTGAAATCTGACAAAATAACACTGTGTTTTATAATAGCGTCCCCAAGCAGAAATATGGCAGCCGCAAACTAAACAGTGCTTCATCACCTCCATGCCAGTCCCAGCGGTTCTCCATTAAGGGCCAGATCATTGTGTTTTGCCTCCCCCCGTCCCAGCTGACCGCCGAAGTGACAGCCCCGGCTTGCTGCCATGACATTGAAAAATATTTGTACTGACAAGGCCACAAATCACACGCCGACAAGTTTTAAAACTCAATATTCACTCAATGTGCATCTGCTATATTCTCGTTAAAAGTGTAATATGGTAGTCTCTCCCCTCTGTGTTCTTTTATTATTACGGTATTGACAGCGACTATAATAAAGTTGTGCTGTTTTGATGCCAGGGAGGGAAGCACGGGAGATGGAGAGATTGAAAGAAAGGGTGTATGGGGGTGAGAGACGAAGAGAATAGCTGGGATGGTTGAACACTCACACAGCGCTGTAACAAAAGTGCTCCATTTTCATGACAGAACTTCATCTGACATGTTTCGTTTGATGGTCTACCTGTGGGTTTCTCAATAAGTCCACGCCTACATCATACTGTAGATCCAAACATAACTTTGAAAGCATCAAAATGCAATATGTTGCCTAATATTCACATCCAAATCACTTTTTAACCCTATTTTCAACACTGCTGTCTTTCATTCTACAGCTCATTGGAGTATAATCAGTGCAGCCTTTGCGTACTCTGGACCCCTATGCTCTGCTATACTAGTGCCATCGAGCCAATGGTTACTCTAATATCCCCTTAGTTTGAAGCCTTGTCGACCATGTAGGCCCTAATGTGTGCCCAGTGCGCACGAGTAAGTGTGCTTTAGGCTCATTGTTAACATAAGGCCAAATCTGTAATATAGCACGGACAATTAAGTGCACAATTTTTGTATAAATGCAAAATCCCTCACTGTGAATTATTTAATTCCCTCTCTACAGTTCATTTAATAGAGCCCTTTTGGCGGGCGGTTTGAGTCACAGAAAACTAATTTGATTCTGCTCCTTGATTTAATTAGATTTTATGATGTATGGTATTGCTAATTCGGTGGCTCACCATGCGTTGTCGGCGCCTGTCCCTTGCACTGGCGGTGAGCTGTCAGAGCCCCATTTTTAACAGTATTGAAAAATTCAAGCTTTATTATTGCCCCCTCACTCATTTTCTCCCATCAGGGGGAAAGTAATGAGCTTTTAGTCTCTCCTCTTTTACTCGTCTCCCTCTCCTCTCTCGTATACTAGCTCTTTTTTCTTTCCTCCATCTTCATCTCTCTTTAGCTCTGTCTTTTTTCTATACCCTTTTTTTTCTTTCTTTTTCCCTCTTTGAAAACAATAAGAGAGAATAAAGAGTTAAGGGAGAGCTCAGGGAAAGAACTGTAGGAGCAGGGAGGCAGAAAATAGAAATGATGGCACCAACGAGTGCAATACAATAGGGGAACAGAATGAAATGAACAAAGAATGAAATGAACAAATAAGATAGCAGGACAGGGGAAGGATGATCGAGTAAAAGAGTGAGAGAAAAGAATAAATGTGTCAGGGAGAAGTGGAATGTGAACATAGCGGTGATAGTGAATATGAGAGATAAGCAGCAGTTAGAGGGGGAAAAGGAGAGAGTGAGAGAAATAAGGGAGTCACTGAGGAAAATGAAGGAGATCAAGGAAGCAAGAGGGAGAGAGAGAGTGAAGGGGGGGCAATGGAGATTGTGCCATACGCTTACAGCGCTCCAGGCTTGCTGCTCTGGCATTAGCGCACTGATTCATGAGTTAAGTTTCCCCAACTGCCCACGGCTATTAGCTTTCAGTTCCTTCGGCTGTCATTTAGACTCCAAAGAGTCTTTTGGTTAATGCACTGTTTTAATGAGAGTGCACCACTCGCTAATATATTTGACTGTATGAAAGGTCACAACAGGAAGCTAAACAGATTGAGAGAGAGGGAGCACAATGGCGGCGGCGCTGTCAAGATGCAAGACAGGTTTTCGAGCAAACGGATTGGAGGGGGGGCGTCAGGGGTGGGCGGCGGGGTTAGCATTAACCCGTGAGGCAGCCGGCTACGGTGTCACTGTTCCACAGCTCGTACCCCCTTTACCCAGAATCCAACTGTGCATAATAGGCCTCGGAACTGATGGGTTACTGCTCCCTCTAATAGTTACGCCCCATCCATCACCGGCTTTAACCAGAGAGAGAAAGAAAAGTTAGAGAAAGAGATGGAAAGAGACAGGCAATGGAAGGGGCAGACACCGGGAGGAGGCACATGTTTCATTACCCATATAATCACCAGTCTGATTGTCACACAAGCAATATAAGAGCATCTTACAGCAGCCCAAGGAAATTTATAGCTGTCTGACTATGAGATTCCCACCAACCCATTAAATATCCCTGGAATGCTGAGCCGATATGGGAGCAATGGAACAACCATGGTTCCAGAAATATGGAATAAGACTCAATAAAAGTTTGCAGATTGACAAATTTTGAACATTTTATTTCTGTCTTTCTCTACTGTGTCAACTCTAACCTCAATATGTGATACTTTAACCTCACGGAGCTTCAGCCCTTCATTTCCAAATCCAAGGTATTCCAGAAGCTGTAACAAGGGTGAGCAACACCATTATCAAACATTTTGACAACTCTGCATAAACAAGCATGGCCTCCGCCCTCCTTCCCTTCTCGCTCTTTGTCAACACGCAGCCACCGTTCTGTCACGGGACACCCGTAAGGGACTGTCTCAGAGTAGCAGAGCTGTGTCTAGGTTTGGGCCCCAAACCCGATAATCTAACAGTAATCCATTCAAAACTAATCAAACATTTACAAAGGTGCCATGATGGGGAGAGAGCTCTATTCATCAGCGTCCTCCATCACCAACACACAGGCCGACCTCGTTACGCTTGCGGCGTCTCAATCTACCTATGCAAATGAGACAGCAGCGCACGGGGTGAGCAGGGGACTGACAACCAGACTTGTGTTCAGAAATTATAAACAAATATTCATCCATTATGGGTGGAGTAGTGTGCGTCGGGAAGTGCCTGGCAGTGAGGCTGCATACAAACTCTTCTTCTGTTGGACAATTATTCACTGAGCAGGAAGTGACAGTGTTGTCAAGGTGAATTAGCAGCATATGTCGAGCTTTTGTTATAAATCCTGGCCTACTGTAACCCTTATTTCCCCCCTCTACGATGTATGTACACAGTTGATGATATATCAACACCGCTCACTGATTAATAATTCAGTGAGGGTGATTCCACAGGGGAAGTTGTGGTGGGACGTGGGACAGGCCTTGTCGTGAGGGTTGAGGGGTTTTTGGGGGTGAAAAGTGGGCTCCTTTCCCTGTAATCCTCTCCCAGTGCCTGTAGGCCCCAGACCTTTTTTTCCCCCATTACCCAAACCATTTGTTTATTGTGCAGTAATTACAAACCTTCAAGCCTAAAGGCAAACAGGCAGAGAGGCGCTGTAATGATGGAGACATTTATAACAATATATCATAACAGCAATGGAATCGAACAATGAATTTATGTCACAGGATATCAATATCAACGAGCTGCAAAACAACCAGGTGGTTATTACTTCACAGTGAATCAGGGCAGGTTGGAAACGGGAATATGCACTTGTTAAGGCAGACTATTATTGATTTGTGATTAACTGCATTCCCCTTAAAAGCTTGAGTGTTAGAAGGGTAATATGTTGCATTTTATTTAGAAATTTCATGCATGTTTGCTTCACAAGGTTAAAAACCACAATCTGTTCTGAGACAAAAAAAGAAAATTTTCTCATTTTCAGCACTCCAGAAGCCATTTAATGCTCCCTGTGTAAGAGTGGCAATCCCTATTACCACTGGATAAAGTGTACCCTTTTTTATTTGAAATGAAAATGTCAGTAATTTCTTTTGAGATTGATGACTCCTTACACGCAGGCCCAATAAATGAAAAATTGATGAGGCTCAGTTCTCTCTTTTAATATTTAAGGCAATATTAAAGTCTCTCTTACATCTCATGGAAATAGTTTTATTTAAAAGGAATAAGACCATTGGGCATTGTTTACTGAACACCTCATGCATGTTTTATAAACCCGGTGGCTCTTGGAGGAATTCAAAGGCCCTTGAAATCGTTACTGTTTTGCAGTAAGTATAAAACGACTTAAGAGGAAGTCGAATGGCTCCGGCATTGTTGTGTAGCTGCTCCCTTGTTGTTGGATGTGGGCTGCTTTGATGAGGGTGCCGGTGGTGGATAGCGGTGCCAAAAAAGGGAGGAGGGAGTTGCACAATAAATGGCTGAGATTTTATTTCTTCTATTGGGTCGTAATGTGTGCTCGGTGAGGAAATTGATGTTTAATGTGGCTGAGCGGACGAATGGGATGAATTGCCATTTAAAACAAAGACCCATGGGTTGAAAGTGAGGGAGGAGGGAGAAGAGGGGAAGTTAGAAGTAGGACAAGGAGAGGAAGCTACTTGAATTGTACTGATAGTTTAAAACAAGCCAGAGGCAAGGAGAGTCTCATGCAAAGGCAGAAAACGATACCCAGGTATTACTGGCTAAATTGTCTTGGTTCAAATAGTTCTTCAAATGGGCTGAAACAGGGAGCTCATAGGTGTGAAAGTAGACAATGGACCAAATCGAGCAAAGGAGTTCATACCTGACAACAAAGCCTGACCTGTGATGACTTTCATGGCTTTTATAAGTTAAATCATGCTGAATAAAGCTTTGGCCTCCAGTTAAATTACTGACCCAAAAATATTTCAAAGGCAGATGGTGGTAACTTCAAGGAAACAAAAGCCCTGTCAGGACTATTTATGGCATATTTATGATGCCACTCTATTCTCATGGCTACATATGTGTTGCCCAGTGAAACATTTGACCGAGAAGTTTGTTGAAGTATCAAATCACCAAAATGGTCTGCGTGCACACAGCATGCTTGCGCATGTATACACACACAGACACAGACACACACACACACACATACACACACAAAGTCAGAAAACAGCATATAGTGGAAAACCTCCTATACCAGCAGGACACAATCAGCAGCTCCAAGTTGAGGAGCCCATTATATTGTAGTGGTGGTTAACAGGGACATTCGAACTGAGAACCAAGATACTCCAGCTCCCATTTAGACAAATTAAATCAAGTCCCATAATGCTTTATGTATCTGTTGCCTGGGTTACACATCCTAGCACACCAGGCCCCTTGATGGAGGGCGGAATGAAGCCTTTTATATCAGATGCTTCGACAACAGGGGGTGACTACTACCTGCCAACTATTATCAAAGGCACTGGTTTCATAGCCCTGCCATATTTTTTGATTGATCTAAATTACACGTCAGTGAGTGCTGCAGTAACATGATCTATAAAGAGATAGCGACTACTTGTACATTATTAAACTCCCTGAGCGGCTGCTCTGCTTTTGGATTGCTGTAATTATCTGTGCTGGAGGCACAACAAGTGGCCCAAACACAGCTGTTAGCCTGCCTGCGCACCCCAACACTGGTTGGCATTAATTGTTTCTGAACAGAAGCTACATTTGGCAGAGGTTAACATTAAGAGGAGGGGCGGAAACATGTCTTTATGTCTGTAACTACAGTTTTTTTGCTTCTTTATGCTTTTATTTAAATATCAGAAAAAAATAGAATATTATCAGAGTGCAACAAAAAAATCTTGTAGTCTTGAGTAAAAGATTGGTTGCAGCACTGTGGTCCCAAGGTGAAATCCAAAACACAATTTGCTAGAGGGAGCACAGGATGTGCAGCTCAACTTCCTCTTTACATCTTCTCTCCAATATCCCATGAACAGAGATTAATCAGCCATTGGTGCTTTATATCTTTTAAAAGCAGAAATTCCAGTAAATCCTCCTGGCTTTAACAGTAGCTGCCTGTGGCCTTCTGACATCCCATATATCCCATCCTGTATGAAAGAGCGAGAGAGAGAGCCAGCCAGAGAGGAGGGCATTCTGGGATACCTGAGGGACCTCTGTGGGACTCTGGTGTGGGTCATGTGACCCATGGTGTCCGACACTGTGGCACCAGCCAGGGTTTGTGGCCAAGTGCTGGTGTTGTGGTGACACAGACGGTAAACAGGACGTATCGGTTTTACCGCAGCGCCTTTCTTTACCTCAAAACAGATCTTACTCTCTGTATTGTGAGTGCATGCTGTACATTGCTCTGCAACTATAGCTAAGAAGGCACATTGGTAGGCCTGCAGGTAATAATAGTTCTATTAAAGATCATGGAAATCACATAATCACCTTGCTATAAGGTTGTTCTGTTGAAGTTTTATGTAAAGCAGAACATGCATGTAAACAGTTTTTTTATTAAAGGGAATCCATATACGAGCCGACATAATGCGTTTGTCTTGGTTTACATCATCACACACCATCAACGTCTTTTGCTTGCAAGCCTTATTTCATGTTTCACCTTTTACGGGGACTGCTTGGGAGTGGAACAGCAGATGCAGACATTGAATTCGAGTTCATACAAGGCAGACATAATATCAGGCAATATAGAGGCAGACAGAGAGGCTATTGAAATGCAAATAGACTGCTGGGGCCGCGGCAGCAGGGAAAAGAAATTGGCCAGGATGACAATGCAAGTAAACCACTCCAGTTTGTCAAGAAGGCCACGCTTTGTCACAAAACTGGGAATGGATTTCAGTACAAGTGCCGCTACAGCACTAAAAAGAATAATATTCAAAAATAGGAGGAAAGGAGAAATAAAAAAACTCTCATGTTAAGATTGAGAAATGCCTGTAAAGTTAGCGCTTTTCAGTTTATTGCCGTGTGTTTTCCAAGGGACCCTCTAATGTGTGCTGGTTTATGGTGGACCATGAATGTGAGCGATGTTGAGGGTGAGAGTGAGAGGGATACAGTGTGCATGCATGTGCACGCTGGTGCTGGTGTGCATACACACTTTCTTCATGCTTCATTCTCCTCATGAGTGGCCTTTCAGTGCACGGTGTGTTTTGTTAGTCAGGTTGGCACGCTCCATCAGGAGGAGGGACACAGAACTGGGAGGCCTCACCGGACTCTCAGCCATAATAAATTACCTACAAGTGCTGCAGAACAATAACACAAAAAAGTGCGAGCCATCCATTTTGCCACCATTTACAAGAAATCAATATCAATACTTAATGCAATGCGGATGAAAAATGAGCAGAGATACGGGGGCATAATACAAGCTCAAATGAAAGACCTTGGAGTGCTGCTTCCAAAGGGTTTGGGGGATGAGGAGGGAGGCAAGATGTGAAAAAAACTGAACTGTAAGAAAGATTGCATTATACCTTTTGTTTTTGTCCTTCATCTATTTTTGTAGTTAAAGTTTCATAATAATCTCTTTTCTCAGCTCAGTTGTTTAATTCTAAATCAATGCGCAATTTTGGCTCGCCAACAGCCCAGGACAGAACATGTACAAACATCTATTTAAAATATTCCATCTTTAGAAGAAAAAAAGTAACATTTAATGCTGAATTTTGTACTTTTTTTAAACCCGTAGCAGCGATGGAGGTGACCATCCAACGGCCAAACAGTTGCATGCGCGGACATTTCCTCAGCAGTCAGTGGAGATCTCTTTACCATGTCACAAATGAATCATCTGTTAAAGATAAACATGATCTATATTTGTCCTCGAGGCTTGCTGCATGATGTCATCACAGCCTTAACATCCCATTTCATTGTGGTGGTCGGTGATGTATTGCAGATCTTTGCACGCTGTGTAGAAAACTCTTGATAAAGAGACTTAAGTAACACACACACACAAAATAAATAGCATATAAATAGATCAAACACAGAGCCATGGAGTCTTTTCTATGAAGATTTCAATTTGTTTACTTCAAGGAATGCTATGAAGCCAAATGTGTGTGTGTGTGTGTGTGTGTGTGTGTGTGTGTGTTTATGTTTCTTCCATATTCATCTGATACTGAGTGATACATGTTGTATTACACATGCACAGAGCATGAACTGTGTCTGTGGGGCTGTCACATGACTGAAGGGCTATTTTTTACTGCCAGGTGCATCACTGGCCTCAATGAAACTTGTCATCTGCAGTGAAAGGCCTTTTTAAATGGTGCTTTTGTGTTGAAGTTCCCCATGTCATGTGGTTTGGTGAGGTTTAAACTTCTCTGGTTCCCTGGAGGGCTAGCTAGCAGTTTAGTCAAAGTTTATATCCTTTTGTTATTCTCCTACCCTCCGCTGCAACCCCTCCCTTTTAGTCCCTGATGGCATATGCACTATTTCAGCATATGAACCATAGTTGTGTGAGTGAGATATGGTCTCGCCCACACAACTCTAAAATTTTTGCTTTGTAAAATACATGCAGGTTGACCACGAGACAAAAAAAGGCAGATACTGATGTGATGTTGTAAAATATGAAACCTGTTCAGTTTAAGTATGAAGCCTTTTGCTGTTTCTGCTGTTGTTTCCATCCACCTCCTTCTTCCCGAGTGTGGCCATCTCAGCCCTGGTGTCTGTCACCAGTAGATGGCACTGCAGCCAAGTTGTCAGGCTATACAGCCACCAATTTCACCTGCCAGCTTCAGTTGCCAAAGAAAAAAGTGCAAATGTATTTGTTTCACCCTGGCTCTCAGGGCTTTTTCAGCCGTTGTGTTCAGAGGCCAGATGCAGTGTGTGTGACACAGAGAGAGAATATCAATAACCAATATGCTCACAGGCCAGTGGCCGATGGTTCCAAGTCCTCTGAGCACACAGCGGCGATTCCCCTTTTAAAGTCTGTCCCTATTCAAATTACACTCTTGTTGCCCTGAAAACACAAATGATCATGGCTTTGGTGATAAGCAACCAAAAACTGAGCATTTTTTGTTGTCTCTTCCTCTTTGTACTCCAGTTACTCAGGTTACGGGCCATGAAAAGCAATGCGTATATTTTTTACTATTACGTCTGCCTACCTCTGACTTATCAAAAGGCGAATAACATCAATTAGTCTTTGGAGGATAGAGTATTTTTGTATTGTTAAAGGTCTGGTGTCGAGTTCTGAAGGGAGCCATTGTCCTTTCTTGAGCTTGAGTCCTTTAGAGTGCATAAGTGTTTATTGAACTAAATAGAAAGCGCCGGGACAAAGGGACCTGATATTCTTTACTCACTTGCTGCATAGTTTGTATCATAATTTCAGTATAAGCTGTTGCAATCGCCGCTGTGTGAGGAATGTTGGCAGCCATTCAGTGTGGCTCTTTGAACCCTAGCTGGCCGGTTGTATTTTGGGTTCCATCTGGGTACTCCTGAAGACCAATGTTAACCCCAACAATGGTGTTGACTTTGAGGGTATTTGGGATTTCATGTGTGGATTTAGGAGGTTATGTGGCGGGGTTGTGACGGGGTTGACAGAGTGGGGTGAGCACTGAAAGGATTGTGGGTTGACATGACATATGAAGGCTGTTGTCCATTGTTGTGATGTGGAGCTGCAGGCTAAGAACTGGAGAGAGAGTGCTTGGATTTCTTAAGATTTTGGGGAGCCAAAAATGTTCTTCAGTATATAGATTTCATACCTGAAATATTGCTTTTCTTCCGCTGGAGTAATATAATGCAATTCCAATGCATTCCAACTAGCAATTCATTCTTCATAATAATAATTCATAATATAATAGAACTTTATCAGGTATCCACAGCTGGAAAATCATCATTTGGATTCTACTACAAATCTTCAACTCTGTATGTACCTGTATCTGTAGGGCCTGTAGGGTTTTGATACTAGGAATACACCTGGAATCAAACATGTCCATACATTTCTCTCCTAGACAGATAAGTAAGTGATATTGCAGAGTGGAGTGTGACAAAGTTCACTCTCTTGTCCCCCAACCCCCGCCCCCGTTGCCCCAGGCAGGATGAGCTCATGTGCAGTATGGAATCAAACAAAAGTGTTTGGTTGAAATGATCACATCAGTAAAACACACACACACAGACACACACACACACACACATGCTCAACGTTTATTTTTGATTGGCTTTATTGCTGTATAACATGTAATGTAAAACTCACCTTTCTGCACACAATCCATCAGCACTCTGTAGTAACTAGTATGGCATTGTTTATTTAGCATCTCTCAGTCACTTAGATTTTTAGGGGAGTAGTTCAACTTTTTGGGAAATATGACTACTCATGTTCTTGCCGAGAGTCAGATGAGAACATCGACACCACTCATATCTGTCTGTTAAATATAAAGCTGGAGTCAGGAGACGGTTAGCTTAGCTTAGCATAAAGACTGAAAACAGGGGGAAACTGCTAGCATGGCTCTGTCCAAAGGTTAAAAAAAATCCACCTACTGTACCAGCACCTCTAAAGCTCACTGACTGACACATTATATCTCGTTTTCTTTAATCTGTACGAAAAAAACAATGTAAAAACGGCATGTTGCAGTTCTCAACACAACCCTGTCTCCTAGAAATTACTTTTACATACAACTAATTTGCAACAGCAAATATGTTTTGCAGAAAACATAATGCCGGACAGGTTACATTTTCTATTAACATGATGAGGAAATGTTGTTAATTAACTTATTTGAACGTGTCACTTAAGGTTAGGGAAAGGTCGTGGTTTGAATTAATACAAAGTCCACAGTGACTTGAGACACAACATGTTTATTAACATGTAATGGAAACCATGATCTTTTCCTAACCTTAAACAAAGTGCATTGTCATCTAAACCTAACCACACATGGGAGTCTGGATGCAAACTCTGGACTCTGGAGTCACAGTCCTGCACTTTGCACACACGCCATCCACCCAAACTACCACGCTGTGACCTCGCTGTGGTACACAAAAGTAGCAGTTCATTTACTCAAATAAAAAAGAAAAAGGTTGGCTCTGTACAATAATCCTGATTTAGTTTGTCATCACAACATAATTGGGAAAACACTGGGAATATATCAACGTAAAGACAAGGTTGCCCAGCAAGAAAGCAAATAGGAATATTTCCCAAAATGTCAACGACAGTAAGAAGTCTAATGATGTCTTCTTAAATCATGTAAATCAAGTCTTCACCTTAGGTTATTATTATATTTCTTTCATTTCCAGCACATTGTACTCAAACTGTGAATGTAGCTAAAGACATCAGTACTCAAAGTCTATTTGTTTGTGTTGCAATTTGATATTAAGTGTTAAGGTTCAGTGTGTTTGCTCATTCTGAAGTAGTTGATGCAGCGTATTACAACTTAATTGCAAAAATGTAGCTTCATGCTGAGTGATATTAATTTCAGTGGTGTTGAAATTTGGGGTCATCAAACCAAAAATTCAATGACTACACCCACTCAGCTATTTCATACTGCCCCTCTCCATTAATATCCAAAATGCTGAAGCTTCCTTTCTGCCTCACCTTTCCTGATCTGTTCCTCCTTTCCTTCCCCCTCCCCCCACCCTCCCTCTGTGGCGATGATTTTTTAGATCACTTCCATTAACACCGGCATGCTGAGCTCTAATTACTCACTCACTCAGCGTTCTGGGCTGCCCGCCGCTTGTTTGGGTAAGCAATGTGGCCCGTTAGCAAGATGCTTGTTAACTGAATGCACTTAATTATATAAGAAGATAATTACATGTAAACGTTGCATCTAAAAGCAGCCATCCAGCCCTGCTTGCTAATTTAATAGGCACATGTTTAGGATCCCAGTTTTGTTTATTTTAGAGTGAGGTGATTAATTGCCTGCTCAGATGAATCTGCCGGATATTGTCTCCATGGTGGCATAGGCCCAGTCACACAAGGTTTATGAATACATTTATTTGCCTTTGTGGACTTACGCATGGAAAAATCATGTTAACAACATGGAAGGTACTGAACTTAGCCCACAATTTTAACAGATATTCAAGTCTTTTACCCTGAGCTGGTGATGACTAATGTGCATGTTACAGTACGACCAAGAATGATGAAAAAGTCACTGGAATTTACAATGGATGCACAAGGCAGCAGTAACATAATCATGGACCAAAATGGAATAATAACTGTGAAATAATCACATGATCTGCCCAGAACAACCTGCATCTCCTTCCTTCTAGACGTAAAAATAGGGGAGAAAAAAAATTTAGCACGACAATGATTAATTTAGCAATATTCTATGGTCCAGGGCAAATGATGCGGCTCTAAACTGAATTTCATTCAAGCCCCTGTCAAATGAAAGATTATTTAATGTGTTTTAAGAAGGTGGAGTGCAGGGTGGAGGTAGGGGTCAGAGTTGGAGGGCTCCCTAGGGAGGTCCTGAGGGTCTCGGGGACATCAGTCGTCCATTATGAGCTAATCAGGAGGGGGGAGTGTGTGGCTGTGTGCGTGTGAGACCATGTGTGTCCATGTATCTATTGAGAATGGGGAAGAAAGGATGGAAAGAAAGAGAGCCACCACGTGTTGTGTGTATAATGTGTGTATATGCTTGAGTCCATGTGGTGGCAGGTGTGTGTGCGTGTGTGTGTGTGTGTGTGTGTGTGTGTGTGTGTGTGTGTGTGTGTGTGTGTTGGGGGGAGAAGGGACCTTGCTTGCACCTCTTAATCTCTTAAAGCAGCAGAAGGCAGGATCCCCCAGGAGGTTATCCATGGAGGGTCTCTGCCCTCGTGAACATGGGACAGACACCTCCAGCCTCCAGATGCTTGCAGTTCGATACAGGCCCAAGACTGACATCCACCCATACCCTCACAGGGCTCTTTGCACAGCCCAGGGGACCTGCTGTGTTAAGAACATGATATGGTATTTACAAAAAAATATTTGTAAATGGAGGCCGTTTGGCTGTCCGTAATGGGCCTGTCCATGCTGCTGTTTCCCACCCTGCCATCTTTGGGATGAGGGCTGGAAATGCAAACCAGGAGGGATAAATGTCAGGAGATATATGCCCCAGACGCATGGCCCGGACTGCTACTGTCTCATCCAGTCAACCAACACGTCCACTCTGCGACTTTAAATCACTCAACTAGAGACAAGCTAACAGCTCCTTCACTTACCGCCACAGAAATGAAATCCCCGAGAACTTTGATGACTGAAAGTGCATTGAAAACATTAAGTCATATTTCATTTCAGGCAGCTTGTTGGAGCAACGCCACAGCGGATGTGAGGCTGTGAAATTTCCCGTAAAAAATGTAACCTTTTTTTTTTTTTTTTTTTGAACAAGCACTTTCAGATAATAAATTGATGTTTCGATTAGATGGGCTTTATTCGTGACCACTCAGGAAATAAATACACCACAAGAAACAAAATATTGAAAGGGAAAACTCAATAGAAAACCTCCATTGATTTTCTTTTCTTTCACAGAATGAGGGGAAAAAGCCCATAGCTTTGATGCACTAAAAGGACTAATAGAGCTACATATGATAAACTGATATGCCCTGTTTGTGTTACTGTTGCAGTGGAAAGTTTAAAGTGTCATAGCTGGTAAACCCGGAAATCCTCCGGGTTCAGTCGATTATTATTATTTTGCAATATTCAGGGTTGTTGGTTGAGAAGTGAAAAGTGGTGTTAAGATTGTAATAAGACAGGAATGCAACATTCTTCCAACAAGTACAACAAGACTATCCAGTTATGATGACCCGGGAAGCCATTTTTACGATTGCTTGTAAAGATAACACGCTTTATTCCTGAGAACACTTAATTATACTGCTTGTTTGCAGTGTTCATTTGGAGGATACATGGATTGGTAGCCTGTAAGTAGAGGCTGCTCAGGGAGGATTGGATGTATCAGAGACACCTGATCCATCCCCAGGCGCACTTTTACAGCCTCTGAAATGAGACGCATCTTTGATTTGCTTGCCCTGTAAACAGACAGAGACATGAAGGAGCTCTGGTCTCAGCCTCGCTCCGACCTGCCAAAGATTCACCGGCTGAAAAATGGACGCAGTCACCCTCCTGACTCTGACACATTCTTTGTTTTACGCTACACTGCCACATTAGATGGCTAATGAAACGACAGTTTTTCCAATGTTGGTGTAATTGAAAACTTTGTTAAAACGCTCATTATTATGGAGGGAATATATTCACAACTGACAGCTGGGATCATGGTTAACATCTCATCAACAATGTTCAGATGTTCTTCGCTAGTTTTTCTGTCACAAGGACAAGTCTGTTTTTGTCTCATAGGTTTGAAAACACGCACACACACTCACACACACAGACACTGAGACACCATAGATTCTTGTTGTTTGGGTTCCCTCATCCCCTGGGGCCTCCTCTTGGCCTGTCAACATGAAGGCCACGACAGGTCTGTGAACAGGCTGACAGTTATTGCTGGCGGCTGCCAGGCCACCAGTGGAAGTCTGATTAGATTGTACAACATATTTAGTGGAAAGATAAAACCGCTATGGGAAAATAGTTAGCTTTAGATGGAGCAATAGGGAAGTGTTGAGGGTATGTTGTAATCTAGAAAGGTTAGGGATTTGTTGTCTGAGTGCAGGATCTAATAACTTCTGTTACATTGAGTGCCTTGAGCAGACTGAACAGGTTCTGCAGTGTGAATGAGATGTCATATACAATGCAGCTTTGTTAGGACTGCTTAGTACTTTTATGGTGTGTTAACAGCTTTCCAAAAAAATGTGCGAAAATACACGAAACAGCTCAAAAATCCTCCCGTGAGGGTAATTATTCAGTATTTTGCATTTGCACTGATTACTTCAAGTGTAAGGGTGAAAGTAGGAGTTATGTTATTACATAAATTCTATATTAATTTTATTGACCTCTAATGCAATGTAACCTCACAGATAATAAATAGCAATGTACAGCAGAGTTTAAAGAGATTAATATTGCACTTAATTAATAACAAAGATGTAGGCTAGCTGCAGTTAATTAATATTAATTAACATAGTTAATATTAATTAATGAATTAACTATATTTAAGGATACCTCTTTAGTAAAATATAGCAGCTACACTTAGTAACTGTAATACTGTAATATATGAATATTAATTAACTATAGTTGCAGATAAAAGACATAACTTTACTGTGTTTACTACTTAATTTCAAACACATTTGGCCTGTACAACGCATCATTATAATATTCATGTTTGAAACAAAATGTCCTCCAAGGTAATTACAAAAAGAGTTTTACAACTAAAATGACAATAGCTGGCACTGGTACATATAACATTTCATAAGCATGGGTTACATATATGTTTTGCTCTTATTGTTACAACACAGGCTGTAAATCATATCAGCCTATGCAGCTGTAATATCAGGGTATTTGAATATGGTATAACATATTATTCTCTTATTATCGCCTTTGCAGTCAGTATTCTAACTGACATCCAAACAGAGCAGATATATGAATGAAGCAGTTACTCATTTTAACTATTTACTGTAAAGTGCCATCATGACAATCCTTTATAAGTTCTTATTCTGTTCATAGCTATGCAAAGTTAAATGTGTCTGTTTTACCTAATGTGTGTGTCTGTTTTTGTGTGCATGTGCGCTAACATGTGTGCAGTCTAAACAGACTGCTTATCACATTAATGCCATGCCACCGCTTGTTTATCTAGACAGATGAATCCTGGCTTAATTGGCTATAATGAGCTCAGTTGTTTTTAATAAACTATTCCTGGCAGAGTGAACGAGTGGAGTGGTGGGAGGCGCAGGACAGAGTAGTCTGACTTGAAAAATCCTGTTGATGTTTTAATTTAAATGCTACATGTTCTTTCATCATGTAGAAGGGCAGCTCTGCATTTTCCTCCTTAAATTTGTGCAGTAAGATTTTACGTCTTTTATATATGAATTTGACAATCTGCCATATAAACCAAGAGAGAAATGTCAATTCCGCCCCATGATTTTGGTCGGCTGTGACCTTTCCTGTTGTCCCTGCTGCTGTGTGCTGAGAGTCAGAGGAGCAGTGATGAGTCAGGAAGGAGGATGGAGGGATAGTGAGTGTTGCTCCTCCTCCAGACAGTCTGCCTCCACTCTGTGAACATGAAGCGGTGCGGTCGGCTAATGTGGCCGGGGAGAGAGCAGCGGAGCTAAGATGTCATGTCTGTCTGTTGGCTAACAATTAAATGTGGCACCTCAAGCAGATCAATTTGACTTTGAGGCTTCAGGTTTTAACTCCTCACTCATCTCTCACTCACTTTTTTTCTCTCTTGCTCTCTGGCTCTCTTCCTCTCTCCTACAGTTGTTTTTTTATTCTCCCTTTTGGCAAATTAACACCTCTAATTTCCTCTTATGCACCCCATGCTTAACCATCTTTTCCCCTTTTGTCTTCTGCCTTTATTAGACATGTTATCTCTCTGCTTTTTAAAAATGGCTGTCGGCTGAAATGTCAGTATAGCATAATAACAGATTCAGAATAGACACAGAACTAAAAAAGCAGAAAACGGCACACGCGCCAGACAGACTCCTACTCCAGGACGGAGACGAGCGACGCTGCGGGGAAACACAACACCAGCACAAACCAGCACTTGAAATATCAACGCTCCAGCCTTCTAATTAAAGCCAAGACTAATGGGCCCTAATTGCATCGCTAAAATGTACCAGTTCTCTTCTCTCTAGTGTAACTTGACTACACTTCTCCCCATATGGATTAATGGGGACCGGAGCTGCAAACTAAAAAGCAGTTAATTTATCGGAAGATCTGTTAGGGAGGATGGAAAGGGGGGAAGGAGGAGGAAAACAGCAAGGAGGGGTGTGTGTGTGTGTGTGCATGGGGGGGGGGGGGGTCGCTGGCAGAGGAAGAGGAGTGCATTATCAGCCTCTTGTTATTGAAAATGCATTTCATATCTGTCTCCAGAGGGTGGCATTTGGATTAAGCTTGTTAATTTTACTTACCAGTGACATTCTTCACATTGGCCAGTGTCCAAACCAGTTTACACCGTTGTAAAGGAAGACAGGCTTACAGGACAACAATAACTACTTGTGCTTTTAATTATATAACAAGGGCAGTTACTTCGTGGAGAAAAAGGGTAGACAAGGGGCTGGGGAAATGGCGTAAAAGGAGGGGAGATGTGGGGCATCATTTTGAGCTTGTTGAGCTTTGAGCTAGTGTCTTCTGTAGATATGATGCCGGGCTTTAAAATGTTTTTGTACCTTTGTGTGGTTTCTTTTGTTCATCGAGGTAGAAAAAAAGAAGGCTGGAGCCAGTTTCTGTGGTGAGCGAGACAAAATGTACTCAATAAGAGTACAATATACGTGTTTAAATTAGTCTTTCCCCCAGGTGGAAAACCATTAAGCTTGGTGCACCAATCAGTTTTTTTCACCATCCTCATCTTCCTTTGTTGTTGGTTTACTCTTCATAATAGCTTTTTATCAAATCTTGCTATTAATCCATTAGAGGGTGATATTCGTTTGGGGTAATTTCAGTGCACATTTCAGGCATAGGAGGCATGATGAGCAAGAAGCTTCTGCACTGCATTTAAACTAATGCGCCTTCAATTCTGATGTGATACCCATTACAATGCCACACACAGGCTGGCGTATTGAGAAATGTGTTTTTAATATTGGCCTCGTTAACATGCCAGTTGACTGAATTAAAAAAAAAAAATAGACAGAAAAAGAATGGTGAAAGCACTCTGCATGTATCTTCCGCATTCACATTTCATTACTTTTGTCCAAGCAGAGGAAAATAAGTACAAATTGAGAGTGGTCTTTGGATTTGAAAAGTAATTTGCTTGCAGTTGTACAAGATCTGTACTTTGGAGGGGTTCAGTGAGTCTTTAAGCAGCAATGAGTTGCGCGGTGTATAATCTGGTCACTCATTTTGGATTACTTATTTTGGTGGGAAACAAACAGTGTCCACTGGGTCAAAGTCCAACATTTTGTTGACTCATCCAACCACCCCGACCTCCTGCCTCTGCAGACTTTGTGGCTCTATAACAACATCCTACTACTTCCTCCTTTGCTTGTGATGGACAAGAGTCAAATTTTCTCACAGCCTGTAGAGGTCACTTGAGCGTAAACGTCTCATTCTGGGGCATTTTCTGAAACGACTGATGCTGTTGTTTTCCTTGAGAGGACCGTCTCCTTTGGTAAGAAGCAGTAAGCGCAGTTTTACACTGAAATGTAGGTACAACATGTTCCCATAAAATAGATAAAGACATGCAATGTAATCAAACAGAAACAGGAAGGTGCTACATGTTGTGCTAATTTGCATACATGTATGAGTGATTTGCATATCCAAATGTGCGCTGAAGGAAGAATTTGTGATAAGATGTCAATGAAAGGGAGACTAGCTACATATAGTCAAACCATTTACAAATTTACAACACTGAAATGATTTTTACATATTAGCTGCTTTGTAAGAGTTACCGTAAGTGTAAGTTTATTTTGGCCAGTATGTAAACTAGGTGGTATACTGGTTGAAAGCCATGCAAACAAACGGCTGTCTTCACAATTAAAGCAAATGGTTCATGCATTTAAAAGAACTGAAAGCATTCTGAAGTCAAACTAAACTGTACCGACTTTAACCATTTAACTAACTTTTATCTAAATTTACATCTAATGTAAGAAAGTGAGATAAATGTAATGTAATGTAAATAAGACTGTAATTTAAGTTACAAATTAGAATTAAGTTAAATGATGATCTAAAATTAGATAAAATCAAAGAAGTCTGGGTTAGTGATTGGCTTGCACATGCACAGCTCAGTCATGTTTTAGTCTGGCTGCTGTGCGGTGCTGTACGTGCTCTCACTCACTGAACACTGTCAACCTGGAGAGCTGCAGCCACAGCGAGCAGGAAGAACTGCAAATTCATAGAGCAAGATTTGGGTCTATCTTCGAGTAGTTAATGACTGTAATGTCTCTAAATTTGCCATCAATAAAGGGGTCTTAAAAGTCCCCAAATCTAGTAACAAAGTCACATTTTCCCAAACCAACAGACAATAAGCAAACATGGGATAATGTGAATTTAGAAGCTTGTATTAAATAGGTTGCTTTTTGACCTATTCAATCCATTTATTTAACGTATACCCTCTTGTTTGTTGACATAGTATCTAACCAGCACTTGAACACCCCATTAGGCTTCTTCAAATCAATCCACCCATTCAATTATATTACCATGCAAGGTGTATCTAAATTTGACAAAAGATTTAATTACAAAGTTCACTGTGACACGTGTCTTACACATCTTTCAAGTCAAGATGACACAAGTACCTACCTGCTGCAACAAAAGGCTGTCAGAAAGGCTGCCATGTGGAAGCAAGCAGGAAGAAAATGCCATGTTTTGTTGGCAGAGATGGAAAAAAAAGGACAAATTACTGTAGACTTATTATTCTGCATAAAACATACATTACATTGTGTCATGTTTTGTATTAAAAACATGGTTCCAAACAAAAAAGATTTAATACTACTAGAAGATTTTCATTCTATTAAAGTTATCACCTTATTTCAGTAACAATCGAGACAACATATACCAAGATAATTGCAGTAATTGCAAAACATATATTTCTCACTATGTTAGTTGTGCTGTAACATCCTAATTCTTTAAATTAAATCTATAGTTTAATTTTACAATGGCTGTATCTGAGTATCTCCAGCTGTGATTCTAGTCAATTGACAGTTTGACTCTGCCCTTCTGCCTGACCAAACCTTTTATCTTTAATTGTGCTCACATTGGACTTCCAGTCAGACCAATTTTGCCTTTAGCAATAGCTCAATCTGGCTAATTGGTTTCAGCATTTTTTTTAATTGTACGGTATTGATTACACAAGGTCATCTCTGTTTCACAAATAAAAGAGAGTCTGCCTTGCTTTTGTTTGGAAACTTGTACAGCTCTCACCCATTCAGACTTGAGAGAGGGAAATAGTACTTTTACTCATTAGCTCACAGACCAGCTGGGTCGTGATTTGCAGCCACACAGCCACATATGCACACATAAAAGAGTGTGAGCAACACAAACTTGCATACACACATGATATGTTGTGCTGTATGTGCTTAGAGCAATCGTCTCCTGGTTTTTTAATTAAACAGTCCAGTACAATGTACAACCTGGATGGGAAGAGCTGCACTTTTAACTTCCATTTATTTCAGGCCTGTGGATGTTATAGGGAGACCAATAGCAAATAAAGGGAGAATCAATGGGGCTTCATTAAAAGCAGCAGGCAGTCTTTTGCCTGGACACGGCTTAATTACAGTTTCACTGGCGTTTGCTTTAATTGGGGGAAATAAAGGGAGTGAAGTGGAGTGAATGGAGAGTATTAGCATATCTATCACTGGGAGAGGCCACAAGGTCCTGTCCAACCTGCGGCTGTACACCTCACCTCTAGCCCTTCAGATCCACACACACACAGAACCACAATATTTTGCCAGTTTGTGTCTATTTTTATTTTTTATTTTTTGTCCCTTTCTCTGATTTCTTACAGTAAATACACTCAGATGCACATGCACATTTACTTTTTACTGGTGTCTGGTACACAAACTTATTGGAATGAGGTAGGGTTTCAGAAAACAGAGACAGAAACACTGCATTTCAAAGGTATTTACAGGCAACCGGTACTGTGCATCACAAAAATAGAAGCACTTTTTTTTTAAATCATACTTTTTGATGCAGCCTTGATCTGCACAGTGGTGTATTTAGCACAACAAAATAGGCAAGGAGTTGTGGCACATGGCATTTTCTTGGGTAAGGTGCTAAATATCAACAATCTGATATCGTGTTCAATATTTAAAAGAAATGGTTAGTTTTGATTAATTCTTTTACAGTAAAAGCTCCTTATCTCCAGCTGTCAAAACCTTCAAACTCTTGTATTGTTATATATCTACGTATGAGAGGATTACATGACAAATTAAATACTAAAGACAGCACATGTAGTGAATGGAGATTTTGCTGTTAAAAATTGGTGCTTCATTAACGGCCTGAAGTCATCCAGTAGTTCACACTTTAGTTCCCTAAGGTTTGAGAATGAAATCTAGTCTGACAAAGTTATAATAATATTATGTCCATTTGGGATGTAAAATACATAGATACATACATTTAACTTAAACAGCATAACACTATATCTGCACTATATCAACTGAAGCATTTTGATGACTTATTGTGTTATTTGTTGATGTGGCAAAATATGAGACAATTAAACCATTATTTCACCAAAACATTCAGTAAAAAAAAAATTAATCAGGGTCTTGTCTGTGTGTGGATGTGATCCCTCTCTATCCCAGCTCTGTCTTTGACAATGACTGATAGCCAGCCGGGATCAAACCATCCTCAGCGGTGCTTTGGTGACAGGTGAGCGAAGACAGTTTGAGTCCCATTCTCTCCCTCAGCAGTTAATAACAATTTGAAAAAGGGTTCAGGGTTAATAACACAATCATTACCTGGATGAGGATGGGAGACAGCTGTAAGCATGTATGCAGATGGACCGCCGTCATTAGTCCTTGTCAAACAAGCTGAATAGGCGTGATCTAAGAGAGCACTTCAGGTTTTAGTCATGAATGAATAACAGCTGAGAAAGGTCCAGCATTTAGCTTGTTTTGAGATCAGCTTGATCACAGGATAGAGGGTGTTATTTTTGTTCTTATCCACACAAAGTCAAACCAGGATCTGTTTTTATGACGTGTTTCATCCGTCAGTAAAGATTCAGGTAAAAATGGTTCAGTACAAACTGTACATGTTGTGTTGCTTCATGTGACAATAGACCGAGTGACAGAGTGAGCACACTGTGAGGTCCTTCGTTATTGAAAAGATTGATTTGTAATTTGTAGTGTTCCCATCTGTCCTGGTTACGCAAAATTATGGCTAAACCAGTTAGTAAACACTTTGCCCCATTGTCTGTTGTTTTGATAATCACCCATAATAGCATCCAGCATCAGTATGGTCTTTAAACCTGATTTAGGAGTTAATGGAATAAGAGGGAGAGGCAGTCAGTATATGCACTGGGCCTAATGTCATTAGAAATGTTTGCGGAGGCTAAATTAAATCAGTCGTAAATTGTGCTCTCAAGTAAGCCAGAAAAACCCTGCCTCGTCGAGGAGAGGAGGGGGCGGCGGGGATTCATATTTTAACCTTGCGTAGAAAATGCACTTAAACAGATTAAAATAAAATAGGGACCGTGTGGATGGATGGGAATGGTAATTGCTGGTGCTTTAATGGTTTCCTGTTAGCCAAGTCGGGCTGAAGGCAGAGCTATTTTAAAGTTGGAAACGGTGATTGAGGTCATAACTTTGCAAATCTGGTGATTAAGCCAAAGGGTGCATGTCACCAAACAGCACGTAACACATCTAATGGGGCTTTTGCTGAAAACAGATGTTTGTGGAGAGATTTTTTTAGTGCTCTACATGCTAAGTCTTGTTGCAGAGCAGGTGTGGGTTGGAGTGGATGGCTTTTGACCAAACAATGCAGCAGAATGTGGACTGTGAGTGATATAGCCTGCCAAAATGTAGAAATCTCTGTCTGTGTGTACTTGTGTGTAAGTGCACGTAAAGCCCACCTGTGTGTGTGCCTTATTCAGTCTCCTTAATGCTGTCAGTGCAGGCATACTGTTTGTCTGGTTGCATCAGGTAGCTCATCACACGACGCAGCCCAGACGGTAATGATAGCCGTAAATACTCTGGGAATTCCCATATTTGGATTAAATTAAGACAGTGTCTTTCCCAAAATCTGACAAAAGGCTGGAGAAAAAAAACAGCATCCTTATGATGCAGTATAATGTGGTTATATATCATACATGATGATATTATAATGAAAAAGCACTGTGGATATATGATGCACATTTCTGGGCACTGCTGTGTGACGTATCTCTGGTTTTCTGTAACATTATCTACATTTATATCCTGATGCACTGATTTTGCACTTTCATGTGACACCACATACCGTAGATATTATAACGCACTTACTTCATGCACATGCACACATGAACACATTTCCTTCCTTGAACTCTCTGCTTCTAAGACCCCGCTGGTGTGACTTTACCTTTCTATCCTGGGTTCACTTGTAACTCGGCACTGTTGGCTCCAGGTAAAACTGCGGCCCCATGCATGCTCATGTTCAGCTATTGTGTAAATTAACAAGGAAAAGGCTGTGTGGATTGAATGGCAAACATGCAGGTGATGACACATCCCTCGGCACACACAAAGTATGTGTCATTACTCAATGCCAGTTAAATTGTCAGTCGAACAACTGTCTGTGATATTGCTCTCCAATCCTTGCATTTTTTTCTTTCTTTCTTTTCTTCCTCATTCACTCATACTTTTGACTGTGATGCTCTCATTACATGCATAGCTTTTAACGGGCAATCAAATCAGGAAAAAGAGCTGTTAAGAAGCGTTTAAGACATTAGGTCAGCGATCCAAAGATGAATTTATTTGGGTGGGGAGGATGAAAATAACGTGAAAGATTACCTACGCCTGAAACTCTATGCACATGGGTTCAGTTTCAGGTCCCGACCTCTTATCGCCGTATCTCCAGAGACCATTGTATTGTCCACTGGTACAATTGAAACTAAATTCAGAGGAGAAGAAAGTGACACCGCCGTCCAAAATTCCCCTTGAATTGGGAAGCATCTTTCTGTCAACTAAAGGTCTTCTTCATTGATTGCAGCAGAATAGTTCATGACACTTTCTGTTGCCTACAGTAAACACCATGATGAATTTTACTAATCAAAACCTGTGAAAGATGGACTCTTCATAGAAAGTTAAGAAGACCTCTTGGATGTTCCCTGTCGCTCTTGTAAATTGAAACCCGGACTAGGTTGTCAGTCTGCCAAAGGTTGATGTCACTAAGTAGCACAGGGTGACAGAGACAGAGAGTACAAGTGTTGAAAAAGCAGGACAGGAGCATGTGTAGAATCACCTTTGTGTGTCACGCTGCAGGGCACACAGCTCACTGGGTCACAAGTGTGAGCTAAAACTCTTTTGTCCAATGTCTGAGCCCCGAGGGCCCCGATCTCCTGGCAGGGAAAGATATCTGAATGTGCTTTTTTTTCTTTAACACTTTATTTTACCTCCACATTGTCTGTGGCCGGGGTGCAATACACTGGAGTGATCTTTGCAACCCTTTATACTTAAAAGATAATTCTGGTGATATTGTATGTTTTTCTTATTGTCCATAAATCCCATAAAAAGACCAAAACCAACTATGAATTGATCCCACTTACAAATATTTCCTGTGTAGCCAAAGCCTGGTAAAGCTTATTCCTTTGTGCCAAACACCTCCATTATTGCCCAAAAACTATTAAAACACATCAGTTCCTTTATTACCATGAACATGGGCACTGTAGTTTATTTTGAGTTGGCCCTTTACACACCATGCTGCTGCCATACAATACTCAATAGTACACCAAATCTGCAGCTGAAACTAGTCCCCAACAAATACACTATTTACTGCAGTTTGAGTAATAGTTTCTAAAAACAACAGTGCCCAGCTGTTTAAGGAGATTATTTAGCCTTTTTAAAAAATGGAAATATACTACATATTCATAACCAATTGATGTCTTTGGTAGGAACAAATGGGTTTGGGGCTGACAGTCACAGACAGGCTGGAGCTTTTGGAAATTACCAAAAGATGGACTAACACATGATTGGTTTTGGTCTTTTCATGGGGTTTGTTCACAATAACAAAAATATAGAATATCACCAACCTGATCCTTTAATTTAGTCTTTTTTCATGTCACCGGGGTTTTGTGTTTGTGGTGAACAAGGCATGATGTAGTCAACAGTAGTTATTAAAGCATTTGCATTTGCTGTTGTAAAAATGAACAGCAGCCTGTCCAGAATAAAGATTAGTTAGCATTTGTTGTGAGAGTTGCCACAGGTGAACAAATAATATATAACATAATATATAATCAAAAAATTATAAAAACATCATGTACCAAACAGTTTATTTGTAAAAAGTCTTGTCTTGGAGAAAAGTCTTTTAACAGAGCAGAACAGAAGAAATTTGACTCCATAGTATGCATACATCTGTCTACATCTAGACCCTTGCTCGGTGATGAAGAAGCAGATGTTACTTTCTAAAGAATGCCTGTGCCATTAGTTGACCATCGCCACCGAATGGCTTTCTGCTTTCACCTTTTCCACTTTATTACATGTGGTGTTTATGAGTCAAAAATGTCTCTCAGGTGACTCACGCTTCACAAACACCTTATTTAATAACAACAGCCTGAGCTGTGATTGAAGGTATGGGGAAATCCACAGGTAAGAGTAGTCAGCCTTCTAGTTCATGTCCCTTGGAACCGACCCAGACAATGTTTAGGCACACAGTCAACAACTCCTGTCCTTGCTTATCTTAAGAATGTAAACCTCTATAAGCAACCGCTTCATCTGTAATTCTATTGTGAGTTGGCCGGTTGTCTCAAAGTGTCTGATTAATCTAATGTAATGCAAAACCAGCTTTGTCTGCAACACCAAATACTTGCATTAACGCAGGCGTCTCAACTGTTGGCCTGCACTGTGTGGAATTCGCTGGCAGACAGGATGGCTAGACCACACCAAAACCTGCCAGTTACATTCTTTGCGTGATTCAGACGTATCTCTTTCCACCATTGGGACCGACTTGAGAGGTCTGATCAAAAGGCCCGTCATCTCGAGGAGCTGAGATTTGGATGTGAGGTTGGAGGAAGGAGGGACAGCGAACTGTTGGTTGTTGTGTTGTTGTGTGTTATTATTTCCATTTGTTGTAGAAAAGAGAGATGAATGGAGGGATAAATGGATGATGGGTGGGTGGTGGGGTGGAGGAAATTCCCTTGTCTGGATGGAATTGGATGGCGAGCTTGGAGGGAGGGAGGGGGGGCACCTGATGTAGAGGCTGCTGTCAGGCCCAAGACAGCGGGGTCTTTGTCTTCTCAATAATCACTTGCTGTACCTCTTCTTTCCATTCCTTCTCTCCCCACTAACAGTACCATTCTGCCGTTACTTTTTCAATTCTCTCTGCAGCCTTGGCTCATAGGTCAATTGTTTTCAGTCCACAAAAATGAAAAAGAATTAAAAGTAAGGCCTCAAAAGTCATCTCAATTCTATCATCTGTCATTTCAAACATGCAATAAAGCCCCTTTCACACATGCACCCCTTTACGTTACACAGCTCAAGTCTGAATTGAATGCCATCATAACGTAAAGGCTGCAGCAGCACCAGGTTGAACATGCAGAGAGACAGAGATTAAATGTGCATATCTGTTTATAACACACATAAGATCAGTCTATAAAAACTATTTTTCCCTCGTGATGCAACCGAGGCAGAAGAGGAGAAGCCTGTGTACAATCATAGTAATAATCTGACCAGCTGTCTCACCCTATATTTTCAGTTTTCATTTATGCCAGCTGCGTGGATGAATAAATGAATATTCCAGTCAAACGCTTTACAAACAGCATCTAAGTGATTAGGAATTAAACAAGAGTCCCAACTTAGCATCCTGTCATTCAATGCACAGTCAGATATTATAAAACAGGCAGCAGAATTCGCTCTCTAAATAACATTAAATGATGAAATTGATGTCATGTCTGAATAAAAGCATAAGGAACATTGACATAAAAGACACCTATGTCTGAATGACAAAAAGCCATCACTTTAAAACACAGATGAAGCCAGCAATGCTGCGTGTTCCATGTCTGAAAAGGACTTAAGATAAGTCACATTTAACTTTGCTGTAGTAGTAATAACAGTAACAGGGACAGTTAAAGCTCTCCTGACTGTAAAATAATACATTGTGAAATAACCTAAAACATGCCAGCATGATATTTTATACAGAGAATGTGAGAGATACTTCAGATACAAATCATAAAGATGAAAGTAAAAATGCTGCTAAATTGAATGTCTGTGTCCTAATCTAGACATAATTTTAAATCAGTAATAAAAAAAAATGTTACTTTGGCCTTTGAAGGCAAAGATGATACATCCTGTATCAGGTCACTTTATCCAGGTGAGTTCATAGCTGGAAGACTTGGTTACCTTATACTGTACTTTCCCTCCCAGACATTCTCTGTACCACCAGACACAACATAACTAAATCTGTTCATTCGCACTTGCCAAGGACATGACCAAAACATCAAAGTCCTTTTGATTAAATAAAGTAGAAACTACAACAGTAGTAGTTGTTTATGAATGTATGTGTGTGGTTGTTTTATACAATTTTAGCTTCTTCTACTCATTCTGGTCAAAGAATAAATGGGTTTAAAGGCCAATTAATATTCCATGTCATGTAATGTCACAGCGGTTTTCAAGCTATTCAGAGAAGTTGTGGCACATCTACAAATATTTCTGGAATGTGAGTTTATCCTCCTCAGGTGAGGTGGTAGGTGGACAGCAGTAGTTAAAATAATCAGACTGCCATTATCTCACAACCCACAGGAGCCGAGACATAATTCATAGCTCACACGAGCCGGGGAGATGACAGGTGCCTCTCCTTCATGAATGGGAAGACTTGTGTTTGATTGAGTAATTATTTGGGGTTTTGTTTGACAAATAACAAGAATTTTATTTCTGAGACGGCTTTTTTCTCATCACAGTAATGATAGCTGTGGTAAAATGTTCTTGTAAAAGCATTCATATTCATGTTAAGTAGATGTTTGTGATGTGGTCTTTACTTTCTAGGTAATACCTGGGACATTAGCATGCATTTTTTTTCTTTTTGTTTATTGTATCCTAGTGCTGCAAGCTTTTGACAAAGTGACTTTTCACCTGATTCTCTTATTCTTTTGTATGTTCCAGCTCTTTCTAAAAGCAACTTCTGAGCTGCTTCTGTACCAGAACCAATGCCTCTTTCTTAAATTCACCTGACCCAATCAATTCACCTCAAGCTTTTCAGAGCCAATCGTAAATCATGAAAAAAATGGCTGAAAAAGTGACAACAGCGACAGTAAATAAATGTTTGTTGTTTCTTTTCCTTCCTTGTTTCCCACCCTCTTTCTTTCTCTGTTCTTTGTAATGGATGGGGTATTGTTGGTGCTGCCCTCTGGGCAGGGAGAGTTGTTTACTTGGGTGTAAAGTCCCCCATCCACCAAGGGTCTCTGTAGGGGATGTTCCTGTAGCAGCCTCACTCCTAACCTCCCTATAGCTCCAAAAGTTAATAGCATGGAGGAGACGTGATTTATATCAGCTTTGGCACCACCACCAACAGACTGACTTCTTTGTGCTCATGGCCTGCTCAACCAGACCCATTCATCAATAAAGATCACATTTAGAATTCACTCCAAACTCAGTAGATGGTGATTTAATTTCTGGAGAGGTTTTCTAAATAAATAGTCACCCACGTTTCGGAAGTAACTTTAGGCAATATGACTGAATTTTCACTGTTCCTGGTATAAAACTTTTGCAAAAGAGGATGCAACACTGTGGTGTAAAATATCAACATGTTAGAAACTCATTTCTGTCTGGCTTTAGATTTTGGAAGTTCAAGCATAAAAGGAAACATTGCATGCTTTTTAGAGGAAGTTGCCATTAGTTTTAAGCCCTGTGACCAACGATACAGTGAGGCATTTCAACTGCCCATTCACACAAAAGGTCATTTTCATGTGGACTTTCACATAATGACGTTCGAAACTAAACTCACAACAATCATTAAGCATTTGTTATTAATTTAGACATCCACACCACTGTGGCATATTCTGCAGTGTAGAGGTAACAGTTTGTACTCTTACAGTGTGTAATATTTACTACACGTATGAACAATGACACGATTTTCACTGTGTAATCTGTCATATAAACGTTACCCCTGAATAAGATAAACAAATTAGCACATCATGAGCAGCTTGCATAAAGGTGTTATTTGGTTATCTATTATGACTGTATTGCACTTGTTCCTACAGGCCTTTTAACTGGATATCTCGAGTTGAGATTACAAGGTGTCTTGTTTAGGAATGAAAAATGAGGAGTTCATACTTCTTGGCAGTAACAGTTTTCATATTAGGTTTTTTCAAAGAAAAATCTCGGCACTGACACTAATCCCTGTTGTGTCAGCCTGTGGTTGCCAAATGATAGTATATCATCTCCCTGTACGTGTGTGTGGGTGTGTGTGTGCGCGAGTGTGTGAGTGCAATCTTTTCATTTTGGAGTATGCCAGCACATTTTGTCACTGTAACATAAGCTTTACCATAGAGAACCATGGCCGGGCTACAAGATTCAATTTAACCACAACTGTTTACAGCTGTCAATATAGGGACCAACACCACAATAAATGCATTAAATTGCATCTGGCCTCATGTCACAGAAAATAAGGTGAGTGGACGGGCTGTGTAGGGGATGCTGGCTCTCACTATTATTACATGGCTGTGTCTTAAGGGTTGTCTGGGCTGCTGTCCATTGGATTTAATCAGCCTCTATTACCTGCTACCCTTTTCACAGTTAAAATAATCACCCACAATTACTGACATAAAGGGGAGAGCTGACATGAGAGTCAGAGGCAGAGAAATCACACACAAAGTAATTTCTCTCCACCTTGGTTGCTTACATGGCTTTTGATGTTTTGGGGTATGTAATAAAATGATTGAGGGGTGTCTGGCACGACCCCCCTCTGCTGCAGTGTGAACAGTAGATATGGAAATACCCTTTAAAACATACACGCACACACAGAGAAGTAAATGTATAAGATACAGACAGAAAATGCATGGTGTCACACAAACATAAAGCACACACTCGCGACATGAGTATTCATGCCCACACACATGCATGCAGTGCACAGGGGCGTGCACACACACATGCACATGGACACCCACTGCCACCGCCACCATTAACTAAAGAGGTCCGTACAATGTATCGTATGTTGCAGATGAAAGAAAAAGTGAAAATAATTTAATAATTGACCACCTCTAAAATTAAGAAAATAGAACCAAGAGAAAAGGGGCATTGTGATCTACTTTAATCCTCAGCACGCTGCTGGAAAATAAGAGACACCATTAAATGTACCTTTGAAATAAATGGGCCCAATTACCGAGATGGCTGGGACTCTCTGATGAAGCTTTTGTTAAGGCAGACAAACAGGTGGAGGGACAGTCGAAAGGGGGTGAGGAGCAGGAGGCAGATACAGGCGAAATCATTCAAAAATGATCTTTTACCTGAAAGTTAAATTCACATAAATGTTAGTGGTAGTGGAGCTGTGATGCAGGGTCCAGAGAGAACACTGAAACTGAAATTTGCCTATTTGGAGAGATAAAGCGCGAATGATAGCTGTCATAGCCACATAAGAGCGGTGACTAAAAAGTGACCCACACAATTAAAAAAAAACATGCTAAATGTAGACAATATGAACATTAGTAGCAATCATTACCAAGAGGGCTGCTCAGTTACATTAGCTGTTATGTGTTCAGGAAATAAGTCATGTTGAATGGGTTTAGGAGAGTTGTTTTGATAATGGCGTTTTGTTGAATCTCTCCTTTTTAATTATCGGGTCAGAGGGTAGCAGCTCAAACTCCCTCTCTTTCATCCCTCTTCACAACAGTGAGTGTTGCCGACCCTTCCCACAGCAACACAGAATGCTCTGTACCTCTGGTGTAAAACATAGCCTCAATTACTTTCGTTGAAGCTGTTTTCTGAGAGCAATTTTGAACAAAGAAACGTGGTGATAGCATGAAAGGCATATAAATCAGGTATTACGAGCTGCGATTGTCTGTTTCTCAACCGACAACTTGCCTTTTTTTGGAATTAAATAAAGTAAAAAAGTATAAAAGTATTTATTTGAAGGGTGATAAAATCTCCATAAAAGAAAATGAGAACCACGATCCGACGTGTCGTCTGATGACCTCTATATGCCGATGACCTTGTTCTTTCCTTGCAAAAGTTCATTCCTTGTATTTGATCGATCCAGGAAGGGACCAGACCTTACACAGGGAGCTCATAGATGGTTTTGGACACAACAGCTTGTCAAAGGGTAAAGGTTAAGGCCACGAGTGTCTGTCGAGGCCCAGACAGAGGTCAGAAGGTCTCAGTCAGGGTCAGGACCCCAGGTGACCCCCAAGTCTGCGCTCACAGTTGGACTATGGACTCCTGTCACTGCAGCTTCCAGTGAAGGTGGAGGAGAAAGTGAATGAGATAGACAACTTTTTCTAGATAGACATCTTTTAAGGATATTAACCCTAATGTTCTGTTTGGGCCCACTTCGACAGATAAAATAACATTCTTAAAATTGTTTTATCATCTTGATATTATTGCTAATTTTTATTGCTTATAAACATGATTTTGAACTGATTATTTGTTTCAGACCTCTGCTGCAGAGAATGATGCATTACTTCTGTTTAACAAAGCTTTATGGTCATATTTTGTCACCTTCATCAGATGCATAAGCCACCTTTGTGACAAGAAGCAAGCCTCAGTACTTTTCTACATATTGAGTTTCAATAAGAAAAAACCCCCAAATAATTTCAAAGGACTTTTTTTCCAATGATTATTATTATTATTATTATTATTATTATATACTGAGAAGACAATGAGGAAATAAAACCACTGTCAACAAAACATATGGGTTAAGATAATTTCATAAAATCACCACATTAGCTTTAGAAATGACTTAAAGAGTATCTAACAGGTTAACAAGTGAAATGTAAGCTGAACGCATCATCTGCAAAGCAGCCATTTCAGTCTCAGCTGGTGCGTTAAACATAACAGAGCGTAATGTGTACTGCCACCCTACTGTACTATTCATTCCTTCATTACTATTTTATATATGCGAATGATTAACACTCATTGCGTGGCTCAGCTCCTAATCTCTCTGTCGGAGGCCTCCAGTAAAGACAGCTCAAGCTTGAGAGAGTTTTTTTCAGTCATTTAAATTTTTGCACTTCCATTTACCCGCCTTTTAATTTAGCGTATAATGATGCCATTAGAACAAAATCCATCTGGAAGTTCTGTTGGGAGCGGTTAATGTTCCATGGCTTTTTGCTGCTAATGCCAGTGTGCCTGCATTGGCAACAGATGCTCTGAAAGCAACAGATACATTCTCTCCCAACATCATTACAATCATGCCCATGTCCAGGATAAATGTTGCTGCTTGTTCAGGACTATCATACCTGCAATGGGACTGTAAAACACAAAGGATATACAGCAGACTGTATCACTGCCAATGAATTCTAATTTTTCAAGCCATTTATTCATGAACCAGGGGTGTAAAATGTGTCTCTTGTCCCATACAAAGGTGACAGGCAGTAACTCTTTAAGAAGTGAAGCTGAGGGCATGAGAAAAATAAGTAAGTACGTCAAAATTAAAACTTGCGAGTGTTTAGCTTAAACAGTGTACGCACAGTGTTTTGTCACAGCAAAATCTGAACTCAGATCATTTTGCACCCATTGCAGCCATTTTAGTGACCCCTCTCCCACCCACCAACAAACACCCTTGGACAGTTCATCTTTTGTGATATGAAAGCTAGAGAAAAAGGCAAAAAAACTGTTTTCAGTTGCAATTTAGGTGATTAAGTACAGTGGATAATTAATTGGAATAACAAACAATTTCCTCCATGGAGGATTACTGATTAGTCGTGCTCCCCGACGCTGCCATGGCCTTTTTATCCTCTCTGCTTCAATTATGTTAATGCTAACTTTCTCTCCCAGAAATTATTGTGATTAATTTTCTCTTGTTTTGAATTACAATTGCACTGGCTGCTAGCACTTTAAAGCATTCATTAATTCCCAATTAGATTGGTGGGCTCATTTGCTCCAGTGCTGCTCGGTTCTGTAGCACTTTGTGTTTAATGTGCTAATTGGGCGAGATTAAAAACAACTAACCTCTTATGAGAGGAGAAAAGTTATTCAACGGTTACATTAGCATAATTTATCCCAGGATGCTTAATTAGACATTGCCACAGTAATCATGACAACTGACTAACAACTGTTGTCAACAGTTAGATACTAAAACTGAAGTAAGTTCAGGGTTCAGTCGTAATGGATGTAGCGTATGTTGGCTTTCTTCAGTTCTGAGCATCTTGCAAATGTGTTGTCTGTGCTTATCTCCAATCATCCAACATGTCTAAGACAGTATGGTGTTTTTTCGATTTCTGCATTTTATGTCTCTTCAGTGCTTTGTTACAACCACTCGAGCAGCATTAACAGCTCACTACTCCATTAACCCAAGACTTGGATTGTCTCTAACTCATTTACCACCATCAGAGGATCGACGCTTCAGGCAAACATGAGTGGGGTTGGATGTAAGGAAAAAAGAATGCTTTCATGTCCCGATGTGATCTCTTCAAATGGGACCTGGAACCTGGGAGCGAAATATTGTTTAGCTGTGAGTACCGCACAAGCTTTTACATCATAAGATGAGAGATGCTGGTGTGTGTAAGCTCGGAAACTGGCCTTGAGAGGTTTGGTAAAGAACTGGGGTTCTCCAGATCAAAGGAATATAAACCTTGATCATTGCATCTATCAGAGCTCCGTATAGGTTTCTGTAGTCTGAACTTTTTTCAGATTAAAGAGGCCTTTCACTGATAATTCAGTCTGTCTTTTCCTTTGGATTGAGTAATATCATCATCAAAATTTACACCAAGGTTTTTAAGTTAAGTGCTCATTTGGTTGCAGTGCTTGCCTCCATGCATATTTCCAACCTTATCCCTTACTCAGGCTTCACACTATGCCGTTTATACTACTACATAAGGATTTCAGGAGATATGTCTCAGCCAACAAGTCCTCAAAATTAAATTCCAAAAAATACTTCGTCATTGCCCTTTAGAACAACACATACAATCGTTTTGTGATCTGGTGCCACAGGACGACATCATTTGTCAGTGCCTGCCAAAACCATTACAAATCACTGTTGGAAAAATAAATCCTTTTTATGATCCGCTATGGTTAAGGTTTGGCTAGGATTAGGCTCTAAAATGACTTGGTTAGGGTTAGGAAAAGAGCATGTTTGGGTTATAATTACTACTTCGTTAAGGTGAGGGGACCTTCCTTGTCATGGTTAAAATAATAACCACTTGGTTAAGGTGAGGGAACTACCACGGTTATGGTTAAAACAAACCAACTTTGACGGGAAACGAACAGCAGTCTCCCGGTTCAAAGTCTGATGTTTTGTTGACACATCCAACCACCTTGACCTCCTCCATCTGTGGACTTTGTGGCTTTATAACAACGTCACACTGCTTCCCTCTTTGACGGACAAGAGTGATAATTCCTACGGTCTCTAGGGGGCTTTGTCACTTGAACGTAAACATACTGTATGATGTTTTGGGCCATCTGCTGACATGACTGATGCTGTCGTTTTTCTTGGGAGAACAGTCTTGTCTTTGTAGATAATTTTATGCAAATTATAATTTTTCTTAATCTGAAGTCATAGGTGCTGCATGTGTGTCAGGTAAGGTGACACAAATGCAGCATCTATGCACAAATTATTAGTTGCCTTTTGAAATTTCCAATGATACAAAAGCTTATGTTCAGTATAAACAGTCCATGCAGTTTTACAGTATGCTCCATACAGAGTCCATCCTAGGTTGCACATATAACATTACAAGACCGAAAAGGAACTGGATAAGCGAGTATAATGACATCTGGCGTGAATAAGACTGAAGAGGGATACTATCATCTCAGTTCCCATGTTGCTTTAACCTCTTTCATGTCTCAAGTGCTCGGACACTGGCAAAATCTATTAGTACCCTTTTAGAATTACAATGCAGTGAATATCATCCTATCTAGTGTTTTGTTCAGGTAATTCATAGAGCACTTCGAACAATAGTGAAGCATCAAGATGAAAACCATTGTGCCTTGTGTACAAATGGACACTTGTTTATTTCATTGCACACTTTTCATCTATATGGAAATGAACTTATTCGCTCTCTTGCCTTGTTTGTTTGTTTGTCTTGTCCAGCAGGGACAATGAAAGGAAAATAAGAATTGCCTGTGTCCTGGGAACTTTTGTAGAGGCAGCTCTCGTGGCATCATTTCAGGGCAAGAGGAAAGGAGGGCTACATGAAAGAGATGTCCAGCAGCCTAAATTCTCATTTTGCTGAATAGTACAAAGTTTTTTGAGAATATGATCACACTGTTTGTGCTCATATGTACACGCTACCTTAAAGATAAAATAATACTTTTGGCTGTATAACCATCCTCAGTTGTTAAAACATTGATTTTGTTTGTATTAACTCTCTTCATGGTGTAGCACAGTTAAAGGGGAGGGGAAGATAAACTGAGCAAATCATGTATTTTTACAAAGTAATAGAACATTTTAAAATTAGATTTTGTTTTTTCATTTTGATATGTCCCAACATGTACCAGACAAAAGATCTGCTGTATAAACCAGAATTATGTTTCAGATACTTTAGTATTATGATTTCAGTATGAAGTGTGTGTTGTGCATGTGCACTTGTGTGTATGGGATGGGGTGGGTCATTGCACAATGACAACAAGTAATAACTTGTAAAGGCAGCAAATATAGAAAATTGCAAGAGGCGATTATATTATTATATTAAGTCAGGAGTTCAGACAAAACCGGCAGAATGGACGGACATATGAGGACATTATCAAGATATCGTTATTATTAGCAGTAAAGAGGGCAATGACTAAGCACACAAGGGAGCATTAGAGTTATGACTTAATTGAGAAAACAAGGTATCTAGAGAGATAATATCTGTTTAATAACTGTCTTATTTGAATGAAGATGCTTTGGGGATTCACTGCAGGTTGTGATGGGCACAGTGGATGTTGTTAATGGAGGTTTGTAGCACTTTAATCAAACACAAATGAGTTACAACATCGAGGCTTTGGCAGATTGGAAGATCAAACACTTCATATGGATTTTCATGACAAACACACACAATGACATGCCTTTATATGTAACATATTACATATATTATTTTTAATTCTATATGTGCATGTTGTTGATAGAGGAAGGGAAGCATCTTCAAACCTTTCAGCTACATCTCTTCCATTTCCTGCCTCAAACAGGGGACAAAGAGACCCTTGTCTGCTGGTCGTGCCCAGTGCCATTGGGAAGTTAAGGCGGGGAGAATTAGGAAGGGGCAGGAACGGGGCTCCCAACTACAAGGTAACAAGGGAAAACCAATCCCTCCTGGAATTATCCTGATACTGGAGACACAGTGCTCACCAGACAGCGGATCAATGGGTCTCTCTGGGGAGGAGAAGGAAGGAGGAGGGGTCCAGAGCAGGATATTGCACCAAAGAAAGTGTGCCACGCTGTGTCCAAATTACCCCCAAAGTTGTGGGGGATTCCGTTACCTGTTCAGATGTTTTAGTTTGAATGTTCACTTGCCTGTTTTGGCTGTATGCCCATGCCACACCTACCAAGGATCTGGATTTGGAACTAGTATTACAGATTACAATGACACAGAATTGTCCAACAAGCTTTGTTCCGTTGCGGTGTACCACACAAAGTAAAGCACAAGTCAAGCTGAAGCGAAAAAAAGCTTCTCTGGACTTAAACAGTGTTCTTAAACAAAATAAATAATAGTAGTGTTAATAGCTACAGTTTAACTGTAGTATGGTTCAAATTAAAAGTGAAAGTGCTTTAACAGATGATTATATTTCAAAACACAAATGCAGTCATGTGATTGTGCAGGTCAGCCATACATTTGGAAAACAAGCAGATTTGGAAACAAGTAAACTGTGATTAAGTGATTAACTAGCTGAACAGACAATCAAGCATCTTTAGGGTCAGACTGGAAGATATTCTTGGTTAAAAAACAAACAAACATTTTGGTTTGCACATGTAAAGGTCCCTAATTGTGCTTCAGAACGCATCTTTTTATCTGGTTATTGCTGGTGCCTTTTACATTCATATGAACGCCACCAAACTGATAGTGTTTATCAACGGAAACACCAGAACTTCCTCTTTGCTCGTGTTATGACTGGCGACATTTTAAAAATGGTTTGGAAAATATGAAGCTAAACCTTTGAGTTTAACTCAAAGGGATGCCTCATTCAGTGACATCACAGAATAGTCAGCAACATTTTGAACAGTTTAAGCAGTGACAGAAAAATACTAAGGACGTGTTCAGACCGACTTTAGTGCCTGCATGAAAAATCACAGTCCCCTCATTCATTTCAATGAGACCATGCAGAAAAGGCGCAGGGTTGCTTATCAAAAAAGCATAACCTTTGCCGCAATAAAATGCAACGTCATCTGGCTGGACAATCGTTGAGATGGAGGGTGAAATGGTTGTCACTTTAATAGTTTGTGTGTGTGTTTTGGTACTCATGGATCTACAACTGAGCTGGCCTTCCTTCTGTATTTCATCGTCTCGCTGATACATGTTGTTTTCTGTCCGAAGCCCAGTAAGAAGCATCTTCTGGGGTCCATCACTCATTACTCCTAACAAGTCATATTTTCATAAAGCATTTAGGAAAACGCTGTAGCTTATGAAAAATTATGATTCTGCGCCTAACCCTAACCCTAGCTAACAAAGTTTTCTTCAACATCCACCACTTTCCTCTCCAGAGACTACCTGTTAACCTTCCAGTACAACCAGTTTCAATAAGACCGAGACTCTCTTGTTTTCCTTTATCCACCAGCACACAGCTCTTCCACTCGTCTGTTGTCTGCCTTTATGAAAGCATTAGGTATCCTCTTTGAGCCAACATGCATTGGAAATGAAAGAACAGAACACTCTTGGTCCTCGCCCTCCCCGTCCCCCACCACCATCCCACCCCTACAATGCAGTCTTGTCTAGTGCCATGTTTCGAGTGAATGTCATCATCCAACATCTATGAATGAGCGGAGCACGCCACGTCACATATTGATCCACTCCCTTTGTGAGGCCTTCCAAGCTTGTGATAATTAGCATCGTCCATTAGCGACTTTGCTGAGCTAACGTGCCCATTAAGAGTCAAAGCTTCTGTTCTTTTCTGTGAACATTCATTTGGCCCGGATTTTCTTCTTTTAAAGAGAATAATAAGGGAATGGTAAAAATATGTTGTGGACAGATGAAAAGTGGAAAATATAAAGTGGGTGTTTAAATGCATTAAAAGGCATCTAGATTTAATTAACACCCTAGATAGCTGGCAGCTTTGTTCATGTGCTGTAAATGATCATCTTTGCAAAGAACAGAGCTATAATTTTGAGTATGTTTTTAAAAGGTGCTTTGCAGAGGCATTGCAGAGGCCCTTTTCTTTTCACAGCCCAAATGCATAACTTCTCTTTGCCCACTTTGAAGCCAAAAGTAACCTATTTAGAGTCCACCGCAATAAGGCACGTCTTTACTCATCCGTTTTTTTGTAATATCCTTTCATTATCAACAAGTTTGCTGATGACAGTGCAATACATTGGCAAGAATAAGGCGTTTGGAGATCCAGCTATGCAGAACATGAAAAACTAGCTTCAATCAGAATATGTTGACACTTCATGGAATTGTTCCTTCGGTGGTCCAGACCTGAGTATTGATTGCAACACAAGAGGTTCACATCTACCTGTTTACTTTCTCTGTTTACTGTTTGCATTCCTCTGGCAGGCAAAGATATTATTTCTCTGTTGAGGACCCTAGAAAAGCAGCCACCCTGCGCTCAGTGTTCGACCCCATCACCCGCTGTAGCACTACTGATATAATGAGAGACTGTGGAGAGAAACTACCGGCGCCAGTAGAGGCTCTTGGTGTGGCATCCAAACATCGGCTTCCACTCCGTTTTGGGATGCATGCGTGTCACGTTGACCTTACTGGCCATCGGCTGGCTAAGAGGGGAAATGAGCGTAGGGTATGAGAAGGAGGGAGCACCAAAGTAAAGTGCTCACCCTGAGCCATTATGATTAACCATCAGCAGTTTTTGTGTAATCATCGGCAATGTGCACACAGCAGAATCCCGTATGGAAAGAGCTGCAGAGAAAAATCAATCACATTATATTACTGTGGACATGCTTTATTGACCTCTGTTGGTGTTCACACATTTCATACTTGATTTGTATCTACTGGCGGGCGTTTAGAACAATGTGGGCAATTTGGGCAATGAGGAAAAACAGGACAGCATTTTCAAGCCCGAAGCCAATGCTTATGGATTGAGTGCTACTTTACGAAAAAGAGCAACCTATTTAGATGCACTTCCTGCATACATTTTATGAAATACGCGGAAGCGTTGGATGGAGCTGTGCCCTCATTCAGACCCATCAGAGAATATTTGTAGTTTGGACTGACTTGCAGTGTATATATATGGCTGCATAGGAGCCAGACTCGCAGCACAATGTCTGAAATCTCCTGTAGCTCAGGCAGACAACAGTAAATAAGAGTTGGATGTCTCATTATGTGCACACCAAGCCGTGACAGCTGCATTCATCCAAAATGCATTGTATTTAAAGGTTAAGAGTAGTTATGAGAAAAGTAATGTATTATTAAAATACCTTTCGGAGTGAAGTAACTTCAGATATATTTTCCTTGGTAATGAAAGCAGGATTCGGTGGAAATGTAGTAATTTGGAGGCCCATTTCTTCAAGCCTTTATTCCCCCTCTCCCTCTTCAACAATTTATCTGGGGAGAGTGAAGAGCTCACAGCTAGCGAACAGACAGTAAACATTTTGTTATATTCAGAACTATCTCTTATTACTGGTTTTTCATTAAAAAAGAAAGCCTTTCGAAGCATTCAAAGCATTTCGGCGGATGAAGATGCTTCACAATTTTCTCCCTCTCACCTTCTTTCTCTCCTCACTATACCTGAATCCTTTCTCTTTTTGATGCTGTTAAGGGAGTAATTGAGTGCAGAAAATGGCTTGGCTTATTTGGACTGAGCCTGATCCAGAAATGATTAAAGCTAAAGGGGTTTGAGGTATTCAAAGAGAGAGAACGACAAAAAGAATATGGTTAATGCTTTTTTCTTTTTCCATTTTATGAGGAGGGAAGGAGATGGGAGTGGTGGTCAGGCTGAGCAGCCAGACAGGTTGGTGTTCAAGGGGGACTCGGGGGGGGGGGGGGCAACAGAATAGCCCCTACTCATACCCCTATTAAAAGCATCAGGATTGTCAGAGTTGGTAAAAAGACAGGAAATCACTGTAAGAAATGAAGCTTCTTTTACCAATTACTGAATACCGAGTGCACACCTTGGAGCTCTTTGTCCTCTGTAGCACCAGTTCCCTGTCTCTCTACCCCTTTCTCTCCCTTTTTCTTTCTTTTTTTCTTTCTTCCCGCCTCGCTCTCACTCTCTTTCTCTCTCTCTCGCTGGCTTACAGCCTTTGAGTCAGATGCATTAGCACCAAGGCCCGGAGAAGAGGCAGCATTTTCAAAGCCCAGTTGGACTCACTTCTAGCCTGTCGTTGTGGCTCCTTTTCAGGCTTTTATTCGCAGACAGTAGGGGCAGGTCTGAAAGAGACGCCCTCAACCTCTCCACTCAAACATTTATCTCTCCCTTTTTCCCTTGCTACAGCAGAGATGATTAGCGAAGGGAGCCATTTACTGATCCGCAGCGCCTTTCTGTACAGCATGTTAAAAAATAAAAAGGGAGCACATTCAGCTTGTCTGATTAACACACACCTACACAGTTGTGCACATTCAAACACATACTCTCAAACAAACATGTAGTATACATGGACACAGTCTAGCACTCAAATAGATACAAATCTGTATCATTCAAATTGTGTAGCAGCTCTTTCTGTAGTTCTGGGTGACAGCAGTATTTCTTTTTAAATAAAGTCTTTTTTATTTTATCAATAATTGATATGAATGTGAGCCTTTAGTAGAGGATCTGTCAGGTCATTGAGTTTGGATAGATGGGCTCTGTCATGCCCTCTCACCCCAGCCATGACTCTTGGGACCTATAAACACCTCGCGGACTGGCCCTTCATCCCACCTATTGACCAAGTCAGTTAATTACTTCCCAGTTAAAACAATACCAAATAGCTAATGTAGTCAGTAGAGACAATTTAATGCCTGTGGTTGTGTGGGTTTGTAGCCTGTTCATGTGTGTAACAACACAGCAGCACTCCAATATGAGTCCACGGGAGCCATCTTAATGTGGTTTCACATTATGGGTTTTGTGAGGATTGTTGCTGTGGATGCAGTTATGGTGATAGCCACTGGTAATGGTGTCGTTAAAGAAGATATAGCTGCCAAATTAGAGGTTCACAGAGCATATTTGCTGGGGCAATAGCTGCCTTCAGGATCCATAACGTTGTTAGTGAGTTTTCATAGACCATGCTGACGGATGCTGTCGGCTTGTTCAGGGTTTGCTCTTATCAAGACACATGAGGATATTATTATGTAAGATTACTCATTTTCAAGAGATTTAACTCAGGGTCTGTTCCTTTGCAGCCGCTCCCAACACCCCAACCCCACCCGTGCTCCACACCAATCCCTTTACATCGTCCTCACCTCATCTGTCATCCCCACTAGCAGACAGCAGGGGACACTTTTCAAATCACCCAGTGTTTTGCCCACGAGCGCTGTTGTGATGCTAATAAGATTTTCATTTATTTGAAAATATATTACTTCATTTTAGCTCCCTGCATGCGTACAGGTATTTTTAATGGTTTCAGATTTTTAGCTTGGTGTTAATGTCAACCATCAGGAAGTTGCCAGAGTTGACAGCGAGGGTGTGTGGCGTGAGGCATCGCTGCTCTCTGGCAGCCATTTGCAAGGTTAATGTTGTAGAAAACAACATCCATCTCTCCACTCCCCCCCTCTCAAAACAGTTTCATTAGTCCTAGCGCTCTGACCCCTCTTCTTATAGTGTTGTCAAATGTGACGTGCATCATATTATTGGCGAGTGATGCAATCAATAAAGTTTTTAAGTCTGTGCTGCTGCCAAGTTGCCCGTCCTGCTGTTCGTAGTGTGCATATTTTAAAACACAGGGTCAAATTGGCATCGTATATGCCGCCTGGCCGTCTCCCATTCATCCCCAGTTGGCTAATAAATAAGACAGGCTGAAGGCACTGACTATCAATAATAATAACAGAGTGAGTTTAGTTTGGGACCCTATGATGAATGAAGCCTGCATGCTTTTGCACAGCTTTGTTTGGTGCTGACATATTGCTGTTCTGAGCAAGTGAGTCTCAGACAAACACTTTGATTCAGGGGATTACATTAGTTAAACAAATATCCAACTGAATCAAGGCCATGGTGCTCTCTCTCTCTCCATCTGTACTGTTCAGTTTTCTCTTCATATTTAAACATTGATGAAATGAAATTATGTACAGCCATGTATAGTCATATTCACCCACCCAAAAAACCTATTATTTTCTCACAATGAGAAATGTTGCTAACAATGAGGTTATAATATAATGTAACAACATTTAGTTTCAGTTTATTTTGTTATAACAAGAAACCTTTATCATTATAACAAGATATGGTGGTATGTTGTTTTAAAAAATGCTTTTAAATATTTGATGTTATAATGAGAAAAAGATCCAGTATTTATATTTAGATAAATGATTAGGCTTTTGATGAGATAAAGTGAGTGTCTGCTATTGAGAACAGTACATTGTATTGTCTTTGGTGTGCATACACTAAGAAACATTTTAAAACGTATGGGGCTGGACAGTAAAAGAGGTAGTATCATTTGTCACTGATCTGTTGGAGGGACACAAAAGGCTGCAACAATACAAGTCCTAGTCCTGGATTAAAGGACACCGTCAATGGGTTTTCTACACTGAGGATTATTAGAATAGGGTGATCTGGGATCAGGAAACCCAATGGTTTAACTGTAGAAATAATATTGTATCACAACAAATCATGACATCTTGCACACATTCAAATCTGTGTCAACACTGAAACACTCAATCACTGAAAAATGTGGAAAAGAGCAACTTTATTTTCTTAATTATAATGACAGAATGCAGAATATTCATCATTTGATGCAATGTGTCGTGCCTCCCATCACAATTTATTCTCTGATCAGTAAAACCTATTTATAGAAATACAAAAAAACCAATAGTAGAACAAATACAGATTACAGAAACCCCACAATCACACACAAACAAGCTTTGGCTGAATGTTTTCCCATTACAACACAAATGTTCCTTGTACTAACAACATACCTTGAAAAATATTATGTCATTATACAAGAAAATGTTTCTTGTTAGACAATACAAACATCTTGTCTAACAATAAAATATATCATTAAAATATATATAAAATAATATTGCATTATAAAAAGAAACAGAACAAATTGTTTGTTAGTAGTTGCAATAACAGGCTGTAAATTAAAGTATAGTGAGTAAGTCATTCTTGATTAAAAAAAAAAGAAAATTTTAGAAAATGCAGAAATATGCACAAAGATTGCATAAACCTACTGTAAATAGGGCCTTTATAATAACATCCATCTCTTTAAATATTTAACTGAGAGTTGACGGGCTTCAGTATTCTGCCAGCTGGTCACTGTTATTTCCAGCATAGATGCTGTCAAAATATTGATGCTGCTGTTTTCTGTGTGTGTGTGTATGTGTGTGTGTGTGTGTCAAATGCATTTTTAAAATGGACAAAACAATGCAGTGAAGGTCTCACGTTCAAACAAAGTTAGAATGTGACACATTTATAAAATGACCTGTGGGTAATCAGTAAGTAAAATATGCTTAAGCCTGAGCCAACAGAAATGGACAAAAAAGCACTGATAAATTGCTGTGCTCATTGTGAATTCCATACTCAATTGTGGCATTTTCCAGGGTAAATGGAATTGTACATTAAAGTCTGAATATGCCTGACTTTGGGGGAGTGATGCATTTTATTTTCCCTCTTTCTCCCACAGATGTGGCCTGTGGAAGCTACAGTATTGCGGTGCTTTCAGGGAAAAGGCCATCTTTAGGACCTCTTGATCAATCTGTGACCTTTAAGTACATAGCCATCTCGTAAATAGCAGGGTGCGCTTACAGAGACTTCAAAAGCAAGGGGACCTGATAATTTCAAAATGGAGCGGTGTGGAGTGGCGCTGGTGGGGAGTCCGTAAAAGCCTGCCTTGTTCTCTACACACCTCCTCTTTGCTCCACAACAGCCAGTTAGGGTAATAGCTCAAGGGAGAAAGGGGAAGAGAGGGAGAGAGAGGAGGAGGGAGGGATGGATGGATGGATGGATGGAGGGAGAGAAAAACAGGTAATTACTGGTAATCATTGGTCGAGGAAGAGCTGATGATCACTACAGTATAACAGATTGTACTGTTCCCTGTTGAAAAACACTGAGGAGACCGGATGTGGCGCTGTCGGCAGGTAACTACTGGGAAATTAGTCGGTAACCTTAAACCCCCCTCGCAATCATAGAGAAACTCTCTTTCCCTCTTTCTCTCCTTTTCTCTCTTTCTCTCTCATTGAGAGGAGTTATATAAATCTCAATGTTCCACTCAATAAGTACTGTATAAGTAGGGACTATGGGTCCTTTATTATATTACAATCTTTTTTATTTAGATTGCACATCAAGTAGAGGCAAGTAGCTGTGGTTCAACAAGGAGACAGGGTGATACAAACAGAAATTTTAGAGTGAGAGACAGAAGCACTTGGAGTTGTACCTCAGTCTTGATTTAAATCTGAAATATATTCATGAAATGCTTTTGTCAAAAATGTCTGTTTAGTTAAGACAATTCAGTCTGGCTTTGATTTAAACTAAAGCACTAAGTCAAATTCTAGCTGTGTCCACTAGGCAATAAAATCCCTGCCATGAAATGTGATGTTTTATTTTTTATTTTTGTTTTTATCCATACGCTGCAATGAGATTTCCCTGTAATTCCCCTGCAAATAGCTTTAGTTTTCTGAGCCTGGCTGTCCAGCAACATTATCAATTTTCTGCTAAAACCATGTACGTTAAACACAGACATACAACATTAATTAAATGAAAGTGCCTCTAACCATTTGGTAGAATGCACCTCAACCTTTTCCAGAAATGACTGTGCATTGATTGCAACCACTATTTTTTTTTTTTTACCCAAACAGCAAATTTGAGTCTCTTACGATAATAGATGGGAGAATTGCGATGTAGTGTTGATAAGCCAAGCAGCAGACCTTTTTCGGTCACGTTTCATGCAAAGGAGTGAAAAATCAAACGTATATCTTGATCATTTCCACTAGGTCAGAATCAAATTATATGCGGCAGTTAGGTTTCAAATCTCTTGAAAACAACTTCCTCAATTAAAATCATCAATGCAGCTGTATTGCGGCACAGAGTATCACTTCTATTTCAATGATTTCTTACATTGCCTCTCATGTTCACCGTGATGAGCTACTAGAAGTAGACTTTAGCAGAGCCAGTGTCACAAGAAGACTTATTGATTTTGAGCAGTGTCTTCTCCTTGGGCTCTGTGTGACTAGACAGTGGCCTCATCATGGTGGGAGTCTTTAGTGGATCAATTGGGAGCACTTGCGCTGCTTGTACCTGTTTGTAACTGATAAGACAACACTTCAGAGAACTGATAATGATTAGCTGAGGATAAACACATACTGGGGAGGAGAAAAGGAATAAAAATATGGAAGAGAATTAGCATGGAACACTGATTGTCCATTGTGTTTACAACACAAAATAAAACTGCAGTACAATTTTGTTTACTCCCCAATTCACAATTGTTAATCCAATTAGACATTGGTATATTTAACTGTAGACAAAGAATCACAATCGCCAAGAAGAACCTAAATGCTGGAGCTAAAAATTGCATTGCGACATTTTCTTGGATCTGCATGACAAGGTCTACTAGGTAGCCATGTTGTGTCACTTAAGACTCATGAGATCATTGCCGTTTCATCCACATCCCATAATGGTGACACGGTGAGCCCATATCCTGATCCTTCCCCAGTTGAAAAGGGAGTCATGAGATCATTCAGTTTTGACCTAGATGCTAAAGAACATACCGGAGATGACCCTGCCAGACACAAAAGCTATATTTAATATGGAGGCACAGAACATTTGAATGAAGATGACCTTTTATTGGTTTTAGTAAAAAAAAAACATGCTTGTGAAAGAAATGGCCATAAAATATGACTGAAGTCAATGAGGGAGTGACGTTTGAGGGCAGATGCCACTTGTGTTGACATGCGACAGCGCTAACTGTTGTCATGGGAAGCGCGTCACTTAAAACAGGTCAGATCAAAATGTGCCGCTGGGAGTTATGCCTTCCGTCAGTGCTGCCAAACAATGCCATACTAATGAGGTGTAATTCTCACTCTGTTTGTTTTCAAAATTACAGTATCACTAGCACATTACCACACCCATGCAGTATTGTGGTTTTTGAAGTCCACCTTAGCCAATGCATAGTTTTTGTCATGGCCATTCAAAAGGAATTACAAATAACACTGCTAATAATAAAAGGCTTGTAATTGATACATAGGGGGTTTGTCATCTCGCTACAGTTTAATCTGGCCTGCAGGTACTCTGGCAGTGGAGGACAGGTAACGTGAGACTCAAAGATTCGCTGCATTAGTTCTGCTTAGCTAACCGTGAATGCTAATTGCAGGAAGAACAAACTGCTACTCTCCCCTCCTTTTCCTCTCTCCTCCCCCTTTGGCTAACAGTATAGCCCGCTGAGAAGCAAAGAGAGTCATACAGCTTCGCTTGGAGCAGGAACAAAGAAGGTTGTTCTGCAAGCGAGATTCAATATGTAGAGGGAAAACACAGTTGAACATACAGCCGTTGATTTCTCCATAGCAATCATACTGTCCTCTCATGGGCACTATGAATAGTGTGTAGGGTGAGGGTTCACTCAACAGTCTAACTGCACACTAACTATTACCCAAATCAGTGGGAATCTTCCATTTTTTTTAAGCTAAGGCATCAATTTTAGCTTTACCATGTCAGTTTAAATACTGTATGTTTATTGGTCTCCTTTTAAGTGGCAGCCTTTGAAAGCCATTTTCCCCCAAGGTGCTAGTGGTATGCCCTCTCAAAGGAACAGAATATCTGGATTTCAGGTGTAATTAGACCAAATGTCTGATGAGCATTTGACACTCAGCAAATATTATTGAGCAGATGAGATTGTCAGGAACACAAATTTAAAAGATCTGTTAGCTGAAAAGTCAAAACCATTAGCCAAGCGCTCGTATTATGTGACCAAACATCCTCTAATACAAACCTCACTTTGAAATAACCATAGTATTGCAGTATGACCCAAAGAGATCAGAGTGCAAAATTATACCAATCACAAAAGTTCATAGAAGAGGGCTAAAATCTCAATTAAAAGAGTATGCTCCATTCAGAAGAAACCAACTGTGACACGCCTTTGTGAGAAAATAAGACAATGAAAGAAAGAGGGCTAAGAATGGAAGAGTTAAATCCAGTACTAATACTGATACTGATACTAATCTGTGGGCAAGGTCAAAGACCCGGTTACACACCAGAGGCTATAAAGGCTCAAAGGTGCTGGTCAGCCTGAGCCACCAAAGCTGTGATCACTCTCTGAGGTTCTGACCTGGGCAAATGAGAGGCCACTACCCTAGTGGCAACTACTATCTTCTATCCAGACATCTATAGGCTACCTGCAGGCCCTCGGGCAAGAGCTATCATATAGCCACTGTACCAAGCACTCCTGTCTTTACCTTGCAGTGGAGATTTATTGTAATTAGAAGATTCCTTTACAAAAGCTTGGGATCAGCGTTTCTTCAAGGATCTCTGTGCGGTCCCATGGGGGACACCCTTTGATCCCAACCTTCGAACCCTAAGGGTTAAGCCTTCCCTTTGCAAATGAGTTTGACATGATGGACCACTTCCTAATTGGCCAATTGCTCAGTGCCATTTCTGGGTCCTGCTGGTTTAACAAGTGTATGTTTTCCTTCCCACTCTCCAATGTCTTACCACATCAGTACTGATGGCTTTGAAGTGAGTCTTTCCCCCCCACAATATAGATTCATACGTTTTGCTAAAGAAGTCTACATGCAGGGTCATCATGCATAGAAAAGGTTCATATAGTAGAGCCCTTATAACAATCTTAGATAAAAACAGAAATATATTCCCTTAAATATGTACAATCTCACCACTCCGTTAGGACTTTAAAATCTATTGAAATCAGTGTTGTTTGTGTATTCCATTGGGACTCCCACATGTTTTCTCTCTTTTCTCTTTTGTCTCTTTCACTCTACCTCCCACTGTGTGTTATCCTGATAATGCTGAAGGCTATAGTAGCTCTTAAACCATCAGAGACATTGGATGAGAGGACTGGCGGTGTCGAGTCCCACCCCGCAGCATGTGGTTTGTAAGTTTCTGCCCCTCCCCACCTCCATCTTTTTCCCAATCAGATTAGTTTGTCTAATAGTGAGAGGAAAGCTTGTTGCCAGTGGGCCCTGCAGGCTTGGAAGAACAGGTGGCCAAGTGCTGCAATGGTTTCTCTGCATTGATCTGTAAAAACGATGTGGTGGTCTGCATCTGTTTTACACTCCTAGATCATAAACATCTGAAAGTTAGTGCAGCTATATAAGATCAGAGTATCCACAACTTTAGAGAAAATCTTTTTTTAATACTTAAAATTCTTAATTGAATCCATCATCACAAATGAATTGCAGGAGTGTAATGTATTTGGTAACCCTTGTTCTGCAACAGGATGAATAATTCATCCTGTTCCCTTACATCGCGACTACAGTTAGGTTGAACATTTACCTGTACCTGTATTGTGAGAGATCTTTCAAATCTACCTGCAGACCGTTACTCAGATGGATTACCAAGTAACCTTTCCCGATGACCTCTGTAGGGTTTGTTCACCTGCAGGACCATGGGAATCTCCCCTGCCAAAATACCTCCTCCCCAGTACACAGAGAACGTGCCTCACCAGCCGCCTAGCACCAAGACGGATTGTTTAGGGGTGCAGAATTAGTCAGGTCAGGGAATCCTTGGCCTCAGGCCTGGCTAATTACTTTCTAATGTGATGACGATTCTTTTGAAGAGCTGTTTTCTCGCTGACCAAATCCCTTTAAAAGCATCTTGGGGGTGCAAAGGGGGCCGAGAGGGAGTGCGCTGTGGCAGGCCACACCAGGGCCAGAGGGGGTGCTCAGGTTACACTCTGCCTGCCGTGATGCATTGTTGGTGGGACGCCTAGGCTCCAGTGCTCCCCCTCCTCCTCCTCAACCACCACCACCTCCATCCTTTTCCTCTCAGCACTGTCCCTCAAAGAGAGGCTGCCGCAGAGCCTCGCAGAAACTCTGACACCAGTCCAGAGGATGCACTCTGCACATGAAACCTTACACTCAACTAATGGTTACAAATGTGTTTTCAAAGAAATCCCAGGTCTCCCGTATAAACCATAGACTCACACTGCTGGATGGGCATATATGTACACATACACACACACACTCATTGCACACACATGTGGGCACATTGGGACACACAATTGGGGACAATTGGTGCTGCTGAACTGGGAGATTTAAAAAGGACTGCAATGTTGAGATATGAGGTTCTTATTTTACTTTACTCCTGTGGGAGACGAGAGAGAAAAACCAAACACTTGATATTTGGACTGATGTCAGGCCATTTGATTTTTACCACCGTAATGATAGAACATTAACAATTTATTACAATGATAACCAAACATATCAGCAAGTCGATTCTTCAAGGAATTGCCTTAAGAAATTGCAGGTGGCTTGTGCCTTTGACTGACACATCATACGGATTTCAGCGACCTCTTGCTTTCTTTCTCTCATTCCCTCAAAGAGAATGTATTCCCTTCCAGGGGAGTGATCCCTAATTAGCTGTCAGGTGATAGTGTGCTGCTTTCATTGTGCTCCCTGCTGCTGCGCTGCAGGCTATGTGGTCAGCAGTCAGTCTCAGACTGAAGTGACAGATCATCTCTCTATACACCAGACCCCTGCAGCTGAAAGAGACCACTTGGTCCTTACAAAGAGATCCCAACTCTCCATATTAAGAAGAACTCAATATCAGATCTCATAACAAACAGATCACTGACCCAGCAAAGACAAGAGGATCACTTGAGAATCTGTCTGTGCTCTCACAAATAAAAACAATAGCCAGTGATATGTTTGTCTCCCACCTATGGAAGGCTGATGACTGGATTTGGATCTGAATTATTTAGTGGCCCTTTGTGTTTGTCAGTTTGTTCAATGTAGGTGATTTTAATGGAGAAAATATACTTCTTATATCATGTTCCAACATTCAGTGAAACTGACAAAAGCTTTTGGAAAATCACAATCACATTTTGCTATATAAGTGTGAAAAATACCTATCCATTCCTGTATTTCCCAATAAAAGCCATATCTTCTAACTTCACAGGATATGGCAGACAGGTAATTCCTGATATAAAAGATATGATTTCTTCCTGTCTGTCTGTTAGTTTCACTGCAGGTCTCCTGCAGACAGTTCCAGTATCCACCCAGGCTGCAGAGGGACCTTGTTTGAAGGTCATGTCAGCACCGGGGCGTAAACGTTAGACCTTTTTGTGGTCAGGGTAAATGTACAAGGCCGCCCTGCGGGAGCACTCCTTCCCTCTCTTTAATCGGCGTATAACAGGCCCTTGTAGAGCCAAACTGTCTGCGACACATCAGCACTTAGAAATAAAAACCCCTCAGCCAACCCTGCGATGGCTGCGGTTGGAGTACGGCAGCTGGATCATTTCAGAGGGACAACACAGACAGGTCTGCTGGCAGAAGGGAAACAGGAAGGAGAAAATCCATTCTAAGATTGAGTACATACATCTTATTTCTGTATCTTAAAATCTTCCAATTTAAACTTTTAAATATTATATATTAATTTATGTATTATACCTAAGATTAAAAAAAGACTTGCAGGTCTCCCTTGATGATATTATCAAGATGAAAAAATATGGAACTGTTCCACTGACACTAGGTGTATTTTATGGCACTATTGTTGTCTGTTAGCACTACAATAAATCAGCCTAATTTGTATATATGATTCCAGTGTTCAGTTCTTTGCAAATTCATTTTGAGGTTTGTTCCTAAATGACACAGGTTAGCTCTCTGCTTTTAAGCTTTTGTCTTTAAAATGAACCATGTAAGATCACAAGAATATATCATTTAAGATTGTTTACTGTAAATCTGTATATGTTTTTGTTGCTCTGTGATCTGGAATACATGTCCCAATAACAAATTTTTCTTAATGCTCCAACATTCAGCTCCCCTAACATCCACTGTATACTCTGTAAATAAACAGTCTACAAAGTTAATAAGACAAAACACAGAATATACAGCCATCTGTCTGTCAGTGAAGCCAATAATTTGAAGGAGCCGAGAAAGCAAACTTAACAGTTCTAATGCTTCAGCCGAGAAACTTAATTTACCAATTTGCAGGAAGACAAGATGGCAGGAAACAAGCCAATTTGCCACGTGTGCAGCACACAACAAACCCCAGCCTTGCTCCCCAGCCTCATGAGAGGTAATTATCCCTAAAAAAGAATGCCATGCTGTATTAAGATGTAGCCGCATCAAAACGAGGGAGACAGCCTCATTACAAGTAATTATGAGGGAATTAGAAACATCATTTAACTAAACGAGCAAATAATGTCCAGGATATTGAAGAAGCTGCCTGCACTTCTGCCGACCGCTGCAAGTCCCATTACAAAAATTGTAGGTCTTTAATAGAATAATGACATGCTTTATCTTCCCTGCCTCTCTCTGAGAGGGTCTTCGAGCAGAGGGACGGGCTGTGGGAGAGGGGAGGATGTGAAAACAACTGTTGCAGAGCTCTCTGTCCTCAGTGTGGTCTCACTCTTGAGCGCGTAGCATAAGGCCTTCAAGATAATCCCCCTATTATCCTTACAAATACAAAATGGAGAGCAGAGAATTGTATCTCACATCCATTGTTGTGTCAAAGGTAATGCTAATGGACTTATCTCTAGAGTAATAGCCGAGTTCTCTTCACGTACTGTAGCCTATAATAGTTTGATGCATATTGGACAGTGAATGGCACTTCAAAACAAGCAGGTCAAGAAATGGTTGGTAATTTAACAATGAAGCATAATGCATTTTGTCATTAAAGCCTAATGCAGATTTTTGGTTAAATGTTGTTCATGGGGAGTTTAACTTGGAGATGGAAAGGCTTTCATTGTGGTTCAAATAACAGAGCTGCTTGTATTTGACCTTGCATTACAAACATCTCAAAATATGTCAAGTTGATACTGTCAGTCACAGCATCATGATTTTAAGCAAATTGATTTTAAGAATGAAACTCATTCTTTGGTTTAACCAAATGACAAACTTAAAAACTATTTTTATTCAGCTTGGTATATCCTTATGTTTTTATGCCTGTTTCAGTTTCAGTAACCATTTGCATTAGGATTTTGGGTGTGTCTTTAAAGTACCCCTAATAATTTCCAAAGCTATGACTTTACCATATTTTACTTATGCTTCCATATGTTGCATTGCCCATTTCCCGTTGCCTGGTACAGTAGCATATTCCTCTCCTGTTAAGGAGATTTGGTGGGGGCTGGGGAGGGGGGACAAACACAATTTCCCTTCAGCTCCTTCAGTTCCAGTTGATATAAAACAGAATCATGAAAAATCACTTCTGGTCCAAGCTCTCCTTTTTAACCATTAACCCATAAATACAGAAGCTGGTTAAAGCCAGCGGATGACAAGGCCTGCCTCAAAAACCTTGTTACGCTCCCCTCAAATTCATTTAGGGAGCAAACAGGTCTTGAGAGTTGTCTGGCTTAATGCATTGCGATCGCTTTTAAAACTCTTGTCTTGAGGCAGACCCGAGGCTCTGCATCTGCTCGCGGCGTTATACTTCATAAGCTTCCACTCTAATATGAAGCCACACATACCCTCTTTAAATCAAATGGCTGTAAATATGTTAGGAGGTAGTTGAAAAGCCCTCATCCAAATAAATGATGAAGGGAGGGAATATGTAAAAAAAAAAAAAAGAGTTCTTCAAATATTAGAAGAGAACATTATAAATAAAAAACTAAAGTAATGTTGTTGCAGCCTGTTTAAATTTAATGGGGTCTCTATTAAGTTAGTTTTGATCTACATCATTTTATCTCAAGACGTAAAAGAGGTGATATCTGGAGGTTTTAGTATAATTCATTATGATCCTGTAAATATGCTCTAAAAACTATCCTGAGAGTCAATTTGCCCAGTGCTCTCTATCTTTGCCTCTCCCTCGCCACACTGTGTAGCCCACAGTTTCCATTACTCCCATCATAAATTATACCACAGAGTGAATTACACTTGCTTTTCACCTTACCAGGCAGGTTTGATGAATCCTAAGGCACAACACATCATCTCAACAAATCTTCATCACCATGCCAGTCGCTGTCTCTTTGCAGTTTAAACCACTTCAAATCATTTTCATTGCCCTGCTATTAAAATTTGTAATTCACACCTGCCATTGCAGTGATACATAGTTACATCGAACCCCCTCCTCTACCCCCACCTATTCCTCTCCTTCACTTTCTCTCTCTGGCTCTGCTTTGCTCGTTACTGCATCTCCACACATCTCTCTCTCTCTCTCTCTGTCTCCCTGTCTTGTAAATCAAACAACCTCAGGTGACAGGTCATGCAGATTTCCCACAAGTCAGTGGGGTGCAAACATCCATCCGAAAGAGCGGCGCATTGCCGTCACACCTGATGACATAATGACCACTTGGAAACTAATAAACAGCTTCATTCAACCAAAGCTATTGCTCCTTTTCATAAGCGTTACGGTCCCCCATCCCTCTCTCTATCTCTCTTTTCTCTACCTCTCCTATCTGTCACAAATTCATCCTCCTGCACCTCACCTCTTCGCTGGTGCTGGAGTTACCCATAAATCACTGCTGTTGTCTAACGCTATCCATTTTCCCAGAAACACAGGGCGGCTGTTGCAGAAATTGGGTCAGGCATAATCTGCAGGGCAGCAGAGCCTGGCTAGTCATGATTCTGCTAGGTAATGTAGCCATTAGCACACAGGGAGAGATTGGTGGGATGGGTAGAAGGGGTTGGGTGGGTTGTGGTGGATCCCTTGTACATGATGTGACACCCAAGAAAAGCTGGCAAATGACACGGTTTTATCGCTCCCCATCGACCACGGGACATTTGTGTGTGTGTGTGTGTGTGTGTGTGTGTGTGTGTGTGCTTGGGAGTGAGTAAGTGTGCATGATTCTGTTCAGTACATTTGAATTTTAATGTGAGCTAACTTGGACCTCCTGAAAATCTAAACTAGCTTGTGAATGAACAAGACATAATGTATATGGTGTCCAGAATTCAAAGTGTAACTGATACAGTGATTCATTACGCAGATGGAGAAGAGAACGGCTTCGATTAATGAGAGTCTTGAACTTCGACAATATGCCTCTTTATTATGTTTCCCCTTACAAGGCCTGATGCTAGGAGGCAGACTTCACACGAGAGAAGACTTGCTTAGGGATCAAACAAATATGGAAGCTACGTGAGCCTTGCAGAAGGATAAATGCATGACATTTCACACTGCATCCCTACAAATGCTTTGTCTCTCCACAGATACAAGCTGCAATTAAAATGCACCTGTCAAGAAGCTCACAACCTAATATTTGATGTAATAATAGGAGGTGTGTGGTATGATGTGTGAGCCAACAGCAACGGTATGAACAGTGATGTTATATATATGTTAATTACCGCCAGTGTCTTCCGGGTTTTTTCCTCGTTTTAGTCATGGTTAAAGCACAGGTGTTCTCACTTTAAAGCACCTCTAATAAACCTCAACCAGGTGAGAATTACTGCAGTTCTACAACAAATATTCACATTTCATTTCTGACTATATGAGAAGCCTTTAACATATATAGAAATTATCACACTGGATTATTACAATAGAATGCCTTGTAATAAAATGAGTGTACTGTCTGGTCAGGTGACAAGAAGTGTCAACACAACTAAGTAAAATTGAACATTAGCCTTGTTTACATTCGCTTTAAGTGTCTGCCTTCTGAAAAAAAAAAATTAAACTGTGTCAATAGTTAAGTTTACAAATGTAGGGACACAAAAACAGTGCAAAAATAAAACCAAGCAAGCCCAATTTTCACTGAAATAGAAAATTTATTGAATGAGGTTATTATTGAAGGTCTAAATTACAATAGAAACAATGATATTTTTCCTTAAATGGAATAATTATGTTTTACCTGTCAAGTGAAATAAAATGACTGATGCTTTGCAGTATATTTGACAAACCAATTATGAATAAAAAACTGTGTAAAAGATTTTCTTGTGGAATCCATTTTTCTTGAATGTGATATGACTCCATTATTGTCATCAGTTAAGGGAGGAGAAGGAAAATAAAATAAAATAAAAGTACAAAAATTATTATAATTAATTATACACATGGTGTATTTTATACACGTAGGGAAGCTTGGTTGCTTTCTTGAGAGACGTACAGGTGCTGCATAATAAGAATTTCCTCAACAAATAAAGTGATACAATTAATATACAGCGGTTATGTGGAGACACTTATGAGAATGTGTATTGTTTTGTAATGCGCTTTTTTACGTGGACTGCATGGTGAACATACAGTAGAGTCAATCAGTACTCAATCTTGTTATACAGGTTGTATAAAGGTAATGGCAGGTTGCTCCCCGGGTAATACAGGGGCGTCGGAAAGGCGATTGACCGGGGAACTGGAACACGCAGTAAGGAGTTATCTCTGAAAACCAGCGGCATCCCCACTAGTGTCTGTGCGGAGGCGTGGGCCATGTTGGCTGCCTCCAGTTCAGCTGATAGCTGCCGTTTCCATTTGTTCCTCCTGTTCTGAAACCACGTCTTGACCTGAGTCTCCGTCAGCTGCAGGCTGGAGGCTAAGCAGGCCCGCTCCGAGCTGCTCAGGTAGCGCTTCATGTCGAAGGTGGACTCCAGCTGGTACACCTGACTCCGGGAGAAAACCGTGCGCGTCTTCTTCTTGGCCGAGTTGCCCTGCTTGTCCGCACCGTCTGTCTGTCTCTCCTCCGACAGAGGTGACATTTGATGGCACGGTCTCTCCCGCTCCTCCTTATAATCCTGCAGCAGAGGCTGTGGCAGGTGCGGCCGCCGTGCGAGCCCGTCATTTCCAGACAGAAGTCCTTTAGCGGGACCTAAACGCGAGCAAGAGGAGAAGGAGGTGATGGAGGTGATGCATATCATAACCGACAAACACATCTATGTGTTTTAAACAGGCGACTGAGAATTTCGACATACTCAGTTTGAGAGTTCGTCAAGTGTGAACTCTGACTTACTAAATCGACAGCTGAAAACCGGTGACTTTTTAAATAAACAATTCAGCGTGAGTATGCTCGGTGTACAGTAAGCTATTAATTAAATCCCGCTCTATTTAACGCTCAATTGACAACGTGTAGTGCAGCCATTTTAGAAACATGTTTCATCAATTAGCAGGCTCAATTAAATTTGAAATGAGAGCAAAGACAGAGGGCTAATTATTCGACCTTCCACTCTTCCGCTGCTGCTGCGATGATAGTGTGCACATAACAAACAAGTGGAAGTGGATGAGCTGCATGTGAGTGTTACAGTAACAAACACAAGCTAATGAAATGTGAGCTGAAGTGCAAACAAAACCATAAAACAGGAAGCCTGGTTATTTTTCTTAAAAAATAAAAAAAAAACATTTAAAAAAGAACTAATTAGGCTTACTTTCATGTCATTTAGTAAATAAAAAATAGGCTATAAAATGTGTAAATGTGTACAACATTTGAATTATTCTTTTCTACCATTTCAACAATTGGTTTCGTTCCTTTTCTGTAATAATAATAAAAATAATAATGATGATAATAATAATAATAACTAATAACTAATATTCCTCACCTAAACATGAGAAGTTATGCGCTTGGTGCTGGGTGCATTGCTCGCTGTGACCCGTGTCGGAGCAGAAGCAGTCTGCTGAGTCCTCCCCGCCGCTGCACTCCTCCTCGGAGGACACCGACAGTGAGCGCCTCCGCGGCGGAGGCGGCGGCCCCTTGGAGAGCTCTTTGGTCCCGGAGCGCGGCGCATCGGACGGCGTCCCTAAAATAGACTGGATGGTAAAGCTGGAAATCGGGCCCGACGAGCACTTGCTCCCGCTGTCTTCTGCACTACTCATTCTCGCTTCATAACAGTATTGAAGTATTGGCTGAATCTGTCGGTCCCCTTGTATTCCGTTATTGGTCTCTACACGATTGGTGCGTAAAAATTACGAAAGCGGCTTTTGTCTTCTTTTTTTCCCCCCTAGCCTGTTTAATTGTGGAGTTTTATCATTGAAAGAGTTGAAGGTGTTTTTTCTAGAGCTCGGGGAACATGAGTGTAATCCTGGTCCTCCTCCTCACGCTCTGGATCGGAGGCAGCAAGGTTGCGTTGCTTCATTTGCATGTAGGTAAGCTCCTCCTGGGCCAATCGCAGCCTCCAACATAAGCCCGGAAATTTCAAACTCCTGTCAAGGTTTTGAGATGGGATGAAGAGAGCGAGAGAGTCGGAGAAGACCAACAGTGGTCATTTCTGCATTCAGCTGCACTTATAACGGCTAATGTTTAGGCTCCATAACTCGGCTGCAACCTTTACTTTATTTTATTATATTTTATTAAAACATGCAACATATATATATATATATATATATATATATATATATATATATATATATATATATATATATATTAAAACAATGCAATATGAGTTGTCATGAGCTAATATAGTTTTGGATCAATTAAAACTTGGTTATGAATTTTAAAATGGCAAAAAATAATTGCACTAAATTGCCATACGTCATATCTTGACAAAATATGTTGAGATTTATGAAAAATCCATCCATCCATTTTCTATACCGCTTATCCTCTTAGAGGGTCGTGGGGGGGCTGGAGCCAATCCCAGCTATTTATGAAAAATATAATTAAAAAAAAAATTTTTTTTGCAATATCTTTCCTTTAGTGTTATGTGGTTTAAATATGCCTAATTTATATACACATATTGATATATTGTGTGATTCATGAAAAATGTCTATAATCCTAGATGCAACCTGCACAACCAGGAAAAGGCTCAGTCAACTGAGGATGACCTCATGCAAGAACTGTCACGTCGGCTTTTTTCTATTATCCTATGCATGCTAAATTGGCCCGGGTGACGGCAACGCTCATGTAGCCTTGGAACTAACACAGAGGCCTGACTCATTTTTCCTGAAAATAATAAACTCATTCCGCGTCCATTATCTGCGATTAAGAATTAATTTGATCATTACTGGGCTAATCTGCCTCGTGATGACCGCGCGTGGAGTGGAGGCCGGCTAATTGATTGACTAATTGATTGGAGGTGGTGGGGGCTGAGTGCGCGCACGCGTGTATGTGTGTGTGCGCGGTGTGAGAGGAGGGGGTGCGCTTCCCACCACCGCCCTCCTCCCACCTTCATCACCCATGCTCTATCTGTGTGTGTGTGTGTGTGTGTGTGTGTGTGTGTGTGTGTGTGTGTGTGTGTGAGACTCTCTGATTGTGTCTGGCTGCGGGACAGCTGCGGGGCTTGAGCTGGCGGTTCGGGCACATTATCCCTCTTTTACTGCTTTGTAAGGGAGCCCCAGACACATTACAAATGGTCAGCTTTAATCATCGTGTCAGCGCTCTTCCTTGTAGCCACACAACCGGCATTCGGTGTTAAGACAGGCTGGTAAAGGTGAGAAGACGGCAACTGTGGACGCTGATGATGTTGCTGACGATGATGATGATGATGGTGATGGTGATGATGATGCTGACAGCAGCTTCTGTCGTCATCATCATCATCATCATAGCAGCCAGACAGAAGCATCTGGATCCGCGCGTAAATATCGTCAACTGGCAGCGGGGCCGGCAGCTGCTTAACGATCTTAACAAAACGCTTACGCAGGGGAGGCTTTACTGAAGGGGGGGCAAATATATGAGGGCAGTCAGGGCGGATGCTGGATTTATGGTGGTTACACATAAGGCGTGAAATCTGCAATGACAGTTAAATGGGTTTATTTTATATGCCGCTCTTTTCAAACAAAGACCTTTGTCAGTGTAGCCGCCTTCATCACTTTCAGGCGACTTTTGCAAAGTGAGATTAGTTCATCATGTAGTGGACATAACAGGCTGCTATTGTGCAGCAGAGACTGAGTTACACACGCTGTTTTTATGTCAGAGTTGGCGTTTATAGGCCAGCAGTGTAGTTCCCTCTATTAGTATGGAAATGTTCATCCCTTACCCGTGTTTCTGCGTTTCTGGCGAGGCCCAAACAGCAAGGAGCGGGCCCAAGTTCGTGCTCTATCACAATGATAGGTGGTGGTTTGGCCGCCCTACCGCAATAACAGAACAAGATCTTTAGCAGGAGAGAAAGGTCTGAGAAAGACAGATGAAGTTATGAGGCACTTTGATCTGGGAATCAAGCTTCGATAAATATTAAACAAAGACCCTTTACACGTGTGTATTATGATATATGGCGTGTCCAACTCTAGAATAAGGAAATTACCAGAGAAAATGATATCAATAAATTTTCTAAGTATAAACGTTGATTATGTTTCGATTTTCATTCAAGAAAGCGGGGCCTGCTCTTTTTTCAGGAGGCGTGTGTGTGTGTGTGTGTGTGTGTGTGAGTGAGAGAGAGAGAGAGAGAGAGAGAGAGAGTTGTAAACGCAAGCAGAGCGCCCTAGCCCTGGAGGTGTACAATTTATGTAATCTGAGTGTGGAAATGAACTGGGTAATTTATTGGAAAACACAAAGTCAGGAAGATTGGATCAGTACAGCCTATCCACAGGCTCCTATCCATCAAGTTCCAATTAACAACCTAACCATTGAGTTTTAATGGCTTTCCAATCTACTGCCCTGATAGACTCATCAATTCCTCAGGGAGAAATTAAGAAAATCGACCGCCCCTCGGCGTTTCAGTGTCATTCTTCACAGCAACTATATGTCAAATTAAAAACACAATTAAAATTTAAACTGTTCCAATCAGACGGTGCCCCGCAACCTATGTTTCACTTAATAGAACTTTGATGAAAATCTGATGCTCGCATTCAATCAGCAAAGCAAATGGGATGGGTTTAAAACAAGATTTCCTCTTCAAGAAGTGTCAAAAGAGTTGTTCAAACACAAGAGCTTTGACGTGTCACACCAGGGACTGTTTGGCCCCTGATTATGGAAATTCACCAGTAGGTTGTATCTATAACAGGATGCGTTTGTTGACGCACAGGACAGGGCCAACGTGAAAGGTGCCTTTGAGTTGATTTGCTTGAACTTTTCCATACACGCATTCACTTTTGTCCCACTTTGCCCGAGGGAGCCCTCAAGGAGGATGTTTGTTGTTTGATATGATTTGTTAAAGAAATTGAAAACTTTATAGGTGAGGATTAAGCTTATATATTCTCTTACTGCTTCAACTGAAATACCACTGAATCACATGCTGTCTGCTGCCAACCCCTTTAGGACCTCAGAGAACCTCATTTCATGAACCACTGCCAGAAATGATTCTTGAGCTTGAGCCATGACAGAGCTTATTTTGGTTCTCTAAACGAATGCTTAAATCTCTGCATGCAGCCTTTAAGTCCCGCTATAACAAACTTTAATAGTACACCTCATGTGTGAGCAGGTGCCAGTGGCTACAGAGAAGAGGCTAGCGTTACGCAAGGTGGTCGGGCCACTTCTGTGTTTCCAAACTGGCACTAAAACCTATGATAGGGCTTAAAATTAGCCTACCCATTCAGCTCTCCATTTTAATGCAATACACTGAGCGCAGTTCCCGGTCACGTCCGTTTGCCCCCGTTCCTGCAAATGTACTTTATCTGATTTTGGCCCCGCTCCCTTTTCTCCTTTACATAAAGATGTCGCACAAATGGAAATTATCGAGTGGTAATTTTTTCAATTTATGCGCGCAAATCAAGGTCATACGCTGAGCCAAATCGGCACGTTAACGTTGCTCTTACTTGGCGCAATATGATGCAGACGTTTACAGATCGATATGTGCCAGAGGAATAATGCCATACTAATCTATTAATTTGCAGTAATGGGGCCGTGTTGAGTGTGCATGGTAGGTACGCGTCAATACTTGGGTGATCTGACGATATTTGAATGAATCCTTTGTCTCTTGATGAGGTCATCCTATAGAGTTTATTGCTGACTGATTCATTTCCAATAACTTCATTAGCCTACAGATGAAAACAGAAAATATCCTTTGAGGCAAAGGCTGATGTGCATAGTTGATTTTTATTCATGTCATCTGTTACATTTTGAATTTCAACAATTTTCTTTATGGTGATATTTCTCATGTTTGGGCTATCCAAGTGCAATATTGTGTAGTCTGTTATTAGATGTATTTATGCAGCGTACTGCAGGCAGATTAAACCTTCAGATACTCCTAACATTGTCCTCAAATTGTGAAGCAGTGGTTTGTCTGCCTGCGCGTCAATCACAAGCATGTTGTAGTTTCTACAGATACAAGTGTCCACCTGGACTCTGTCACCTGATTACAGTGTGGAGGTGGAATCTACTCAGATTCGTAAAGAAATGTTAAAAGCTTTGTTTAAATAAAATATTCCACACTGGTGATTATTTATTACTGGTATTTATTACCGATTACTGTTTATTATTGTGCTTGTGTCCAGCTCAGCAGAGGCTGAGAGGAGTGTTCACTCCCTCCCATCATAGCCTCCTCCCCTCGGATCTGCGTTGCTCTCTTGTAACTTTAGAATAGGCTACATCCAGTTTTAAAATAAAATAAAAAATATTATATGCCGGAACAATAGCCTATATGTAGTAAATGTCAGGCTCAGGTTCAGTCTCGGCACGATGTCTAACCTGGATCCTGTTAAAAATGGCCTACCTATATCGAAATGTGATTCTGAAACTTTTTTTTCCTTAAGTTTAAAAAACAGCCTGTATCTCTATTTTGTATTAGCTTACACTTTTATTAATTTCCATTGAATTGATCAAATCACGCAATATCTTGAATCAAGTTGTGCTTCCTTATTCAAGACAAAATGTTAAAGCAGGTTAATTTGCATGAAAACAAGCAGGGATATCTCATCGTATTTTTTTTTTTATACCTTTACCTGTATTATTTAAGTAACTTAACCTAGTAACTTAACTTAGCCTACAAACATATTCATGTCTTCATTGAGATAGTCGCATTAAGTGTCCAGTGACACCTGTAGAATCGTATGTGTTACAAAGTACCAGTTAAATAATTTCTCTAATTTGAAATTTTACACCTTTTTTTTTTTTTAAAGTTGAACCATTAATTTAGGCTACTATATGCAATATTGGCGTTAACTGTGGAGACATGGTGAAATGTTTTACAGATCAAAAAAATAAAAATATAAGAGTAGGCCTATTATTTTTATATTCTAAAACAAGTGTCCTATCTTACCACTCAAATATAAGTGGCAGCACAAGTGATCCTTGTAAAGAGACGTTTCCTCATAAAGTAGTAAAAAATAAAATTATGTCCAGAAAAGAAAGTGCTTATAATAGCCTACAAAAATAAGAGAAAAATAAAATAAGAATGACTTAACAGTAAAATTAACGGCTTGCTGCAACACCAAAATAGGGAGGTGGAGATACATGTAATAGATCCTTAGGCTACATCCTTCCACCTCACACTGAACATACAATACAATACACACACACACACACACACACACACACACACACACCATGAGAGAGAGAAAAAAATGTTAAAAGACAGCAGCTCATACTCAGGGAGTAATGTCCTCTTCTGAATACATTACCCATAATTTTGGCAAGATGGTGGCAATTACGCATGTAATTGACCGAGCCTCTTTTTATGTAAAATAACGTTTTTAAAGTGCATAACACTAAGATGATTACAGAAACCCACCTGCCCATGCTGTGTGTGTGTGTGTGTCTATTATCAAAAGATTAATTTGGCTCATCAGCTACTTTTTTCTTTTTCTTTTGGTGTCTCTTGGTGCACAACATTTTTGTGAAACATGTTTTATACTGTAGTGAAAAAAATTAAAATATATGTTAATTATAAAATGGCTCCATTTAACCTCCTCTGGTCATTACTGAGATTTTCTGATCCATCACTGGATACATAAGTCATACAAAAATATCCTAAAAATGTAAGGAATATTCTCCATTTATTTCACAACATGGTTCAGCAATACAATATCAAAACGTTGTTTTTACTGTACAAAGGAGAAGCTGTAAGTTGCAGCCCCTCTCCCCGGGCCTCATTAAATATATACATTTACATATTTTTTACACCAGTGTAGTCGATATTTTTGTTCAAAAACACAAAGTAGATTAAGAGACATTGGAGCTCACACTTGTGCTTGAAGGACGTGTCCATGTGGAGGGAACAAGGGTGAGAATCACTAAAACTAAACATAAACCTACATGGGTATTTTACAGTTGAGTGTCTTGATTGTCCCCCGTCAAGCGCTTTAAAAAGCAAAAAAGCGAAATTACAACAAAAGCCTCATCAATCAACATGTATGTTTCCCGTTTAGTGGATTCATTCATTCACAGCACACCGTCAGTGTATTGCACATCATCGTGTAATCAGTTCTGGAAATGTAAATAAAATCAAATAATTATGTTAAATGATATGTAGGCCTTCGCCTTTAGGCCGCCAATTTTTGTAAACAAGGTAAAGTTTTTTATACATCACACAGAGTTGGCCTGCCCAGCAACAGCCACGGTGTAAAAACTAGTGGAAAAATAAAAGACACTCATCAGGTATAAGCAGGCGGACTCCTGAGGTGATAATTATATATAGGCTAATAATAATAATAATAATAATAATAGTAATGATCTAAAACATGGGATTTGAAAAATAATAGCCTGGTAAAAAACAAACAAACATGGGATTTGAATTGTCGGATCACGTGTAAACGGCACCCTTATGGAAAATGACACAAGCTATTTGCCAAAGAAGGTCCATGTAAGCCTGACAGTGTGTCCCCTTTTATTTCCTTTTTTTTTTTGTTTTTTTTTGTTTTTTTGTTTCTTCATTCAGTCAGTTGTACAAAAATATTAAGTCTTTTTTTTTTTACTTTTCGGATGAGCTGATTTTGAAAATAGACACCAACTTGTGCCGCAAGACTCAGCTCTTTTCAAACCGGTCTGAGAAGCGGCACGGATGTGACGATGGGATGGGAGTAGTAGACGCCCGGGTGCGGGAAGGTGAGCAGGGGCTGGCTCGCGGGCACGTTGGCAGCGGCGCCTCCGCTCTCCGAAGCCGAGTTCTCGTGGTAGAGGATGGGCACCCGGACTATCCTCTGCGCCGCGGCGTGACTCAGGTTGGCGGCCTCCAGCTCCGCGGCCAGCTGCCTCTTCCACTTGTTCCTCCTGTTCTGGAACCAGATCTTCACCTGAGTCTCCGTCAGGTGGAGGGACGCGGCCAGACCGGCCCGCTCCGAGCTGCTCAGGTAGCGCTTCATGTCGAAGGTGGACTCCAGCTGGAACACCTGGCTCCGGGAAAAAACCGTGCGCGTCTTCTTCTTGCGGCACGGCTTCTTGTCGTCATCCCTTTTCTTCCACTCCTCCAGCTCGTCTTTTTTGGCTTCTTCCGTGTCGCTCTCCTCCAAGATTATCTCGTCGCCGCTTTTGTTGTTGTGCTCATCGTCATCGTCATCGTCTTTGACGTCTGGTTCGGATTTGAGGACCAGGTCCGGCGAGTCTCTGTCTGTGCCCGAGGTTGGAGAGGAGTCTCTGGCTCTTGGTTTTGCGGTGACTGAAATGGGGACACAGGGAGATGTGGTCATACACACTGGGGCCTGAAGCTAGCCTATGTGTTTGGGATTGTATTACAGCCTGTTGATAGACTACTCGACAGCCTGTGGACTATTGAAAAACTAAAACTGTTATAAATAGTGCAAGACAACTATGGCTTGAACATAAAAAACTTTTAGACTGACAACACCGTGGTCAAATATATTCAAATTATTCTTTTTACTATTAAAATAACTTTTTAACAGACTAAAGAAATAAAATATTCATATGTAGGCCTGCTTTAGGTTATGTATTAGTTTTATTAGAACAAACCGGGTTGTAAATTCACTCTCCTACTTGAACAAGCTTTCAAAATCCCCTTTTTTTCTTTGCATGAACGCATGATAGTGCCATTCATATCAGCGTGTTTTAAATCCCACGTGAATAAATCACAGAAACAGGCAGGTAAAAACGCTGTCAGTGACCGAGCCTCTGGGGTAAGATGTTCATAGTGAGTGCCAATAGACAAATCAAAAGCACGCTACGCATCGTCACCCTCATCCAATGATTTGATGATGTCTACTTCATTTTATGCTCAGTGTGTCACTTTATTGATCTATAATCCCGCGTCGTGGCATAACAAAATAGGCCTTCATAGAGGACAAATCACTGTGTGTGGTAAAGACAAGGCATGTAATATTATTTCCTGTCACCAAAACGCACAAAATCCACATAAACGAGTAAACAGCTGAGGAAGAGAGGAAGTGCAATGACTGCTTGATGACAAGATACTATTTTGTGTTAGAAAACGCACAGGGGACGTGGTCCTGAAAAAGTTTCCCCTCTCTATTTTAATGATCAAGAGGAAAAACTCAAACATCAAAATGGAATTCAAAGGCTAAAAGTGTGACAATTGCTTGCTCATAAGTGGTACTCTGTCAGCGCCCATAATAATAAATATTGTTGTTTTCTGTCAGTCTTACCTTCGGTTCGGTGTAGGTGGGCGGATGAGCTGAGGGCGTAGGGGTACCACCACGCCGAGGTGCGCTCCAAGTAGTGAGCCGGTAGATTGAACCTCTGCGCGGGCAGGTCAAAGCGTGGAAAGTTGAAGTCCCCGACCTGGGAAAGGGAAAATCCTCCCTCCAAGGCCGCCTTGGCGGCAGCCAGCACTGGCTTGGGTTTGGACGGTTTGCTATCACAGTTCAGCAGGTTCTTAATGAAGAAAGGAGAGTCCTTGGCCGAAGCGCACGTCTCTTGCGTTGTCTCTGGCATCGCTGTAGCTGTGGTCTGAACGCAGAGGACCACGGAAGCAGGAATTAAAAGAGAAAAAAAAGCAAGGCTGACTTACAGACTGTCGATATCCTGGCTGCGAGGAGTCCCTGTTTTAATCGTCTCAGTGATTTAACGCGGAGACTCGATTTCACACCCGGAGAGCGCGTCAAAACACACGTCCTTCTAGGCTAGAAAAATAATAGCCTAAAATAAAATGTTGGAGAGGTACAAAAGAAACACGTATAAGCATGGAGATGTCTCATTCCGGGCTCTTTCGCCAAAACGCAAACTGTGTCCACCGTGTCAGTCAGTCTGGCGTCTGATGCTAATGATGAAATAAAAATGTCATCCAAGTTAAATGCGGAAAGTATAGGCGATTGGGCATGTACAATGGCAAATGGGATTAAGGGAGAGACGGCGAGGAGAGAGAGAGAGAGAGAGAGAAAGAGAGAGAGAGAGAGAGAGAGAGAGAGAGAGAGACCATCCTCCCCTCTCTGTGCGCTCTGGCTGCAGGCTGTGTGTGCTCGCCTGTTATTGGTCTCATATAGTCCAATTAGGCAGCAAATGAACACAGGGCTGTTAGCGCCAAAAAGGAAGGTTTGGGATAAGCGCCACATCCCACAACTAACATTACAGTCAGACTGCAGACCGACTGCACGAGGTTACTCACAATACAGTGTTTTTTATATTTAAAAATACATTTTTGAACAACTTTACTCAAGCTGCAGGTGTCCAGCTGATTTTCTTTTTAATTCGGCTATTTATGAATACATTTTAGGAGATGTTAGACTATGTTTAACTTCTAAAATCATCACCAAAAGCTATGTATTCTAAACAAATTATTTTTAAAAAGCCTTTAGGCCTATACTTAAAGCCTGCATTGATTATCCAAGGCCTAAATGTGGCGCTTTTATATAGTGAGTCCGTTCAAACAGATTACATTGAATAAAAAAAAAAATTAATCTTAAAATTATCTAAAAACAACGTTCTCCGTGTTTGTGAGATGAACATGTATGTATGTTATGCCAGCACTCTAAATCGTCACATAGTCCCCAAATTATTATTTCTCAGACTCTTAGACACAATATGAGAAAGGCCTGAGATCAGGCTGCAGCTACTCAACGTGTCACCAAAGGGCGATTAGATTCATATTTCTAATTCATTGATTTTCAGCAAGGGCCACTTCCACAATGTCTGCGGGTCGCAGTCATTTATTTCTCCCTATCGATTTGGTTAATTCATCCCTCAGATTGCACTCTTTGTAAATGTGCTATGTATATTCACTCATTGATATTAATTGACTTGTTAAAAAGCAGTCCATTGGTTGGAAGATGGTGTAGAAAAAGAACTGGGAGACAGCGTCCTCTGTGGGCCACCAGGAGGAAATACAAGTATGTGGAGAGTGTGTGTGTGTGTGTGTGTGTGTGCTTGTATTAATGACGTTTTGGGGACAAAAGCCTTAATCACACTGTCACATTGTGGGGACTCACCTCCACTTTGTGGGGTCCCCACAAGGCAAACCACTGAATTTTAGGGTAAAGATTTAGGGTTTTGGTTAAAGTTAGGGTTGGAGGTGGGTAGTAATTATGGTTAGTGTTAGAATAAGTCTCCAGGGAATGAAGTTAATGTGCGAGACCAACACAGACAGGAAAAAGACTTTTCTTCTAAATTTAGCATATTTGTCCTATAAAACAGTTTGATCAGTGTGACCTAACTGAGATATACTCATCATCATCATCCGTTCCACTCATTAGCCACGTGATATGCAGCCATAACAAAGGGTGTCAGTGACAAGGTAAAGGTTGCACCACGTGTCATGGTGCTTCTTTTCTCATCATCTGTAGTTCTTACATGCACCGTCATGTCCGTGTAATTAACATGTGTTATTCATTTAGTGAGCTGCTCAAGTGGCGATATCCTGTTACTGTGATGTAATTACTACCTTTCCTTATCATCACAGGTATCTGATGGCACTCTCTGGACTGAGGTGCAAAATGAGCGTATTTGGTTGGGAGCTTAGTACAAAATCCAATGAATTCACATTATTCCAATATGCTTCAGTCAGTATTTGTGGATAGTGACAGCTCTTTAGAAACAAGAAGGTCTGAATCTTTTATTTATGGGACACAGACTATGCATGTTTATATTACTTGTTTGGACTTTTACATCCAGATCATGCAGTAATTTTATTTTATATTATTTTATTCCGGCAGTACTACTGAATCAAGTGGGTACCAGTTATGTTCATAGCATCTAAAGACAATTTGGATACTGTCACTGGGTCCACCAAAGCTCTATTCACACGGCGACAACATTAAAGGAACAGAGTAACTCAAGCTCTTGGAAACTCTTACTGGTTGCAATTTCACCCATGTTTTCATTGTATTTATATTGTTTATACGCTCCACAACACTACTGAACACAGAGAAGAAACTGCTACGAAAAAATTAAACACAGACTTGTTCAAGATTATTGTGAATGATTTTAAACATTTAAGACACAGTATTTCGAAGGGAAAGAAGGTGGAAGGATGTAGGAAGGAACACACAGAGAAGCTGATGCCTGATGTAGGTCTATGTGACCAAAATGGCGCATGAAATAAATAAATATATTATCTGGGAGCTGTTCTGTGTGCAGATATCATTTCTCTTCTCTCTGTATTATTATTTTAACCCTTGAATAAAAGTGACTCTTGTAGACATTCATCACATTGGCCAGATTCCCAGGTTGTGTTTTTGAATAATCCAACAGAGATTGTTGAAGGGGCCAGTAATATTTATGCCACAAATAATAGTTTACTACGCTTTACTACTATAATGGCAGTCCAAGATGCTTAAATGGGGATAGAAATAACACAACAAATGCTAACCCTGAACATAAACTGTACAAACTAAAATCCTGTAGACTTTAAAAAATACAGTTCATATCATGCATTGATTAGAAACATGCAGTAGACATTGCCCAGAGGCCATATAGGCCTTCTGAATGCTCCATAAGTCTATTTTTGTTGCTCCTCGGGTAGGTTACTATGACTTTTATATTATTTATTTCAAAGCACCCAGATATTGATTATTTCACAAGGAAAAATGACAAATGGCAGGAGGGAATGACACGGTCAGCAGGTTCTATTAGAGAAATGATAGTGTTGCTCGTGGTTTGTTAAAAGGTCCAGTTTAGATACTTTATAGGTTTACATCCATCATCGTCTAATGACCTATTTGATGAAAAACACGCGCTCTGGTGACAACGGCCCTGTGCAGCCAACTTCGCTTTGTAATTGCTCCCATATTAAATATAGATTTTTGTTTTGATATCTTGTGAGAATTCCTTTCTGTGGGTCAAAATTGTGATAAAAGACATGGATGCAACGGCAAAAGCTCAGGAGGGAGAAAACTGGAAGGAAAATGGGAAAAATAGGTGAGTATGAGATGTTGACGGTGGAACTGTGAGTTTGTGATTTTGAGTTCTGAGCAGTGGTGGAGGAAGTATTCAGATCCTTTACTCAAGTTAAAGCAGCAATACTGCAATATGAGAATACTCCATTAAAAGTAAAAGTACTTATAATGTCAAAAAAAGGCCCCTGTGAGTTATACTATAGCAGCATATTATTGGATTATTTATACTGATATATTAATGTAAAAGAAGCATTTATTGTTGTAGTTGGTCGAGGTGGAGCTCATTTTAACATTTTAAACTGTTTTGTAGTTTAATCTACAGAAATGCATCATTTCATAAACTCATGACAGTTTTTATGTAAAATCTTATACTTCAAATTAACTAGTAGCTGAAGCCATCAGACAAATGTAGTCAGTGGTGGAGGTATCAGATCCTTTACCAATACCACACTGTACAAATACTCCATTACACGTTAAGGTCCTGCATTTAAAATTATACTTAAAAGTATGCAAGTATTATTAGAAAAATGTACTTGAAGTATCCAAACTAAAAGTACTCATTGCATAAAAATGGTCCCTGTGAGTGTTATACTATTATGATAGTATTAGATTATTATTGCTGACGTATTAATGAGAAAGAAGCATTTTACTGTTGTAGCTGGTCACAAGTTACAGTTAGTATTTTTACCTGTAACACTGCATCATATTATATAAAAAAATCTGATGTTTTGTAAAAGCTGTAAATAGTAGATAAAGCTGTCAATGAATGTAGCAGAGTAAAAAGTACAGTATTTGCCTTGAATAAATGTACTTAGTTACTTTCCACCACTGGTTCTGAGGTTATGAGTCTTTGTACTTGTTTACGAATCAGTGAAACCAAAAAGAGATTATTTTAGCCTATTTGAATAACAATACATTCTGCTGTATTACTAGCTTATGACAGTCTAAAAACAATGTAATAGTACAAATTGACTCTTAGGCCTAGGTAAACATGGATGTCAGCCGATGAAACACTATCCATGCATGCAACCATTCAGAACATTGTTTTCATTTGGTATGAGGAATTGAAACTGAGAATTTGCACATAATCCTGTTGGGCAACAAGATCTTGGTGTCAAACTGCGTCCACGCAGACGGCAGCATTTATCACTGTAACCTGTTCACCCAGTGTCCTTCTTGCACTTTTAACTGGACACTCCTGTTGGGACGAGCCATTAAACCAACGAAGGCCACACTGAGATTACTTAGTTTTAAGTATTGCTTTTAACTTGTAAGGGAATTGGTGGCCCTCCACTGACCCGGCACGCTTTAATTGGGATTGTGCAAGTATTGATTGTACGTGGCCAGGCGTATCTTGAATTACAGCCTGATTAGCTTTTACTCGGCCCCTTGCACCAGCCAGTCGAAGGAGTTCAATGTCATCCAGGTTGGAACAATTCAGAGGCCACTTGACTAGAGGGAGTCTTGTTACTTCCTGTGTAAACAGGAAACAACATACGTTTAAGGAGGGGACTGACAGTTCTTCTTCACTTCAGTCACACACAGCTGTAATATTCCCTTAGTGTATGATCACTCCCTTTTCTAAATAATTTGAAGTCACTTAGCATGTATCCTTGAATGAGTAGATATGAGCACATAGAAAGTGTATTCTCCCTTTTATCTCTCCTGCTCTCATTTTATCCACACTTTATCACTCCTTTTTTTCCTTTATTGTTTCTCAGCAGAGATGATGACCTCTGTAAGGTTTGGATGGAAACAGTCATAGGAGCGATGTAGCCCTTTTTCTCTATTATGAGCAGCTTCGTCCGAGCCCCCCAGGCACCCAGCCTCAATATCCACCCTATGTACCTCCAAAAGCTCTGCCCTGGATCGTCGGCTTTTACCCAGCCTGCCTGTATGTGTCGATAATCTGGAGAGGGCAACAGAAAAGTTCTCATCAGTGTCAGCCTGAGATATAGATATGGGCCGGGTAACAAATGGCCAAATGCACAGGCGGCAGAGCAGACCATCAATAAAGCAATTTCTTGTGTCATAACAGCCACGCTTTTCCTAAAGCCAACCTTTCAAAACTTTTCCCTCTGCAAATCGCTGCAGCCCCACCATTAGAGTCCTGCCTTGTGAATTTAATGGATTCCGTACAAACAATATTCCACCATAATGGAAAAGGTTGAAGTCACTGAAGACAGATGAAGTCATAAACACGTATAATTGAGAATCAAAGACCGATAAATTTTAAACTGCTATCCATTTTCTCTTTTTAGATGATGATCTATGTCAGCGCGGCTGAAGGAAAATGGAAGAGATTATGGGGGAAAATTATAACAATAAATTTTCTAAACATACACCTTGATTATGCTTCGATTTTTTGGAGGGGTAGAGGGCGAGGGAGGGGGTTAGAAAGAAGGCTGGGATCGCTGAAAGCTTGCTGGCTAAATGGCACCATAAAATAGGTTCCCTGCTCTTTTGCCTGCAGAGCGTAGGCATGCCTGGAGGTGTGATTTTTCCCCCCTCTAAATGGGGGAAATGAATTGTGTAATTTATTGCAAACGTGCACACAGTGAGATTAGATCAGCATATCCCATCAAAGGAACAACAATCAATCAGCCTCTAGTTAACAGCTTGAAACACATAAACCAGGGCACCTAATGGCTTTCCAATTTAACAGATTGATAGACTTATCCGGTCCTAAGGGATGAATTAAGAAAACCGGGTACTTTCACACAGGCACTGGCATTTTTAACAGGACCTTTCCCCCCTCTAGCTTACTTACCATCTTTACTCCTGAATATAGAGATAAGGTTAACCTGAAAATAAAGAGAATGTCGGTTTTCCCTCTTTTCTTTTTTTTTTTTTCTCTTTGTGTTTAAGAACACACTCCAGAGCTGATTTGTTATTCAGATGAGGCGGGAGAGGAAGTGTGTCAGATGTGGAGAATGGGCTCATTTTAATGACCTGATTATCGCGGGTCATTTGGAACTGTGAAATCAAGGAAGCTATTCAAAGCCACTTAACAATATCTAAATGTGACCCGGGCGACCTATTCAACCAAGAATGTCTTTTTTAAAAAGGAACTTGTTTGTTTCATATCTTATTACTCACTTCATTGACTCATGTAAACTCATCTGCAAAAAAATATTAAAGGAATAGTTTGACATTTTGGTATTACACTTATTCTTGTTCTTGCTGAGAGTTAGATGAGAAGATTGATATAACTCTGTCTGTATGGGAAATATGTAGCTGGAGCAAGCAGTCGGTTAGCTTAGCTTAGCATAAAGCATAGTTGTTTTTACACGTTGGTTTTTATACGGATTAAATGTACAGGATATAACATGTTCATTTGTGAGCTTTATTTTTTACCTCTGGACAGAGCCAGGCTAGCTATTTCCCTGTTTTCAGTCTTTATGCTAAGCTAAGCTAACCGGCTGCTGGCTCCAGCTACATATTTCTTCTCATCTAACTCTTAGCAAGAACACAAATAAACGTATTTCCCAAAATGTCATACTATTCCTTTAAATACAATCTATTTTAGGAGATGCTGTAAGGGTAATTTTGTGTACACCAAGTTTGCCAGATGATTGTAGCTTCAGCAACTTCCTAACCTCAGTGGACTAGAGGTGTTCAGTCCATGTATAAATGAGTCTTTAACACCAAATCTTCAAACTAAACTGACTATATTGAATCATCATTTTCACTGAACGAATCAGTAGCTTTTAGCAATGGAACTCCCCTCAGCGGTGACTGAGAGCACTGTTGCCAGCTCAGCTCAGCCTGGTTAAAAGCTTACTGAATTATGATCTGATATCTCAAACACTGGGACAGGGATAGGCTACTATTTATCGTGAATGGGACCTGGCATTATAGGCCGCCGCTGCACGCTGAGCTACAAATACTCCAAAAGGCACTCAGCAGGACTACAGGGGGAAGTTGAGAAAGACTCAACGTTATGCAAATGTCCTCTCGCGCAATGCGAGCAACAACCATGCAAGAGCCAAATCACACTCATTTTAATTCCTGCAAAATCGCTTCCAGCGCAGGACCGCAATGCCAATCAGTCTGGCCCACTTGGGCTTCATTGTTGTAATAAAACAGTTTCAACAACGTGTACTTCAAGGTAAAAAAAAAAAAACACTCCAAACAATGCTTATCTGTACTCAGGAAACAAACTGTGCGACAGGAAATGAACGACTTCCTCAGCGGCTACGTCAGAAAACAGCTGTCCACTCAGAGCAGAGTATGTAAATTACGTGCTCAATGCAAAACAAATACAGAGCTAAAGACTTATGAGAGGCCAGAGACTGCCTACTACTTTGTGACTGTGTGAACGCAGTGTAAAAAACGGTTCTTGCACAGGTTTAGTTTTGTACTGAACAGAATGTAACATCTTGGAATAGGAACAAAATACTGAAGTGAAGAGTGAAGTACATCTGAACAGTGATGCGCTCGCTTAGCTTAGAAAACAAGTGACATAACTACATACACAGTGACTACGAATCTTTAAACTGCACGAAAAGATTTGAATCAGCAAAGTGATTTGAAATTTCTACAGTGGGCACCAAATACAAGCCTCAAATAAACACATTCAAATAAGGTTAACTGGCTGTACTGGCCTCTAAAGAGCTTGGCTACAAACCCAGAGCCTTGACCCAGAGAACTAGCGTAATGCACACTCGGTGTCACCATATTATCTTGTCCACATCCACAGAGACAGCTGATCTCTCTGTGTCACTGCATAATTGAGGAGCTGTTGGTATCAAGGATGTGACCCTGAGAGGGATGGGAAAGTGTTACCCTAGACCCTCGCAAGCAGACCAGAGGAACCGACTCAAGTGAGACCAGAACCACAGACGGGGTGCATCCACAGGCCAGAGACAGCGGACAGTCTCCTCTCTGCTTCAATCTCTCAGACAGCCTCTGAAGCCAGTGGCCCATAACATATAGATGTGACTGATGCATGCGCTCCACTGTAATGTGACAGAACTCCACATTAAAGAGGAACCAGATCTTCTTGTCAGAATTAAGTATGTGAAGAGCTGGGGTCAATTTTGTCTTGTCTCGGGCACTTCAGGAAATGGATTGAGATTCAGCTCATAAGTTGGCAATGAGCCAAAATTGATTACTGATGAATCTATAGATTGATTTTTGAATAAAAGCCCATTACTAACCAATCAAATCTAATAGCACGTTAGCTGCCTCTTTGTTTCTGTTTTTCCATCAGCTTAGCAGAAAACCAGCTGCTATCTGACACGTAGGGGGATGAATGCTCTGAAACTGAAGAGGACAACAGAGGAAATGCCCAAACACAAAACAGGAACAAGACTATTAATCTCAACAAGAGTCTCACTCTCCAGGTCACAGAACAAAAATGGTGTTTTCCTACTTGACACTAATACTACCCTCCCTGTGGACACAACTCCGCTGACCCTCTTGTTTGGTCTGTGAGTATAGCAAGGAGCACATGATCACAAAGAGCGCCCAAACATGATTGCCCGCCTCCTCATGACGGACAGTAATTGGTGTTTGTTTGCTCTCTTTTCTCCCTCTCTTGTGTCGTGGGGTGGTAAAGAGTGCTATTACTGTCAGCTGATTAGTATGGCTCCTCTGCCTCTTCCAGCAGCTGTCAGGACTGCCTAATGAGAGGAAATTTGAGCAGAGACAAGAGAGGCCTACGCACACACAGACACACACACGCATGAATTTAAACATACACCGAGTGAGTGTGAGATAGAGAGATTCATTAGACATGCCGTCAGTGTATTTCTTTCTTTCAGCATTATGTACTGTATTTAGTCAAATGAATAAAGATAAAAGTACGAGGACACTCGTCTCTTGGTACAAAATCAACTTTGTTGCAGCAGTTTAGGTAAAACCCTTTCCTGTTTCCACATGACAATGAGAGTTTGGTGTGGTAGAACTTGACTGGCCTTGACTTCACAGAGCCCTGACCTCAACCCCATCCAACACCTTTGTGATGATCTGGAAATACTTCTGCATCAAAGTTGGTTTTGTACCAAAAATTATTATTATTATTATTCGACTGCGAGCCAGGCCTTATTGCCCAACATCAGTGCCTGATTTCGCTAATGCTCTTGTGGGTGAATGGGAGCAAATCCCTGCAGCCAGGTTCCAATATGTATTTCTGCAAAAACATATGTAAATTACATTTTTGTAAACATTTTTGTGTGAACCCCCCCAACCCCTTTCCAGTAGCGATTAACACATGAAATAAACAACAATCTAATAGCTTACATTTATAATGTATTAATAATGTTTCTGTACTGCAGCCATGTAGGATTTACTCTTAACTAACTTAAGAGACCTCTGGATCTCTTAAAGTCAAAAGTATTTTTAAGTTGTAATAATTTTGATTAAAAGCTTTTATTCTTACGTCTGCAAGTAGGAGTAAAAGTAAAAGAGTTTTACTTTTATCTTTAACTGAAGTCAAAAACTTCACTTTTTAGCAGGTTGATAAATAAGGGCCCTGTTGTCTACATAGTTTTGGCCATGTGATATAAAATATGAATATACATATAGATACTTTATATGGAACCTTGAAGCTATATCAAATACTCCCCAAACATAATATTAAATGAAAATCGTCTGAGTCATACAATAATTTTTCTTCTGTTAAAGTAAAAATGGGATACATATGAGGGAACAGCACCAATTCCTAATGGATGTTTCAGAATTGCTCTCCTAATACATCAAGCATTCAGACCAACCTTTGACAACTCTATCTCCCTCACATCTTAACGCACCCCAAAGTCCTCAGGGCACCCAGGAAAATTAACCATTTAATAGCAATAAATAACAGATTCTGACTCAAGGGGACTTCAAATCAGCCTGTCTCTCTCTCTCTCTCTCTCACACACACACACACACAAAGAGTACCCTCAAATACATGTAGCTGGATTAACACCAAACAGCCCAATCAAATGTTTTATGACTGAGATAGCACGCCATATGTAACACCCATTTTTCCCTCCATTTACATAACAGCCTTACAGGATGTGACAGCTTTATAGAAACTCAGATACGGCAGTGGTGAAATACCACTAAGTACATTCACTCAAGTACTGTACTCAAGTACAAATTTGAGGTACTTGTATTTTACTTGAGTATTGCCATTTCATGTTACTTTATACTTCTATTCTTTTTACTCCACCGCATTTATTTAACTTTACTTACTTTATAAATTACATACAAAATGTATGATTAAACTACATAAACAGTATATTCAATTGTTCAAATTAGCTCCACCTCAATCAAAAACTATAGTAAAATGCTATTTAGACATTGATGCATCAGTAATAATAATAATCATACAATATAATATATACACTCACATGGGTGATTTATTTTACAGGGAGTACTTTTAAGTTCATTTTGCTAATTTTTCTGTTACATCCTAGCATTTATCTTTTCTGTCGAAGTCATTCCCATTAATGGCTCTTACTTGTTTCCATGTTTCTCCCCTTTTCCTTCTCTGACGATGTATACCATTACAGGCCCTTGTATTAGTCAAAATGGAGCATTGATTATTTGTGAAAACATAAGTGCAAATCAAATCAACATTGCACAGGGACAAATGAGAGCTGCCCAACTGTGCACACGCAGGAAAAGGGGGCAGTTATTGACCAATTGATTTGATGTGAAGGAGGGGCATTCTTTTTTTCCCCGCAGTGGAAAGACCTTGACTGTAAGGCTAGCAATCACTCCACCACCTTACTTCCAACTACAACTACCTCTAACACCCAACTGTGTCCTCAATCTCCACTCCAACAGGCCCAAGTATGCAACTTTTCCGTCAGCACCGTTGTGTATTTGGCTTTCTATTTCACTTTAATAGAGGAGAAATTGGCAACATATTCTTTTACAGCCCCCTGGCACCATTAGAAAGCCTGCTGTCATTTGGATTATTTATGAAAAACTATTTCATGCTTACTTACATTTGCTGCTTATTTTCCCCCAGTGTGACCTGCAGCAGATTTAGTTCCATTTCGAAAGCCTTAAAGCCAATTCTTTATGTCTGCAGGTCAGCCTTCTCGATTGAGTCGAGATTGAAATACCAGTGTGTAGTGGGAAAGGTATGGCAAGAGGAAACCAATGATCTTTTATTGTGTAGAGGGCTATAGTAAAGAGAAAAGGAAGGGGGATGCTGAAAGAGGAGAAACGATAGAGGGGTGAAGGCAGGGGAAAGGGGGTGATTTTTTTTTAGGTGGATGTGGAATTGGAGACACCTGCAGAAATAAGAGGCAATGCAAAGGCAGCAACAAAAGTTGAGGAATGAATGGGCCACAAACATCCAGCTGCTCGTGAGCAGCAAAGACAACAAAGACCAGCCAAGAACTGAGTCAGCAAATTGGCATAGAAAGTAAATACAGAAAAGACATAAAAAAGAAAGTGGTCTTAAATCTGCAAGATTTTATATTTCATCCAAAAACATGTCAAATACCATTGCTTGCAAGGTGTTTTACAAGGACTAAAATGATTAACTTTGCTGGGGGTTTTGTTTGTGATTTTTTCCCCCTGTGTTTCTAGAATCTATACGCATATTCTTGTCTGTACAAGAAAATTGGCAATCTTTGTCTTTCAACATATCAAATAAATCAAAATAAACTTCCCCACTAAGGAGCTCGACAGGCCACGACAAAGCAGTCACACTCATGCATCTATACTCATAATCCCATACTGTATGAGATGGGGCCTTTCACTCCCCATTGCACACACACAACACACACACACACACACTTTTGATCTGGGTTTGGCCTGGGCTTTATACAGTGACCCTAATAAACTGCGGCGTGGCTGGGCATGTTTGTCACTGTCACAGGTAAATGATGTAATTAATGACTGTGTAGCGGAGTGGATGGGAGCCGGGGTGTTAGGTTTTAAACACCTCTCCAGCTGACTGGGTTTGGGGAGGCCCAGCTGGACACAGCCAGCGGATCGATACGGGGTCAGGGGTCAGTCAACCCTCCCATTATGGCCTAGGTAGCTCCCATCATTGTCTGGCTAACGATGCCTGCAGGAGGGCCAGAGATGGAGCCACTGCAGGGAGAGGAAGCAGCTTCTGGAGCGTCAAACTGAGGCTGGTGTGGTTTCTGCCATCTACACACACATTTAAATCAGCATAAACTCAGCACCGGCAGGATGGAATAATTCCTCTTGCTCCAAGTGCAGTTTCCTTTGTGTTAAGAATTTGTTATGTTAAAATAAGACAGAATATGACACATATAGACAGATTTCTCCACAAGTATCATGAAAAGGATGCCTGAGAATGTTTATGAAATACATTGATTTGGATTGGAAACATCAAATCTCACCCTAATGGCAGATTAAGAAAATGTTATTTTAGAACTAAAGAACCAGTTAAAATGAAGATTTTTTTCAGTGTAGACTGAGCAGAGCTGTTGGTTCTCCAGATCTCCAACTGACAGACCAACAGTGCAGAGCTGAACACTACTGCATAATGTGACAGTGTGTCTCTTTACATTTGTAAACTGCATCTTTTCAAAACATTTCTGTCATCAAACGAATAAAATAAGCTAACACAACAACCCAACTGTATCTGTAGTGATGGCCAATGCCAGTACTGTCACTGACTAGAAGAGGACAAAGAGAACAGCAGGGGAGCATGGGAAGAGTGATTTAATCAATAATTGTGAGTTTATTGATAGAGCGCTTATTGTTTGGAAAAACAAAACTCATGTCACAAATTTTGCAGTGATGAACATTATCAGACCTGGTGGCCCTAGGTTTTAGATTTCATTTCCCTGAAATACTTTAATAAACTGGATACCAGAGTTCATCACTTTTTTTGTATGGCAAAATTACCCTAATTACACTAATGCAGATACTTATACTTTCTGAGATGTTTTATTGAAATATTATCCTTTTTCTGTCAATCTAATACCCCTGTAATGCCAAAATAATTTGATATTGTAATAGATGTAATTCCCAAGGATGTTATATGTTATTTGAGCACACCACTGAATCACACCTTCAACATTTTTTTTATTTTCTTTTTCTTTTAAATGACACCTTAGAAAGTAAAATATGCTTCTTTACCACATCCTGTAACATCTTTGGAAGGATTTGTCTCAGAAATTAAGTGGAAAAAGGTTTGGACTGCCATTAGATAATTCTAAGTGTTAGATTCTATCCAGAAAAAAACATTATTTTCCATTACCATAGCAAACCTTTTGTTATCTTGGTGAAAGTAAAACCCGTTTCTCCTTATTGAATTGATTTAAGGTGATATTTCCTAGCCATTCAGTAAAATCACGAGCTGTTTTTCTTTTCTCCTTTATGAAGCCCAGACATTTTGTTGTTATTCCTCTGCATTGATAGTGTAACTGTATAATTCATGGTTTGTTTGTTTAAAAGAAATGAAAATGTTAAAGAATTTTAGGAGTCTGTCCTCAAAGGGGCAAAAGCCTCATTAATCTAAAACCTCCCTCACATTAGCGACACTATCCATTTCAGACTGCTCTTCACTCAGACTCAATAGCCATTCCAGCAGATCCATACAGAGATCAAAACTCAACAGCTAATTCTAAGTGTGCCTTACATTTCTTGGAGCTTTGAGTTTTTTATCCTGTAGGTGCCCCGAGGAATACTGGGACCAGTTTTGTTCATGATACATTATTAATATTACAGCAGAGGAGCATGGGAAATCGTTCCTGGCCAGATTGGGTTTGATCAATATCCTCAAAGGGGCAGAAGCCTAATCTAAAAACTTCCTCCACATTAGCATAACTGTCCAATTCGGACCCCTCTTTACTCAGACTCAACAGCCACTTCAGCGGATCCATACAGAGATCAAAACTCAACAGCTAATTCAGAGTGCGCTAGAGTTTTTAATGTTGTGAGCTCCCAGAGGAACACCAGTTGTGTTCATGATGTTGATATATTATTAATATCACAGCAGGGGAGCAAATCGTTCCTGGCGAGATTGGGTTTGATCAATATCCTCAAAGGGCAGAAGCCTCATTAATCTAAAACTTCCCTCACATTAGCAGGACTGTCCAATTCAGACCACTCTTTACTCCAGCAGATCCACACTCCAGCTGTTGAGATCAAAACTCAACAGCTAATTTAGGAGTTTTTAAGGCTGTGAGCCCCCCAAGGAATACTGTTTTTTTCATGATGTTGATGTTGATGCATTATGATTATTATAGGGCTGAATTGATGTTTTATAAAACATCCCTATGAACATGTTTTCCTTCTGTCAGGTAACAAACATCATTATTAAGTTTATTCAGTACTTAATGAAAGATTTTCATGAACATAAATGGGTGGAGAACATTTTTTTACCTTTAGAGGTCTGTTACTCTACAATTTAAAACCACAAAACACACCCATTTTCACAAGACTTGGTTTCTTTTTCCTTCATTAAACTGGAAATCTTTGTGTCCTAATTATAGGGCAAGATATAATATGTGTATACTGAAGCACCTTTCAACAACAAGGCAATCCAAACTGCTTTACATAAGACATAAAAAGGCATTAAGACAAGATGTAAAAGAAAGGCAAGTCAACAAAAAGGCACATAAATAGTTCTTTAAAAGAATCAAATAAAACAGAAGATAAGAATAAGCTAAACTGGAATTAAGTGTTACTCTCTATCATATCATTGATTCAGGAATTTACTTTACTGATCATATTGTAGGTGACTACCAGCAAAATTAAAACAGATAAATAAATTTAAAAAAAAGAGTAGAGCTGAAACGATTAGGCAATTAATTAATTAGTAGATCGACAGAAAATTAATCAGTCATTTTTTAGGCAAAAATGTCAAACATGCAAGATTTGCTGCATGTCTTATGTGATAGTCCACTAAATATCTTTGGGTTTCAGACTGTTAGTCGGACAAAACAAGCTATTTGAAAATGTCACCTTGGGCTCTGGGATACTTTAATATACATTTTTCACTATTTTCAGACATTTCATAGACCAAACGATCAATTAATTAACCAATTAATCAAAAACAATCGGCAGACAAATCGGTACAAATAATTGTTAGTTAAAGCTGTAAAAAAGAGAGATTTTTGTTTTGTTTCAGTCAGAACTACGAAGATGATGGCTAAGATCAGTACTAAATGTCTCAGACATGCTGAGAGTTGATATTCTACCTGTGACCCGTTGGTGTTTAAAGATGAGCCAGTAGACGCACTATATTATCTTCCTATGGACAGGCTAATCCATTACCAGCCTTCTTGCGGTGTGAGTGAAATACTCGTATTAGGGCAACTGTGCGTTCAGAGGCATCATTCAGGACAATGAGCTATAGCCAGAGAGTGACAAGCTAGAAAAATGTCCCCACTTTTCAGGCTGTACAAATGACGTTTGGCCACGATAACTCACAACTGGACACTTCATTTCAAGTCAGGAGCTAGCTGGCCAGTCAAAAGCTATTATACCATCTTCTTTATTTGTGGCCCATGGTTTTGGTAGTGGGACCATCAAATAAATACTGCTAAAATGCCACTTCAGTCAAAAATATTGGCCAATTCTTTCTCTGTCGTGACTGGGTCCGGATGGCAACCTGTTTCTGATGGTATAAACCTTTAAGAGTCAGGTGGTCGGGCAGACGGCATCCATCAGGCCCAACAGCGCCATGAGTTAGTGTTGGATATATATGCAAGTGAATAAGAGTGACCAATGCTGCTGATCCCTTGGAGCCATTCTCAAAGCATAATAGTCAAATGAATTGATTACCAATTTATCATTGGGGAATTGCTTGCTTAGAGGAATAATCACTCACCAATAAAGAAGAAATGGCTATGAATACATTTCAAGGATGACAATCTTTAAGGAGTAATAGTATAATTTGTCACTTGTGACAGTCTATTTGATTGTTCTCGATATTTCAGCCTGGTGGAATATTGGACAGAATCACGCCGGGTTGTCTGAGACAGGCTGAGGTGTGTGTGAATTTGTCGAGTGGTGCTTTAATACGGTAATAAGGCAGTCAGAAGAACACTTAGACTTCCTAAGGTGACAGCAGCTTTATTGCGCATCGCCTCATAAAGTCCCATCATATCTGTTTGCCACTATTATCAAATGGCTGTTTAGTGCGCTCCTGTGTGTGGGTGTGTGAAAGAGAGAGAAAGAGAATGAGTGAACAACCTGTGTGTGTGTGTGTGTGTGTGTGTGTGTGTGTGGAGGGTGATGACATGAGAGCACAAAAAGATCAGCATGAAAAGTGAGTTGATCCTGACTGAGGGCAGAAATACTGTAAGGGCCACAAAGATTCTGAGCTTTTTATAAGAAAAATAAGCCCATCCTCCCACGCTGAAGTGCAACATTTCTCTTTTTGCTCCTATTCCCTCCTGAAGCCCAGGCAGCTGTGGTCAAACTTAGGTCAATAAAATGTCTGACTGTCCATTGAGTTGCCACATCTATCAAAAGATGAAAGTTTGTCTTTAAAGGAGAGATAGAATTCAGTGGGGAGAGAGTGGGCCCTTTCTGTGGGGCACGCAGGAAATTAATCAAGGAAATTGGGTTTTTGGTGTGCCTATATCACATCTAATCTATTCTTTGTCCACATGTAGCTGTCTCCAAGCCTCACCAATCAAGAGCGACACGCTGGCTTTATGAAAAGCCACTTGTTCCCTGCATAATTGGGGGGTCTCATTGCTGAGTTAAATGGGAGGTGGAGGTGGAGGGAGGGGCAGTCTTGTTTGCCCATGTAAAGTGTGATCCAGATAATAGCATTCTCATCAAAGGCGGCAATTACATTCATTACAACGGCGCAAGGCACGCCTGCAAGGAAATTAAGTGGTGAGAGGAAAGAAAAGCTTAATATATACCTCCTTTATCCTATCCCCCACCTCTCAGTTCTTTTTCAAATGCTCCTCGTGGAGCAGGAGACCTCAAGAAAGAAACAGTCTCAGTAAGAGAAGAATAAATCTTCCCCCTTCACCTTTCTGCCTCCAAGAGGCTCCCGTCTACCGTTACTATGGCTGCACTTGTCTAGGATTAAAAAGCTTTTCCAGGAGGTTTTACACAAGCCCAGCAAATGACACCAAGTCTTTAAAAACTGCTTAAGACCTTCTCTAAATTAAATTCCAATTTCTTTCAGGAAAGGAGGAGCAAAACAATTGTCTTGTGTGGCGTTAAACCACAAACAGCCTGTAAATCAAGCGGTTAAGAGGAGAAGGGAACCTTTTCATTCAGGCCTTTTAAATGTGAATCAGAGCAAGTGGATAACACCGCCACCTTCTCAAAGACAGGTGTTGTGCCAGAGCCCATTCTACATGTGGCAGTGTGTATATTCATACTCCTTCATATAATTTAGATTAGTCTTATAAAGGTTCTGAGTTCAAGTCAGACCTTTACAAAACGTTAAGTACATGAGTAATTTTGTAATTGTATCAAAATAGACAGACATTTTGGATTAGCTTGTTTGATTTATAGTACATTAGATATGTAATTGTATCCATGGCTGAAGGTAACCCATTCAACATCCAACACAGTTTTTCAACAACAATGAAGTATACTGTAGAAAGTCATTTCTATGCAAGCTTCCATCAGTGTGACCAGAGCATTATTGGGTGTAAATGCCAGCCCTGTTAGAGTATTACCTGCTCTCAGTCTCGTTAATACATGCTCACTGCCCTTTAAAAGAACAGCTTAATATATCGTGCAGTGGACATGTCATTAATGCAAAATTAAGTTTGACCAATTATTCCCCTTAAGTATTTTTAGGCTTAATAAATCTGTCCTTCAAACTAAATGCCGCATTGGATCTAGCTGCAGGAAATGCTTAGTTGGAAATACAACATAAGATTATTGTTTTAATGATTTATATTATAGGAATTAAAAACAAAACTATTGAAACAAATGAGAGCACCGAGAAGTGCGCACTTTGTCTTTTCGTGCCGACAAATCATTGTGGCTGTGTGTAAATTATTCAACAGGATCTGGCCCCGGTGGAAACCTGAGCATAATTAAATTGCAATAAAATAACATTAGTGTGGACAGGCTGTTAGAAGGTGATGTAATTGGCCGTTCCGGCGGTCATGGTTCAACTGACGAGGTCGACTGTCACGTCTTCCACTGGTCCTGTACATGCTGTCTCTGGGGACTGGCAGCTGACAGACAGGACTCACTTGCTGACTGTACACTGAGCTTCCCATGTCTGTACAGTGACAGCCATGTCTGTGTAATCTTGATGAGTCAAGCCATTTCTGTAAGGTTAGGACTTATGAACAATACCAGCCTACATGTCTTAGCTTTGTATCTTGTGTCATGTAGAGTACTTGTGTCACAAAACAGTACATGGTAGAATGGGAAGTACACCTACCTATATTTCACCACTGAGACATGTGCGCCATCTAGTGTCCAGATGTTGAACTGTACTCAAATGTGGCCAGGCAACAGCAGGTGCACATGCAGGACCAAATGTACCTGTCAAAAAATAATAATAAAATGTTACTACTCTATAATTCTCTAAAATGACACACAAACACATCATTCACAAGCCCAGTTACTATATAGAATATAGTGTAGATAGGTAGATGTATTTTCAACACCAAACAAGTGACTCATGTTACAAAGTAAAGAATTCACTGGTAGCAGTTTTACATTACTGTAACTGCTGCTCTGACAATAGCAGTTGTGGTAAAAGGATACAGCGGCCTCACTCAACTTGGTTGTTTATCATCTTCTCCTCACTGGTTTTCCTACAACTTTGACACAAATGGGGCAATGTGATCTTCACCAAGCGCTTACTTGTAAATTATTGATTGTGATAAAACATGAATGAGTCAATAGCTTTTGAAAGTAATGCAATTGTTGTGCCTCATTTGCCACTTGCACATAATTGCAAGCTGTACATCTGTAAGTGTGTTATGTCACGGACGTGAGTGGATATATCAGTTAACTTCATTAGCTGGTGGCAACAGAAGGTGAATGGGAGTTTCAAATCCACATAGAAAAAACAATGCCACTGTGCATTGTTGAAGCTGTATAAGGTAGGTTTCCATACTGATACAATTTTACTAATACCCAAGATGCCATCTAAAAAAAAGATTGTAGAAAACAAGTTCCTTCAAGTATAAGCCTATACTTGAACATTTAAATGCTTATACTAAACACCAACTCACTGGTAGGGCCTCATCATAAGGGCTGTGCCAATCTAAAGTTGTGCACTAATCAGACTTTAAGAGACAAGTTTGCTGTCTTAATGTGAATGCTGAAAACAAACAGGAGGAAAACAATAGTTGCACATTTTGTCAGAGAGCCATTAACACACTGCATTTTAGCTAGCATTTATTTTCAAAACATGCATTTTAAATGAGTGACCTACCCCCCCCCCCCCCCCCTTCGACCCCTAATTATGGGTCATTAACTGGAGTACGCCTATGTATTCATAAATAATACAAATAAACTGTAACGTTATCTTACCCAATCATCTGTAGCACGTTTTTAGGCCTCGTCCACTATAAAGATTCATATTGTACTTAAAATGTTGAATAATAATGTTGTTGTTTTTCTTTCATACTGTGTGTGTGTGTGTGTGTGTGTGTGTGTGTGTGTGAGTTTTGACCAAAGTTACAGCTTTGGTGGTGGGAACCAATCTTCGCGGGTGTGTTGAGCTGGTGGCGGGACGGTTTTTACCGGCGCACACACACACACACACACACACACACACACACAGTGAACTCTCACCTCGAACTGGTTTATTGTTTTGATTTAACAGGTTGTTTCGCGTGAATTGCAGCAAGTGGGGTCGATGGAAAGAAACGCTCAGAACCGGCACTGGCGCCGTTGAGGGTTTAACTCAAACGCGCACAGACGACGTGGATAATGACCGCGTCGACTAGATGCCCGGCGTTTGTTCTGACAAAGATGCTTTCTCCGAGATGAGCTGCCGTTAGCTGTGTGGCTAAACACGTAGCTTTGGCAACAACATGACGACGGCGAGAAGCGGCGTGTAGGAGCGACCGAGCAGACGTCGGATCGCGCCGATTTCCTGCTTGTCAGCCGCAGATTTCCAGGATTATCCCGTCTTTGTGTCCGGGTAGCCACAAAACGGCGTTTCCAGCCAAACAAACAAAAAAATTGGTCACATTTTACCGACAAGTTGTCGTCGAAGAGGTGGGTGTACATAAAAATGAAAAAAATGAAAAAAATCAGCTAGTTGACGTTGACGTTAATGCCACTTTGACTTTTTTTTGAAACCCGGTTGGTTGGTATGTGTCACGTACTTAATTTCCTGATCTCATGCCGTTTCGTCTTTGCTCTTCAGTAATTGTGGTCGGTTGGACGTTTGCATCACTTTCTTTCAATGGGTGAGGAAAAGCCGGACACGCTCGACTTTGTGAAGGATTTCCAGGAGTATCTGAGCCAGCAGACTCAGCATGTCAACATGATATCAGGCTCTGTCAGCGGCGTCAAGGAGGCGGACGAGCTGCCACCAGGTAACTAGCTATGCGTCATTTACTGTCTACAACCCTTCCATGTAAATTCATTCAGTTTTTAGGAGGCTGACACATTCACCCGTTTGCAATGTCATGAATTTTATCACAGAGAGTAACTGCTCAAGTAATCAGGCACGGTCATCCTCATCCACATGACCCTTCAATAAGTCTGTGATAAGTGTTATTGTATGCAGTTCAACACAAATGCAACTGAAGTGTTGGACTACATGTTGTTGTGTAATCAACTGCAATGTCAGATGCAGAAATGCATTAAAAGCAGCTACAGTGTTCATGAAAATAATATATCACTGCTGAATCATTTGTTTCCATAGATAATAAAATATAAAAAGAGTTTGTATGATATGTCATTTCATTTTTTTCCTGCAAATGTCCCTGTATGCAGACTGCAGTCAGAATGGACTGGATCACCCCTCAGTGGACATGTCACTGGAGGACAGCTCAGGGATCCTGGTGGATGGTTTTGAGAGGACCTATGACGGCAAGCTCAAGTGTCGCTACTGCAACTATGCCACCAGAGGCACAGCAAGACTCATTGAGCACATCCGAATTCACACAGGTAAGTGTTAATAGTTTTCAGGGGATAAAATTGACACTGTTTTGATACTTAGCCTGTTTTCCTCAATTAAACAGGAGAGAAACCTCACCGCTGCCACCTCTGCCCATTTGCGTCGGCCTACGAGCGTCACCTGGAGGCCCACATGCGATCACACACAGGAGAGAAGCCTTATAAGTGTGAGCTGTGCTCCTTCCGCTGCAGTGATCGTAGCAACTTGTCGCACCATCGTCGTCGCCGCCACAAACTCCTGCCAATGAAAGGTGCTCGCTCACTGTCCCATAAGAAGATGCTGAGTGTTTTACAGAAGAAGGCCAGCTCACTGGGCTACGGCCGCCGACTCCTCATCAACTTCAGCCCCCCTTCTATGGTGGTGCACAAGGCTGACAATGTGAACGACTTCTCCCATGAGCTGCCCCACTTACGTCAGGAGAACTATGATAATCAGAGTCGAGCAGTCGAGGATGGGCACTCCACAAATCAAAATCACCATCACCATGATCTGGTTATGGATAACCCCCTGAACCAGCTGTCCACCCTGGCAGGCCAGTTGGCCAGCCTCCCTTCAGAGTCCCAGGCCCAGACTCAACCTCCCATGTCTCCAGGAGCAGAGTCTATCGTCGATGAGAAGCCCTTTCTCATCCAGCAGCCCCACCCTGCCACAGCTCCCGTGGCTGTCACAGCCAGCATGATCCATGCCTCCTCCTCTTCCCCAATCACCCCAGAGCCCCGGGCTCCTCCCCACAGCAATTGCAGCCCTGGAGGGGGACCCTGCAGCGAGCACAGTGGGCGCACCAGTACCCCTAGTATCTCCAACAGCCAACCCAGTACGCCGGCCCCAGGCCTGTCCGCCCCACTCCAGGACCCCCACATGCTGCATCACTGCCAGCACTGTGACATCTACTTCCCTGACAACATCCTCTACACCATCCACATGGGCTGCCACGGCTACGAGAACCCATTCCAGTGCAACATCTGCGGCCACAAGTGCAAGAGCAAGTATGACTTTGCCTGCCACTTTGCCCGTGGGCAGCACAAGTAATGGATGAATGAGGAAAACCTTGAAAGAACTTTTAAAGGACAGCTTTGTTTAATTAATTCCATAGTACTTTTATTTATTGGTCTTTTACTTGGCCTTGATGTAGCCTAGCCTTTGAAAGTTGTACTTATACCGTAAAATGTCAACATTCAGATGGTTTCATTTTGTATGGTGCCCATTCAAGTGTATTATAAAGGGATGATCAGTGTTTTCAACAGGTTGAGAATTTGTTTGTGGTGGTGGAGGGAGTTATATACAAGTGCTGTCATAAATCAGAAAAACAACTTCCTTACTTAGCCAAACTAATTAACCTTATTTAATATAGTAGGTTACTAAATTCACAATATTCCTTGAATAAGGAAAGGTTTCTTTTAGGTTTGGGTTTTAATAAGCATAGCTCAAAAATGTAATGCTGTTCTTATGTTGGAGCTTCCCTTAAGTACTCTCTTTCAAATGCAATACCATGCAACACTGAGGTAACTGACAAAAATGGCTTTCATTGTACCTATGTAAAGCAAATTTAGATGGGTGTCATTTTATACAGGTTATATGGTCTCATATCGGACTGAGGTGAATGAAAACCATTGGCTACTGGAAGGAATTCATTCAGCAATCTAAAAATAACTAATGAATAAATGAAGTGATAACATTTATGCTAAGGGAAAAATACATATTTTGAGGAAACCATACACAAGTAGTTGCTAACCCCCACCCCCTAAACATAACATCACCTTTTGGGGATAAAAATATGACTGTAGCTCACCTGTGCCTGCCAAGAGAGTTAAGGGGGTATGGCCTACTCACACAGCAAATTGGAAAATTTAGAAAAATGCACAAAAAAAAATAAGAAACAGCTGTTTTTTGCAAGTCTGAGTGGGCAATCCAAATGAATTCTCAACACTCCTGTAGCTGTATCTAAAGATTGCTCTGATGATACTAACACAGGAGTGAAACTGTTGGCCTAGAGGTGATCTTACTTAAGCCTTGTTGAAATTATTTCAGTGCTTGGTGCATTACTACTATTTCTTTGCAGTGCCTGACATAGTCACTTTCTTGTGTGTCCAAGAGGACTGTTATTTTGAAGATTAATAGATATTATTACAATATCCTCTTCTTACTGTAATGGGTAGGCCCAGAACCTTAGGGAAAAAGTTTGGCCATTGTAGTTTTCTATGGTAGCCATGACTATTTTTTGCCAAAATTCTGCTCCATGAATGCTGCTAAGAAACTTTGGATGGCATCCACAGTAAAACCTGGCCAGACTTTGTATCAGTGGTTTTTGGTCAGCCAGCTAAGTTGTTGAACTAGATTTTATAGAAGTCATGTTGTTTTGAAGTCCCTCCACACAGTGCCCTTCTTTGACCAGCATCATGGTACCTTCACTCATTTTGTTAAAAGGGCATTGTATATCCTTTTAATTAACATCATGTCACATTCTGATCTTTTGATATTGTATGAAGTCACTTTGATATCCAGTGTCTCCATGTTTAGAACAGAATCTCCAAGTCTTGTGTCTCGTGAACACTTTTTCAGAATTGCCACGTAGCAATGGGGATGCCACGTTTTAGCCTTTGTGATTAAAAAAAAACAAAACACTGAGATTCCCCATTTATCATATGGATCCCAGTGGTTTTCTGGATATTTACTGAGTATTGTGTTCTGAGTGGTTGGATAGATGTTCAGTGTCAAAAAAAGCTAAATCACATTGCAGTAAGACTGCTACTTTAGCAAGATTGTTCTTTGTCTCGGGTACTGTTGTCTGTTGCTTAGCAACATGTGTGAGAACATAGTTACTGTTTTTAGGACCACCTCCTTGTCACCATGCTTACCAGAAATAGGGGCATACGGTAATGACTGCCTTATGTTCTCGCAGTGTGTCGTAGGTTCATAGGTAATGGTGAATGTTGAAGCCTTTTGGCGATCACTTTCTCCCTCTGGGATGGCAAATCATTTTATTGTAACATGGATTAATCAAACTAATTTATAAGTAAAGTGTTTTCTAACTGAGCTGCACTTTGTCTTTTGTTTTCTTTTTCTCCATCTTTGTATTCATGAACAGAAATCAATACCAGTGATATTATTATTGGATGTTTATATTTAATGTTCATTTAAGAGTATGACAAAATGAAACACACAAACACATATTGAATATTGATGATGCTTTTAATCAGGTAATGTGATAAAGAAAAGAAATGGTGAGTATAATTCAGTGACACAATGAATAACATGACAACAGCTGTAATGATTGGTATAGATGATTGAAGCAGCTCATTGCAGCATCAAGTTAAGCCTTGTCCTGCTTATGAGTCCCTTCTTCCTTTTTCTCAGGGTCTGGCAAAGAGAAGTAGTGAAATCTCTTTTTATTGTAACGTTTTCTTGATCACAATGACTTTTCTTACTGCTAACCTAATATAAACCAAAACCAGGCACAAATGGCTACAGACCTTTGAGTTGGATGGGACCCAGGACCAGAGTTTGGCTGTCATGTTCTGACCCCAGGTCTCTGGCCGTACGTCTTTGGCAGCCACGACGGCAGCGGGAATTGTAGTCCGAGGCTTGGCATATCAGGACCTTGCACTGAATGTACACTGAGTCTGTGGCTCGCAGGAACTGGAAGGCCTTAAACGCGAAACGGGCATAGGCACGGGTGCCAGTGACGTACACCTGGTAGGTGTTGTCTATAGAACATCTAAAGGTGAAACAGAGACAGTGTTACTGGAGAATACTAGTACTATGAATATGTAAGGTTAACAGAAGAGGTCCTGTATCCACCAAGTACTTTGGGGTTTTTCTATTTGGCAGTGGTTTAAAAAAAAAAGCATTCAGATCCCTTAAGTAAAAGTACCCACATTCAAAATCTCAAAAATACCTGGTGGTATTCACTAGATGTTTCAGCATTAATCACACAAATCCGCCTGTTCTTACTTTGAAAAACGACAGGAACCCAGTGCAGGTTAGTTACTTAATCTACACACTGCTTGTGGGCAGCAATGAAGCAAGGCACACTCTCATCTTACCCGTTACGGACCAGGTAGTAAGATCTAGACTGGAAATCATGGGGTGATGGTGAGGCCATGCAGGTGTCAAGATAGAGTACCAGGGTGTTGTCACCCCTCCTCAGGTCCACTTGGACATACAAGTTCTGGTTGAGTGTCACCTCGTACGGAACTTGAGTCACCTGAGAGTGTAAAAGCAAAACGTCAGCATGGTGTCTATGTATTGACAAGAGGAATTTTCTGCACAGTCACCCCTTTGCTACCCAAACACACCTTATAGTAGAAGCTGCTGGATGTGTAGAAGTCCATGCTGGTATTGAATCTGCCTGTGCCTGTAATACTGCTGTTATCACGATGTTGGACAAGGTACATAATCTGGGCCACGGAGTCCTGCTCCATTCGACAGGCCACGTTCAGCTTCAAGTGAGACTGGCGTGTGATCTCTCCGGAGCTGGAGGTGTAGGCACGGAGAGTGTTGGTGTACACAACTCTGCCATTCTCAAACTGTTCAAGGTAGAAGATATTGAAAAGTCAGCATCTATGTCCTTAACAACACATTAATTTGTGGGAGAATTATTAGGAAGTACTGTATATTGTTAATGTTTTCCAGAAGGTGAAGAGTTGTCTACCTTTCGAACGTTGCCACAAGTGTTCATGGGGAAACTGAAGACCACCTGATATCCTGAAACCTGGGGTCTGCAGTTCGGGTCATTCAGGTACAGACTGTGGCCATCGTAGCCGAGAGAGTTCAGGTAGGTCCTCTCAATCACAATGTTCATGTTATCTGAGGAGCAGTCCACTCGACCTGACAAAGGACCATGTTCACAGGATATTTACAACAGCTTGAATTACTTTTAGGATGAGGGAGTAAGAATACACACAGTTTTTATCCATGCTAGTGGTATGGTCCTAGGGTTGTTCGGTCGGTTGGTTGGTTGGTTGGTTGGTTGGTTGGGCTGTCCACCACTTTAGACTGAAATATCTCAACAACTATTGAGAGGATTGGCATGAACTCTTGTACAGATATTCATGATCCCCAGAGGATGAAGCCTACTGACTTTGGTGAGCCCCTGATTTTTCCTTTGGTGCCATCATGAGGTTAACATTTGTGGTTATGAATGAAATGCCTTGACATCTATTGGATGGATTGCAATGAAATTTGTTACAGACATTCATGTCCCCATCAGAATGAATTGTAACTTTGGTGATCCCTTCACTTTCCATAAAGCGCCAACATCAGGTCAAAATTTTAATTTGTTCAATGCTTTTGTTTATGGCCAATACCTGCAAAACGAATGGCATTCACATCAGCCTCAGCTGTACTTTGTGTTGTGCTAAATTAAGATGGTGAACATGGTAAACATTACGTGCTAAAACATCGTCATTGTGAGCATGTTAGCTTTCTGACATTTGATTGACCACCTGACAGAAGAGGATATAGATATGCAAATTTACAGTAAAGGAGTAGTGATTGTTTTGCACTTCAGTAATAAAAAGAGAATGGCCAAAATTGAAGCAGCAGAGGCCTAAATATCCTGACTTTTAGTCCCTAGTATGTGAGTAAAGGTCCAAAAATGCTGGATCCTACATTACCCACAATGCAACCAATAGCTCTTTTTCTTAGACCCTCCCTGCCTGATAAATTCCCACGCCTTTCAAACTCCATGCCCCGAGTTTGTAATGCAGGATTTCCATGTTAAATTAGTCTCCAGCCCAAATTGAGATAGCCCTCATGACATCATCATTTCCTCTGACTTTAAAAAGCTTTACAAGCCATGGTAGACATTATACATTGTTTTCACAGGAGCTAAGTCAGTCCACAAGAAACATTTAACACCCATATAATAAGAAAACCAAAACTAGACTTCTTATACCCACCATTAAATCTATCATAATTGTACCTGAGCTTGGTGGCAGAGAGCTTATGAAGTCAGCACTGAACCCTCGGCCAACCACAGAACCATCAGTCCGGAAGAGCACAGTCATGTAATTGGAGGAGGAGTAGAAAGAAGTCAGACTGTTGTTGCACACTTTCCCCAGATATTGTGAGCCAACAGACGGCCCATCGTAGACTGAAATGTAGTCACAGGAGCAGCAGTTCTCCAGTCTGTTTTTTAAAAAGAGGATAAAGGCCATAAATTAAAAATAGTCCCATGTGTGTCCTTGATGATTATCAATTTACAGCCTAATTCTATTGGTAGGTATTTTTTTCCACAAGTTAATAATATTCTTGAGATCTGTTATGTAATTTCTGTCATCACATAATTTCTGCTCATATATACTAATGATCTCCAAAAAAAACAATCTATGCTTCACTCACTGCAGGTATGTGAATGTCAGGAAGATTCTTTGGTCCCACGCAGCTCTGAGCTGCCAGACACAGTAGGCGTTGTCGTGGTAGTAGTTGGGGTGGTTCGGGCTGGAGAACGTGCCAGAGCCAAACAGAGAGCCTCCACAGGGGCTTTCTGAAGGTGGACAAGATAACACAAGTATCATTGCAGTGAACTATACTTGCAGCAGGTTCATTTTGCACACTGAGGATCCTACCTGTGCTTGGCATGTCAGTTGTGACTTGGCAGTAGTCTGTTTAAAAAAAAACAGTGAACAAAAACATGGGTTTCAGTATTACTTTTTGGTGGAAACTGTGGTCAAAGTGTGCTGAGATTTGAATGACATGATACTTACAGTTGTAGTCATAACAACAGTTTCCATTGTATTGACAAGAGCTTGAGCAGGAGCAGCTTCCCAAGTACTGACCACAGTTGTAACGACATGAGGGCCAAGCTGAGAGACACAGGAGAGTATTAAAACATTTCAGTAATTGATTATGTGTTTAATTCTTTCACATATAGGTTGTTGAGAGGTTTTCATACCTGTGGTGGGTCTGGCAGTGGTTGACTGGCAGTAAGCTACATGACAAAGAGAGGAGAATAAAGTGATTACAATTGTTAAGACCTCTTCTTACTGCGTAAAACACACATTCTGATACACCTGCACCTGTTTACTCTGCAACTGTGAACAAAAAAATATTATCCCACCATGCCCATAAAAGCGCTGAGGAATTTAACAGACTGATTCCTTCAGCAAGAGAGTAATGCAGAACATGTTAATACTGTTGATTTGTTAGACTTGGCACTTACAGTAGTAGTCATAGCAACAGTTGCCATAGTTTTGACAAGAGCTTGAGCAGGAGCAGCTTCCCATGTGCATGCCGCAGTTGTAACGACATGAGGGCCAATCTGGGAAACACAGAAAGATACCAAAGTATTTACAGTTCTCTGTAGGGATAAATGCATGTTTTGGAGCTAATGTTTGGTCATATAGATATGTAGTATATTTGAATACCAGCTGATGTTGTTTCTGGTTCTGAAGTCGTGGTTGGGCAGTAATCTGAAAGAAAGATAAGAATAACAGAAATTAATTTTACGATTTTCACTGCTTCTTTCTGCTTCTTTTCACCGCTTCTAGTAAACATGAGGGTTTAATAATGGTGAGATAGTGAGGTTGTTGAAGCATGAGATCTGCTGGACACTTACAGTGGTAGTCATAGCAGCAGTTGCCATAGTATTGACAAGAGCTTGAGCAGGAACAGCTTCCCAGGTGCACACCACAGTTGTAAAGACATGAGGGCTGAGCTGGGAGACAACATTTACTTTATAGCAAGGTCACATTAAATAAAAATGTACTTGTTTCTTTTATGGAACTTTTACTTACCTGTTACTGGTGCAGATGTGGATAAACAGTAATCTGTATGACAGAGAGATTAGATTGGTTGATATATGATCCCAACTCACTATTTTGACCGTCCGCCATTTTACTGCTACAGCCCGGTCTTACCCCAGTGGTGGAAGAAGCATTCAGATCTTTAACTTATACTTTTTCTTTGACAATGCAACAATGTAAAATTACTCTGTTACAAGGAAAAGTCCTATATTGTCATACTGTATATATTACATTATTGTTAATCCTGATGCATCAATACGTCAACAGAATTTACTGTTGTAGCTGGTCAAGGTGGAGCTAGTTTTAGCAACTTAATTTACAGTTACGTAATTTAGTCCAGTGGTTCCCAATCTAGGGGTTGAGCCCCCTCCAAAGGGTCCCAATATAAATCTGAGGGGTTGTGAGATAATTAATGGGGCAGGAAAGAAGAAAATTTTGTCTTCATATTTTGGACATGTCTCTGATCTTTGCATTTTTGTGAATTATTGAATACTTTTACCTCTCTGATATTCTGTACCTCTTTATATAAACAGTTATTTAAATCAAACCATGTGAAAAGTTGGTGGAACGACTAACAATTCATAGACATCTGAAACATGACAAGAGGCACCAACCAGGCACTTTTTTTTTTTGTTGTTGTTGTGAGCCAAACAGGTTGGGAACCACTCATTTAATCTTCAACAATGCATTGTATTTTATAAAATTATCATGTGTTGTGTTACGAAAAATCTTAATCTGAAAAGTAACTTATAACTATAGCTGTCAAATAAATGTAGTGGAGTAGAAGTATAAAGTATCATAGAATGGAAATACTGAGGTAAAGCACAAGTCCCTCAAAACTGTACTTAAGTACAGTACTTAGTAAATGTACTTAGTTGCTTTCCACCACTGCTTACCTTTATAGTCTGGACAACAGTTCCCTCTGTATTCACAGTCTGAAGAGCAAGAGCAACCTCCAGCCTGGTAGCCACAGTTGTATCTGCAGGAACCTCCAGCTGCAGAAAGAACAGACAAAACAATTCCCACAGTTTAGGTCCATCTCTATGTGGTTGTAATGAGACCTTTTTGTGTGTTTTAATGCTATTAAAACCTTAGATATTAATATGGGGACACTGCATATTGTGTAAAATGCGTAAACATATTGGTCACAATTATTGTGACTTACCCACAACTCGGTAGTAAGCATGAAATCCAGAGTCGCTAATACTACTATCACTCCTGAAGCGCACAGTCAAATGAGCACCGGTGGAGTAGAAGGTGGTAGCGTTGGTAGTACTGTTCCTGCCACATACCTTCCCCAGAAGCCTGCTACTGGTACTGGAGCCATCATAGACGTAAATGGCATCAAAACCACAAGTTGAGTGAGTTTCAATGCTAATAAGGGTGAAAGAAGAACAGAGGTTTGATTTTAAAGCTACAGTCAATACATCAACAGCAGTTAGTGATCGCAGGGGCCTTCTGTATATGCTTACTTTACATCAAGGAAATCCAGCTGCACAATTTGACTGCCTGGACTGATGTACCATGTACAGTCTGCGTAGTTCGGGTACTGGTTTGGGTAGTTGGGGCTGTAAAAACTGCCACTGCTGCCTTGCAGGAAGCCACCACAGCGTACACCTAAAGAAACACAGGATCATGACAATTAAAAAGTAAATTACTCATAAAGAATAGAAAAATAACAAATAAATGGCAAGATGAAAATGAAAAGAATGCAATCATACAAGTGAGAAACATAGTAATAAATAAATAAATAAATAATACAATTTTTGTGTGATACAGAGAATTTGAACAACATGTTTCTTATTTTGGTGGTACTTATTTCACCTGCTACAGCTGAATCCGTTACACCATCTGCGTATGTTGCATCAGAAACTGATGGATTTTAAAAGACAAAAAAGTAGAAAGACAGAGAAATATAATGCTTAAACACAAGTGTAAACACATTCTGTGACTCAGATAAAAGACACATGTCGGTTAACCTGATAATCAATCCTTTATACACTCAGTAAATGGCTCTGATTTAGCTGAAAATGTTGGCTAAAACCATCTGAAAGCAATAACACATCAATCAAGCGATTCAGATTGAGACAGGGTAAGTCAAACAACTTTTTGGATAGGACAATTAAAACGAAACCATAGTTAAATTATTCCTTCTATTTTACTAGTAGTTTTTGTACCTGGAGAAACTGGTGTTGGTGCATTCGGTCTAACAATTGTTTGCAAGCGATCAGCACCTGATGGATTATGAGAAAAACAAACAGGACAAAAGGTCAGAGTACATAAACCACTTAAAGACCAGTGAGAGCACGGTAACAACAGTCAAAGATACTGTCATGAAGACTAGATAGATAGATAGATAGATAGATAGATAGATAGATAGATAGATAGATAGATAGATAGATAGATAGATAGATAGATAGATAGATAGATAGATAGATAGATAGATAGATAGATAGATAGAAACACATAGATACTGAATCTTTCCAACCAATGGACAATACCTTGCACTCCATATGAGGTGATCGCGCTGCAAAGAACCAAGAGAGTCCACATGATGAATGCGTTCACCTTCCAACCTGCTTCAGATGCTGAACAGGGCAGCTTATATAGCCAGCAGCCATTAGACACTTTGATGTAGCACCCATAAAGTTTCTGATGCCACCAGTAGTGATAGTGATAGATTACTCAGTAATCATTGTGCATGAGAAACACACACTTGGTTAACTATCATAAAGCGTACACAAAGATTGTTCACCTCTAGCTTCAGGATGCGTTTTAAGGTATTTGCTTAAGACATACAAGTAGAACTTCATGAGGGTTTTTGGGAACTTGAACATGAGCAGATAATAAAATATCCACTATAATGACCTTGCATGTGTAACTGGCATCTGCTACAGTAATACTGTCACCACACAAATCCTGCTGCATCAGTTGCATCCTTTTACAGGAAAATAGTATGAACATCAAACATTTGTATATTTTATTTTTAAACTAATAGAAAATCTATAATACTGATGCAGTTTCGTGTATGTTAAAGCTTGGGAAATTTCAAATAAAACCTCACCATACAGTAGCTTATAATTGTCCTGTAAACACACCATATACACACATACCATATAAATAGATATGGCCAGATCGACGAGTAAGTCGGTCCACCACTTTAGTCCAGTCTGAAATACTTCAACAACTGGTGGATTGATTACCATGAAAAGTAGTACAGACATTCACATCCCCCTCATGCTGGTAACAACTTTGGTGATCTCCTGACTTTTCATCTAGCACCGTCAACAGGTCAACATTTTAATTTGTCCAATACTTTGGTTAATGATCAAATACCAGCAAAACTAATGACATTCCCACCTGCCTCAAATTTAGCAAATGTTAGCATATTAACTTGGTAAACTAAGATGCCGAACATGGTAAACATACCTGCTAAACATCAACATGTTATTGTCATTGTGAGCATGTTAGCTGACATTGGCATTTAGCTCAAAGCACAGCCTCACAGAGCTGCTAGCACGGCTGTAGACTCTTATTTAGTGAAAGTCAATATTTTTAAATCCTCGTATTGGCAAATGTTGGCAAATATAAATTGTAGTATAGTGTAAATATTTTATAGGTTGGATTGTTATGTATTAATCCAACTTTAAAATATATAAAATATAAATTCAAGTTTGAAATATCTTATTTATAATTGTATATTTGTGGTTTTATATATACGTCAGTTATTATTAAAGAAGTTTATTGTTAAAAATGTACTGTCATCTTATGCTATTACCATCATCTAGGATAGTAAATTTTATTGTTCAAGTATAAGATGTGTTGCCTTGTCACAACTCTTTAAAAACCAAATCTGATCATTGTCAGAAATGTTTGTTAATGTTTGTTTCTTCTGTAACGTAGGAATATTGGACAATATATCAACATCAAAACTGAGTTTACTCTTACACATTGATAGCGTTGCGTAATAGTGATTTTCATTTTCACTTTATAGACTTGTAACTTTCCGCTATCAATTATTATTGCTGTAACAATGTTTGTTAAAGATAAAACCAGGACTGTAAAACACTTAACCTGACATAATATTTCTCTTTCTGGTGAGAAAATCGAGTGTACCCTGCCCTGTTGAATCAGGTGTGTGTGAAGAATTTCCTCATTATGTTCACAGATTACTTTAAATAGTAAATACGAGCCACGTTGATTAATAAACTTGTTTGCCTGGCTATAAAGAACATTTGAAATGTGTTTGCTCTTTTCCTATGACACGTTAGGTTTGTTATCCCTCTAAATCCAGTTATAACATCCTTTTAACAGTTTGATAGTGACCTGAAAGAAAGATGAAGTGAGCTGCAAGAGACACAGTATTGGTTTATTCTATACATTTGCATTTATCAGACATTTTATTAGTTCTCGCTTTTGAAGGGGCTCATTAAGTTAAAAATGCAAGTCAGTGGGATGTCTGTAGAAATTCTCATCACATCAGTTAACGTGGTTTAATGTGCATTATTTTACATTTTTAGTAAACAGTACATTTGCACTAATGAGTGAATAATATGAATAATGATTCCCATGGATTACATCAGAAAGTAAAACTTAAGAGAAAGTGAACAAGTTAATAGAGATGAAGACAGGATAACACAGAAACTATAATAGCAGAATAATATGATACAACATAAAAATCTGATTGTTTAGTCATTTCTTGACTTGCCGCCCCTCTCTCCCCTCTTATTTTTGCTTTTATAGACTCAGTGATTCAGCTTTGAGACTTTTACTTGAAATTGTTTTTGACCCCTAGGTTGAGCAAAATTTCACAGAACATGCGTAATTGAATGAGAGCACTATTCCCTCTTCACAAATAAACCACAATATGGTGACATTTCAGTGAGTCACTCTCAAAAGATGGCTGTCCCCCTGCTTCCCACTCCTCCTTTGTGGAAGTTGAGCTCTTCTTTCACCCCCCTCCAGGACGCGCTTACATCATCCTCCCAAAGTCAACACATAGAGGGACATTGGGTGGTCTCTTTCTTCTCTCTGTCAGACCTATTTATCTATAGCAGTAGTGCGTCAGTACAAAGCGGGCTGTGAGTCATGGCAGCAGAGCCCCTGACTCAATGCTGCTTTGGTTAATCAGTAACCAGAGTGGGAGCACCGTGGCTGGCTGGGTTAAAGGAAGGGAGCAGAGGAGCCAGGACCTCACTCAGCAGCAGCAGACACACACGGTAAGAGCAAACTTTGACTTTATCGCAGTAATTGCCTTTTGATTTTGCAGTACAGTGAGTGCACAAACTTGTCAGAGATGAGGGGAAATGTTTGAGTTTAGAGTCCTGTAACTGATGGGACTAATCCATTATATTCTTCAAAACCCAAAAATAATGCATAAAAATAAATATCTAAAACTGGTGTACAAGAAAGCACCTCTATCAAACTGTCTCTTTGACATACTTTAATTTGAGGGTTATCCACTTCATGAAAATAAATAGTACCACTAATTTCTGTAAAGTTAGAAGATAAGGTTATAATGAATCGGATCATATAAAACATTTTTGTCAAAATTCCAGATCTTGACAGAAAACATCAAAGATCATGAATCAGTCGTGTTTTTTGACCTCTGTCATCGAGTCATCGGGTACACAAGTGGATTAGTTTTGTATAAGAACATTTGAGTGCACTGGCTTTATTGATAAGGGACCAAGGCCATGTCCTGTGGTACATGTCCAAATAGAGGAAAATCCAGTGTTTGCTCACCTCTTCCAAAAGTCCATCAGTCCACGTTTCTGCATGTTCAACTGAAAGGATAAAGTCCTATTTTTGCACAAGAGCACTTACCCAAGTTATTCGCCTTCACAGACATCTAGGTTAATGCATAAAAAGTGTTTGTGGAGGAGAGAAAGTTGTCTGTTCAACTTAGATGGCCAACTGTAGCACTTTAAACAGTGTTAACTCTGCATTCATTAGAAGCTACAGCAACAAAATTACACTGGCCGGTTGAGAAAATGTGAAATATCTCAATGAACTTGACAATAATCAGGCAAAATATGTATGTATTTTTATTTATATTATTAAGTGTGTAAAGGTTTATTTTGCAATTTATATTTATTTATTCATTCATTCTACATATTTGTTTATTTGTACAGTTATTACAACATAAATACAGCCAAATTCTTTAACAGGATCCAAATAAACAATAAACAATATCCAAATGAAACATCCATCTTATTTTAGTCAGTGAACACATGCAAATTCACACACATACGCACATAGATGCGTCTTCATTACCTATGCGACCTCTGTTGCAGAGGGTAATGCCGTCTTTCATTCACTGACCAGGAGGAGAGAGGACACACAAAGAGCAATGAATCCATCACTGACATGCCGCTCTATGTCCAGTGTTCCTGCCAGCCAATCCTGTTCGAGACGGAAAAAAACAGATCCAGCCAGATTTGTGACGAAAGCCAAACTAATAGTGATGTACCATTCACAGGCCACACAAACTAAGTGCTCACCAGGAGTCAAGAGGTAGTTGATAGTTTGATATACTCAAGTTAATTCATCATAAACTGAAAATATCTGTTTCTCTCCACAGAAGGAATAATTTTAAGGTGACTACCAATGAAAGGTAAAATGCAGATTCTGCGGTCGCCTCTTCTAGCCCTCCTACTCTGCTGCTACCTCTTAGGAAGCCAAGCCAACCGCGTCTACGTTCACCCCTTCCATCTTTTTGCTGCCGAGAATGTCAGCTGTGAGACTCTGCAGACCCAGACGTCCAAGCCTCTGGAGACGCTTCCTGTGGCGCCCCTTGATATTGAAGTCCTGACGCCAGACAGCAGGGACCCGTCGAAACTGGTTGCACAGAGGCAGAACATCACAGAGAGGACGGCGGTTCTGGCAGAGCTGCTGAATTCTCTGGGCCTGAGGATGTACCAGGCTCTCAGCAGCAAGCAGCTCAGCACCAACACCCTCCTCTCTCCGGTCAACACCTTCGGATCCCTTGTCACCTTCTACCTGGGAGCCTCCAAGAAGACAGCGAGCTCGTTCCAGGTCTTTGCTTTTGATTTGTCCTCATTGTAGAGATAGTCCAAAAAAAGTAGTCCTTTACTATTTTGAATGAGGGGATGATTGATACAGCCCTAACCATCTATCTATCATCAGGTCTTGTTTGTTCGCTCAAAGAAGTAAATTTTTCCCAATTCACTCCTTTCCTTCCAGCTTCTACTGGGCCTGAGCAGTGGCACCGACCGAGAGGACTGTGTGTCCTTAGTGGACGGACACAAGGTTCTCAAGACCCTGCAGAGCATTAACTCTCTGGTGGACGATGGACCGAAAGATGAGATCACTACCCAGGTGTGGACCTTCACTCGCCAGGATGCTCAACTATCCGAGGACTTTGTTCAAGGCACACAGGACTTCTCAGACACATCGTTCATCCGTGGGGTGGACTTCTCCAAACCTCAGGAGGCTGAGCAGCTGGTGAACAGCTTCGTGGAGAAGACATCAGACGGGAAGGTGAAAAGCGTCTTCAAAGATCTGAACTCCACCAGCAACCTTCTGTTCATCACTTCCCTAAACTTCCAAGGTCTGTCTCTTCCTCTCTTTTGTTTAGACCTCTGTTAAGTTGATTTTACAGAATACACAGATTGAGACTCATGATTTAAAGTCAAAACTAACTTTGCATTTTGAAATGTGAACCTTATACCACATTTTAAGACTTCAATCTTTATCACAATGCCAGGTTGATAATATTAAATCAACTACTCAATTATGTGTGTGGCCTCAAAGACTGTACTGAATGGATACGTTTGCAGATCTGTATTGTACTTATTGTCTAAAACTTCACTTAAATTTTTGTGGGACAGATGAAATACTGGACCATTTATTATGATCACCGTCAGATTTGCAATAAATTCTCAGTGGATATACCAAACTGAAATCCTACAGATAATGTTTAGAGTACTGTCAACTACTGCACCACCTTGAAGTACCTGATTGTGTTCTTTGGTTACGTCTGTTTAGGCAACTGGCGGACAGCTTTCCAACCAGAGAAGACCTCCTTGCAGGAGTTTCACGTGGATGAAACAACCACAGTGATGGCTCCACTGATGACCCACACGGGTCAGTACCACTACCTGAATGATAAGGTAAATCTTAGTTCAGGAGATTTGTTTTATTCATGCTGATTTGTTGGCTCATTTGTGCATTTCTGTTTACTGCCTATTTGCAGCTGTAAAATATGAAATGTACTTGGTTGATTGAGTTTGTTCAGATCTTAAGACTGGACTCATCTGCAATATGTTTCTTTTGTTACCACAAAGGCACGGCGGTGCACAGTTGTGAAGCTGTCTCTGAGCAAACGGTCCTACATGTTGCTGGTCCTGCCTCATGAAGGGGCCAACCTCCATGATTTAGAGTCGAAGCTGCGCACTGACGTCATGTCTGACTGGCACCGGAGCCTCCAGGAGGGGTGAGTATTGTGCTTTTTTAAAACCCTGAATCCAGAGCTAGTTTTACCTTCGATGCTTGATGTCCTTCACAATACCACAAGTTGACAGATTAGAAATCAGAAGCATCTTTTGTCTTTTATCATCATGTTTCATGTTATGCGCCCATTGTGCATACATTTTTAATTCCATCAATGTCTTCTGACTTGTCGCTCAGTTATAGCATTTTTCAGTGGCCAATAATGTGTTCAAATGTCACTTTTGTTTTCTCATTCCAAAATTCCTATTTTGTGTAATTACTTATTGCGTGATACTTATATAATTGTTACAATTGCACTGGTTTTACAGTATATGCCACTGTATTGGCTTCAAGTTAAAATACCTTAGTTAGTAACTGTTTATCAGTCAATCAATAATGTGTCATATCAATGTAGAGCAAATAAGGCTATAGATTGTATGGGGAGAGTCAGGTACAGTCCCATTTCAATTCAAATATATTTCATCTTAAAATTTAAAATCTGTCTATCCACCAGTCTGTTGGAGCTGTCCCTCCCGAAGTTCTCCATGTCTTCTGTGACTGATCTGCGTGACCTGCTGACCAAAATGGATCCAGAAATTGAGGCCAAACTGTTGGGCTCCCAGGCTGAGTTCAGCCAACTCAGCAACACCAAACCCTTCACTATAGATAAGGTGAAGTAGATAATCTTGTCATATTATAACAAACACTCACTGTGTATGTGTACATCATTAACAGATCCCTCTGTCTCCTCTCAGGCGGTCAACAAGGTTATGTTTGAGATGTCAGAGGAAGGAGCAGAGCCTCAGGACAAGATCCAGGAAGCAGGCGTCCCTCTGAAACTGTCCATCAACCGGCCGTTTTTCTTTTCTGTCATAGAAGGAGATTCTAACGCCATCCTCATGCTGGGCAAGATCACCAACCCCACACTCTAAAGTTATAGTACTTAAAACCAACAAAAACCTCTGACATGAAAAATGTCCATCATACCAGGCACATTTCTTTACAATATACTTCATTGCCTACAGCTTAACTTTCTGCAGGTGTTGAAATCAATCATTCAGACATTTCATTTAGATCATAGCCTTGTTTTTTAACTGAAATAATGGCCACGTACAGCACACGAGGAATGAAGCGTAACCTCAAGAAGGATCTATCAATAGTCAACAGTGTTGTAGTTATCTTTCACCACCTAGCTCGCCACAAACTCAGGAGTCACTCGGGATCCCTGTCTCAGTATTTATGAAAACCTGTTACTTTAAAATGAGTTGTTTTCAAGCAGCCTGTTAAAATCCTAAATTGTTTTTTTTTTCCCTGTAAAATTTATTATAGGAGAGTTCTGTACAGTATTTTTCAGTAGAGTAGGTACAGTAACCACGATTCTCTACGATGAATGACTAATGATGTTGTATATTGTAACTAAGAGTTTATTTTTGTTTTGTTACGATTTGTGATTGCTGTAATAAAACATTTGTATCCCAATATAGTTAAGTGTCATTGTTTTTCATCAGGGTTTCAGACAGTCATTACCATTTCAATGCTTCAAATGAGTCTTGTATCAGTATTCATCACCACCTAAACGGGTCAGGAGAGAGAAGCCTACAAAACTGGACTGCAGGGAAATGCAGCACTATAGCTCATTCAGTGTTCTGGTTAAGGATTATGCTACATTTATTGCCGACAGTGTGGAAATTGGGATGAGATACAGAATAATAATTTAAAGTTATTTATTTTGGGAACCATCTCATCAACTACTGTACATCAACTAATTTTTAGCTAGCTAAAACATAACATTTTGATTTCTCTTATCTCTTTTGATAAATCACATACATATTTCTCGTTCCATTTCCAAAATCAGAAAGAATATTAAGAATATGAATTAATTAAGAAATAATGGAGTGTCCTTCTCCCCGAATCAATATAACTTTGCAACTAAACCAAATAATAATCAGATTACTCATTTCAAATAAAAAAAATCTTCGTGACTAATAACAGAACTGACCATCACCGACTGATATAATACAATTTAGTGTACTGAATCTGGAGTAGGCTTTAAGAACAATGCACTACCTTATACAAAACCCCAAATCTGTATTTTTTTTAATGTAGCCATCTGCAAACCAGAACATCTGTAACTTAGGTTTTATGATGCCTTGTTGAAAATGCAGTCATTGTAGCAACAACATACTGTATATTACATCTCACTCATAAATATTAGAAAATAAATTAATAAAAACATGAATTAATGTGCAAATGGAATTTGCCATATCAGTATTACTGAATGGTGACAGGAGTCAGCAGCTTCAGTTAGTCATGGCCAAATTTTAGTTCTCATAACACCACAGTTTGACTTTAATTTAGATGTTTGTGGTTTATCAATGTGTAGCTTTTTTTCTTGGTAGTCCTGAGGGGAAAAGATGTATTCAGTGCAAACACGTGACTAATATACAATCACTTGCAGCTAGCTAATGACCTTTGTATTAAAAACGCACAAATTCAACACTGTATCCAAAGTTCTTTATTGTATTCCCAAGTTATGTTATATTATGTTAAACATATTATATTATACAACTTAGATTTGAACAAAAATGTACATGTTACACACTAACAGACTTCTTTATTCGAGATGAATCCTTCACCAAGTAGCAGAAATGAGACAAATATTGTTTGATTGACATTCTCTCTTTACAATTTAATTTGTTATGCAACATTGTGGCCCAACATATGACCAGTACAATACTTTTCAATAGTGCGGTGCATATGACCAGCATCCAGCATCAGTCATTTTGTGAAAAACACTTCATGAACATAGTACCATGCAGTCCCTTTTATTCACATTGCCTCACTCACAGACAGTAGTTTCTCTGCTGTTGCCAACAACAATTTACAGCTTGATTAGATGCAATTCAGGCAGGTTCCTGCTGTTGAAATGTTTGTGTGCTGTGGCTCTAAAGTCTGCATTAAACAGAGACATTTTTGTACAAAAAGGTTGAAAAAGGATTTCAGTAGTGTCAGTTCTTGTTTTATATTCTTCCTGGTCTGATCATCATAAATCATGTTTTTTTTTTCCTTCAGAAAATCCTGTGAGTGCAGTACATTAACGGGTTTCATTTACTATGGAGTCAATTTTTTACTGTTCAGAAAGCTCTCGGGCCTCTCTCACAAGGTCCATCAGAGCAGAGAACATGGAGATGTCATTTGGCTGAAGACCCATCTTCTGGATCTGAGACACACAACAGTACAGCGCAGTGTAAGAGAGAATAATCAAACATATTTCAGATGACACTGAAGTTTGTAATAGTTTGTAAATATGTTTTTGCCAAAGGAATGTGCATTGTTTGTCATATGTTTAAGTATGCGTCTCCACATGTCTTCGCACTCATCAACCGCCACCTACCTGTTCCCCCAGGTATTCCACATCCAGTGCCAGTTGAAGTCGGATCTTGCTGTCGTCTGTGGGTCCACCGTTTGCTCCTGCCGTGGTAGTCGTGCTCGCACCTTTTCTGGCTTGCTTCAGTCGCTTCAGACTCTCCTCCATCTTTCTCACTGAGCTCAGCACCTCTGAGATGGTCTCATAGTACCTGAACAAGAGAAAGATGGAAAATGAAAGTGGGAAACACAAACTTTGTGAGTTGCAGCTGAAAAGATATCCTTCTAAAATGAAAGAAATACAACTTTCAGAAAGAAATACAGTCTTTTAATTATTGGAATAGCTCATTCTGTAAACACCATAGGCACAGATCTGGGTCTATTTATGTTTGCAGGAGTGTATTTGTGTGTGTTAGCTTACCTCTGTGTGCAGTCAGACAGTGCAACTCGCAGCCACTCCTGTGCCGTAGAGGGGGTGACCAGACCCGTTGAGTCAGTCAGTAACTGATGTAATGGGCGTAGGGCGTTGTCCATGTAAGCTGATGAACGCGCTGGCAGATCCTGTTCAGGGAGGAAGTAGAATGTTGTACGCACAGCGAGGTTTTCACAAACATGTTGGTAGTAGAAGATATACATTTCAATATTTGCTTGTGTTAAGGATTGCCGTTGGTAGAAAACTGAATCTGAAGTTCAGCATTTTGTTCATGTTGACGATGGAGGGGCGGTTGATATCCTGTCCAAACCTTTCTGTCACAACAGCTCCAGACTTACATTCCTCTATTAAACTATTTAAATAAAACTGTTTTCTTTGCTTTAACAAATGTAATGTAAGTGTGAAGTGTGCATTGTGCAGCGCTATTATGCAGGAAAACATGAATAAAGAATTAGACAGTATCAGCAAATACTTAGAATTAAAAGGACTCAGGATCACATTCAGGGGAAATAAAACTTGATCGGGACATCCTTATTCAAAGGTTATCTGTGTGTCTGTGTGTCTGTATGCCATCGAAATTACTGGAAAGAAAGTCCAGCAAGTGGACCTTGAATTTTTTGTCAAACTGCCATCTCCAAGGTCAATTATGATCCTTTAAACTCAATGTTACTTTCTGGAACTCTGATGTGCGTCACATACAAGAAATAGTGCCCAGCTATATACTGAAAGATTATTTAGTTCATTAAGCAAATAATAATGTAAAAATCGAATGCCATTCATGTATTAACATGCATAATAACTCAGAGTTTCATCAAAATCTGACCGGTCAATGCATTTCAAAAGGTGAAATTCTGACCTTTAATTACAGGAATTCCATCAAAAAAAATGTATATGCCACAACACAGTTCCATTGGCCCTCCAGGTTTTGTCTAAATCAGACAAACAGCGCTCCCAATGTTTGCTCCAAGATATGTTATGAGAGAATGTTATTTGATGAAATGTAGGAGAAACACGTACTTGTGCATGTTTGCAGCTTCACTGACCTTATTAGTCCTGCGGTAGAGTCGTGGAACCTCAGAGGCACTCTTCAGGAAGCGGCAACAGCGTTCAGTCAGATGCTGAGTCATCCTGGTGTTCAGAGTGGGAATGCTACTTGACAGGCAAGCATTGGAGTCTGACAGAGCATCTGACATAGAAGAGAGCACTAGTAAATGCTAAAGTACACACAGTGAGCAAGGAAGCCAAGAGTCAAAGAATGATTATATTTTGTGATTGAGATACTGTCTTTGAAGATGTCATGCTCAAAAGCCTGTTGGGGACTGAATGGTTGCATTTTTAAATGTTAGTGAACAATAGATTTATGTTTGTACTGACATGCGTCTCTTGGCATGCTTTCCATCAAAATAAGACCACAGCAGATATAGTGCAGTAACCACTACAACTACAAAAAATCCCCCAAAAACATTTTAAATTCCGCTAGTATTTCGGTTTCTATTCAGAGAAACATCCAATGCTTTGCAGCAGGTGTTATATACTAGTGTATTCTAGTGTCATAAAATCCTCCCATTCATTTATTCCTCATTTCCTGACAAAACATTGCAGAGTAAGATCAAGCAAACACTGCAAGGAAAGTGAGGCTAAAATGACTTCCATATGCATTGTATGGGTAGCTTACCTTCCACAATAGCAAAGTTTTTGAATCCGATGGCTTCTAACCGCTTTCTGACAATCTCTGACAACTCTGGTATCTGAGAGAAAGATGAGCAAGCTATCAGTGTGGACACAATTAAGCAGGAACAATTATAAAATTCTCAGAAAGGGACATATTGTCACAGATGTAAAATTTAGGCTAGTGTTGACCCCATAAATCTAAAATGTAACATATGTAAGTAAATTAGAACTACATATGTAAATATATGTATTTAGTTTGTGTGTGTGCACCTGCTCCTGCAGCTTTTGGATGTCAGCTGCAATGTAGACCAGCTGTTTAGTGGACAGCGAGGCAGGACTCCCGCTCTCACTGCCGCCCTCATCCATCGATGTACGGCTGGAGGTGGAGGAGGCTGAGCTCGGCAGAGGCCTGGTTGGCTCTTTAGTCACCTCAGTGGATGGAGTTTTCGTCAACACCTGTGCGGACAACGGCAAGTAACAGCTATTCATTTGCATAGTGTTTTATTGGAATTACTGCTCTTAAAAATAAAATCATCATAGTCTTCCTCTGGCTTATTTAAGCGTACCTCATCAAGAAACTTGGCATATCGTGCATAGAGCTGCAGGGTGAGCTTCCAGAAGCGATGGGCCAGAGGTAACAGGTAGACTTTGTCTGACCAACATCTGACCAGGCAGGACCACAACACCTCAGATACCTGCAGGTGGTATGCACTGCCAGCTGGACAGACACAGATACACAGTTACAGAGGGTAAAGCATTAGGTACACACTGGCGCATTAAAGAGAATGATTTTCTACCTGGTGCTGCCTCTAGTCCATCACTTATGCTGTTCTCCAGACTTCCTGCTATTTCCTTGTATCTGAAAACAAGGAGAGGCACACAGGGGGGAGGACAAAACAATCAATGTGTTATCAGCTTATTTCTTACATATGCACATGCTCATGATGTGAAACAACACCGTGTGAATTGGAAATTATGGACTTTCCAGGCAAGCTGAACTGTGCAGGTTTGTATTGTGAAATGAGGACACAAGCCCTAATCTTTACAGTGCGTGCGTGTTTGTGGGGGTGGGAGGAGGTTGACAAACAGTATACAGCTTCTCTGCTTTTTCCACACAGATCAATGGTCAGTCAGTCAAGGTCCAGTGTCATGTTTACGGGCTATGTTTAGTAATACGCTGACACACATCTTCAAATTACATTATGCTTCTTGTCATCATTCTGCATGAAACTCACACCCATAAGCAATTTTCCAGATTCCTATAAAAATGGGCTTTGTTCAACTTGTGAACGTCTGCCAACATCTGTCGTTTTACCCTAAAAACGCTGACAGGCTGCAATTTTAATCAAAGCTTGCCTTTGAGCCCTTAAAGCAAGACCAGACAATTTTTCAAAATACATACTGTGCAGAAATTCCACCTTCACCAACATCTGACCATATTCACTTCAGCTGAGAGGTCTGAATTCAAAAGTTTAAAACACAGCTATTATCCACTACATGCAAGTAAAAATGATGTAGTCTGTGTACGTATGAGTTTCATGCTTATATGCTTTCTTGCGGAGTGTTAGATCGGTCGATACCACTCTCATATTTAAATATAAATACAAGCATACAAGTTTACCTTAGCATAGACACTGAAAACGGGGAAACAGATAGCCTGGATCGGCCCAAAGGTAACAAAATCAGCCTACCGGCCCCTCTAAAGCTCACTAATTATTGACTAATTATTATTAACATGTTATATCATTCAATTAATCCACAAAAACTTAAAAGTAAAGCGATAAAGTTGTGATTTTACGGGATGTGTGGGACTATTTCTTGGCCAGGCAGAGCGACTTCTTAGAGTCTCCGCTAGTTGCCTGGCAACCTGACAACAAGATTTCCTTGAGTTTCGTTGTCACCATGGAAGTTAAGCTGCCAATGTGCTTAATCAGAAGTGCTTGTTGAATGGTTCAATAGCTTAATAATAACTATGAACTATGTGTGCTGTACACTAGTGTAATCTGTAGGCTGTGATATGTAGAGTATAGATCGTATTAAGGTAATATGCACCGTAGTTGAAAGTAGACAGGCAGGTTCCATTTGTTGTGGAAGCTGGTATATGAGGGGTGTACTCTCAGTCTCTTCACACTGGCCTGCGAGCTGCACTGACGCTCAAACCTCCGCACAAACTCCATGCTTGCACTGTAACACTAGAAAAGATAAAGAGACAACAGAAAACACACACACACACAGAGGTGAAACTACTCAATCTAACACTGAATTACGTGACAGCATACAATAGATATAACTTTTACAAAGTGAATGCACACACACAAAAATAGTGTCACTGTGGCTGTACCTCATAGAATATGTCGGGGTTTCCGGGGTTGAAGAGGTAGGCCAACCGCTCCTCTATACCTTTGATGATCTCCGGCCACACAGAGTTCACCAGGAAATCATAACCTGGCACTATGTCAGCTTTGTCACTGAGGAGAGAGGGAACGTCAGCACATTAAAAATATTTTATGATATCATTTACATTGGTCACTACTCCAGCCAGCAATTCATTTTATGTGCACAATCTAGGAGTAGTAGTTATTTTTGAAAAGTCTTCGAAGGCCACTAGACATCATAAAGTTTGCACTTTTTGTGACAAAAATGATGCATAGTAATTACATGAATAAATAAATCAAACACAATAAATACATAAATGGTCAAAATACTGAATGAAACAGCTCTAAAGATGAAAGCAGACAATTTGCGTTTCTAGAGCCAAGAGGATTTCAATTACACAACAAAGAACAACTTGATCTATGCATGCTTTGAAAGAATTTGCCTCCATGACAACATCAGTACCTGGATATGGCTCCTCCAGTCACCTCTCTAAGCAGTCTACAGTGATGAGGAACAAACTCCAACAGTCTAGAGTACATCAACTGGAGACCATTCGGACTGGACTTCACCACCTCTTCTACTATCACCTAAAGGAGAGGAGAGGGGAAAAGAGAATGTTTTGGCAAAGTTACCAATTAATGTCTTCAAAAAAGAAGAAATGCCCTCTGATCTACACATCAAAACATGTGTGGCATGTTTACCTGGTCCATGTATGGTTTGACCAGCACCTGTCCCACCAGGGCCTCAGCATCTCGAGTCTTGTCTATGGTGGCATATGTCCTCAGGCAGTGACGCACCATGACCACATTGGATGTTTGCAGACCCTCGATGAGCAGGCCCTCCAGAGACTGCTGCAGCATGGAGGTGATCCCTGCGATACGCTGGAGGGGCCAGAACACATACACAGTTATAAAACAAGTATCAAAAATAATCCAACAGAGTATATTCCAGCAAACACACAGACCAGGTAGATCATAAATCAATGTGAAAACTGGGATCAGACATTTTTGAGATATTTTCTATATACTGTGCAGATGGTAGCATAGATGATATTTCTGTAAGAGAAAAGCCCTTAGCACTTACCAGAAGGACTGCACAGATTATCTTTGTTACAGGACTGATGGAATGACATAAGAGCAGCCCAGACAGACAAACGGATTAACTGAGTGGCTACTGGTTTATCAGCTGTCTGACTGATTGACCCATTAACACTTACAGGTCTGACTTTGTCCAATAGGGGCATGCCTTTGCTCTGTACAGCGTGGAACTGCAGCTGGTTGAATTCTGTAGCAATTCTCTCCAGGATCTGACCTGCTAACAAGGGGCTGCACATAGACAGACAGACATGAAGTCAGATACAAAAGCTTAGTACTACATCCCTGCAGCGATCAATCTCAAACAATTTGAACATCTGGTGTGCTCAAGTACTTCTCCCAAAGATTTTTCAGTGCTTTGTGTCAGCAATTTGGATTATTGTGGAAAAATGGATTGCCTTGCTTAAGATTACAAAATAGAAATCTAGCTTTTCACACTGCAACTCCAAAAAAGATATACATGCAAATTTATTAACAGGATTGTTTCTAGTTAATTTAATTTGTCTATTGATGGAAGTCCTATTTGTGATACCTGGTTAGGCCGAATACTGAAATGTAAATATTGAAACTGCCATTACTCAATAAATAACCTGCCCACATTCAACGACTATATATCAATATATATTAAGTGATGCCAGTGGGTTTGTTAGCATGTCAGTTTCCCACCTGCTGATTTCCAGAGAGCTGGATTCCTTGGAGTTCTGTGAGTGAAGGATCTTCTCAATCTTCTCCACTGAGCGCACCACCTGAATCAACCTTAATACATACACCTGATGGGTGGGATAATAAAAAAAAGATAATAATTAATTGAGATCATCCCACAGAGTAGACAACTATCTACTAGTGCACATGTTCTTCTATATTAAAAGTAGGAAAATAATTCAAAAACCAAATATAGCTTATGGAAACAACTTTAAGTTCACAATTTGGCATGGACATGCCATACTAGACTGCCACAGAGCATTGTAAAGGTTATCATAAAATACATTTAATTATGGATACAAAATATGATCAAGTGATGAAGTCAGACAGGAAGACAAGGAGCCAAACCTTTTTTTTCTGCAGATCTTCCTGTTTGGACAGCTGGCTGTCTATAGCCTGAATCACCTCACTCACACAGGACCGCAGACTCTGCAATAGATAGCAGCAAGAAACATGCATAAACAATCTGTGGCAGGAATTAATCAAAGCTTACAGTATACTTAATCAGAACACATACCATAACCTCCTCTCGTAACTGTCCCAATGGCACAGAAAGCTGATTGAGGGCTTTGTCCATCCCCACCTGAGACGAGGGAGCAGAGCTCTGAGATTAGAAACAGTCTACCTTCACACTATCAGATTTACTTTCAAAAATGACAACTGTGTGGTCTGCTCCCATTCAATTTTCAAGAGCATATTAAGAGCCCGACGGTACTGAACTTTTGAGGCCGATATCGATACTTGAGAAGAGAAATTAGGTAACAATCAACCAATATTCTTTTTTTTTTTTTTTTTTTTTTTTAAATAACACGTAACATAAACAAATAGTTGGTGATAGAAGACATTTTACAGTAGAACCAAAAACCCTTGTGACCAAAGATTACAGTAAAAGTAAATATCAGATAATCGTTCATTTTGAACAATAAACATAATTGATAAAAACATAAAACAAAACTATATTTAATATAAATTAAGAAAAAATCAAGTATTACTGCAGTTTATTGCTCTGTAATTTCGTTTTACATATCTGCCAACATACAAACCAATGCAAATGTCTGTGATAATATCAGGTAAAAGCAATGGCTTGTCGATGCATAGGTCGGGCCCCAGAGCATATAACAAAACATTTTAGCTGATATTCATCAAGACAGTTAACAGTAAATGTCAAGCTTGCCTTTTAGACATTATAAGAGAATATTTCTCAATAGACCTGGACACTGATTTCTAGATGCCATCCCTGTCTCCTGTAGGCTACAAGATGCTGGTAACATTCAAAATGTACAACCACACTAACAAATGGGCAACATTAACAACAACTGACCAGGTTGGTGGAGAGGTTAACAAAGTCGGCATAGTCCTTGTTGATGAGCTCCACCATGGCCGTTTTCAGCAGCTTATAGTAGAGCTCCAGGTCCTCTCTCATCTCCTCCAGCTGGACCTGCTTCCGACAGTCCGCCACAAACTGGTCAACGTCAAAGTCATCCTGCAGACAGAGAGACGACAGACAGCAAGGTCAGACAGACCAGAAGGATGCATACACATTTAGATAAGAGAAGCAGCCTTTCATACAATAACATCCGGTATCGCTAACTCATGGACAGACAAGCTGTGTCCGAAAGTGGAGAGCTACAGACTGACAGACAGCAATGAAGTTAATTTCAATCCAGCGGCGTCTTCTTACTCAATTTCGCCCAGTGTTGGCAGCAGGAGGACGGTTCGCTCACCTCCCAACCCTCGCGCCTAACTGCTATCAATACATTCATGCTGACTTGCCCATATTAATTAAAATAACGATTAAAAATCATACTAAACTGGTCTCATGTAGCACACTGACTTTGATTGCTAATGTGTATTTCATTTGAATGAACAGTTCAATATTTTTCAATAGCTTCCGTGTCATTTGACCCAGTGACTCCTAATCAATACCAGAAACCATCACTACACTGGACAAATAAGACACACTTCTTTATATTGAAGTCTAGCGCTTCTTCTATTTTATATTAATTATATTAACTGGCGTCTGTACAGCGTATTTGAGCACTTGTAAAAGCGCTCGATAAATAAAATGTATTATTATTATTATTATTATTGTTATTGTTATTGTTACTAACATCGTTTGCTCTTAAGGATTAAGGTTAATGCACAGTAACATGCCCATGTTAACAACATTAGCTGCGGCTGTTGTTGAAGTTTAAACGCTTATTAACATGATTGATTATCAATATTCAATAACAAACAGTGTTGTCGGTCAGCCAGCTAATGCTAATGCATAAGCTATCGTTAGCGCTTCACCAAACGTAAAGGTAACGGGTTCTTACCTTCATAAAAACGTCCTTGTCGAAGCACAAAGAATTTGGCCCCTTCGGCAGATTCATGCCGGATTATAATACGCAGCTACAAAACAAAACATACACAGAAAAGAAACAAAAAGTTGCACGCCTCCAGCATCCAGCTAGCTGCTGTAAGCTCACCAAGCTTCCGCAAACATGGCAAGCGCACCAACGAGGAAGAAGAATCAGGGGGAAGAAGAAGAAACAGCGGCCTCTAGAGGCAGCGAGCGGCAACTGCACCGTGGCAAACACACGCCTCTCAATACTGAATCAAAATAACCGTCTTTAAAAAAATGTTGATAGTAATAAATAAATCCACTAAACTAACTGCACCATAGGTATTACAGTATAACGAACTTCAAATTGCATGTGACTCCGTTACACGGATGAGTTCACAGCAGGATCGCATGTTTCTGTCACAGGCTATTATTTGGAACAGGGTGAAATACGTAGGTCCATCTCAGGCCTCCAGTGCAAATAAAAAACAAACAAAACAAAAAAGCAGCAGGGTAACACGGCTCCATAATGACCCATCCAGCCAAACGCATCCTGTGCTCTAATGGCCTTTTAGCTCAAATGAACTGATGCCGCATTACATTTCAGACATGGTCCATACTGGTCCAGTAGGTTGCACCACCCTGAGCTTCCAAGTGTTAATTATCATTGGGATTCTCTTTCAAGGGATATTTTTTATGGAAGGTGGAGGTTTGTGGTTCATTCTCGACCTTGGAAAGCTGACAAAACAATCTCGCCACAACGTCCATTCACTTGCTCTTCTGGAGCTTTTGATCGTATCACATAAAGTTCATCCGTAGATTGAGTTTGTCACAGAAGTTCAATTTAAATTTTTATAAGCACTTTAAGGACTTATCGCCCTTGTTGGCTTAAAAGTTGACACTGAAAGTTCATTCATGATCTTGGAAAATGTAGTTAAACTAATCTCATCACAGGGTCTCCAAAAACGGACCTAAAAGTGTATATTTTGTTAAATATGGAAGGTGTTTGTGAACATTCAGTGTGCAAACGTTATGGGGTAGTAGGGGTGTAGACATGATAACATCCTGAAATAAAACATAGGCCTATGTTTTACGATATGAATTGTGTTGCTTTTGGGGGGGGGGGCTCCATGAGGTCAGGATAACATTTTATTTTAATTATTTCTGTCAGGACCCACATTTTATTCTAATGTTATATTACCATTAATCATCATAATATTTAAACCAGCAGCTCCCATCGGCCGCTCCTCTCTAAGTTTGGATGAGAAAAAGCATCTTATTGGATGACAGGGCAGGGCTTTGGTGTCAGGTGATGCAGCGGCAGCCACTACTCTCTCTATTTTCTCTCTGTGAGGAGAAATCCCTGGTCTCTCAACCCGGATGCTGTGCCACAACTATCGACAATTTTGCCCAGTGCGCAGCGCTGTAGACAGAGCAAGGGGGCGGAAATATTTCAGTACCCTTGAGGCGGACAGCTCTGCCTGGATCCAAACACTTCTGAACCGCCGGGCTCCGCATCCGAGCCTGGAGGGCAGGGGGATCATAACTCGTACCTAAGATAGGGGAGGGTGTAGCCGCCACATTAAAGGCAAACACCTCCCTGTTCTTGCAAGATCGTGACCACTTGCATGCTGCTGAAGCCGTAGTGGAAGGGTGAGAGAGAGAGAGAGAGAGAGAGAGAGAGAGAGAGAGAGAGAGAGAAAGGGGGGAGCAAAGCAGCATCACTACAGAGAGAGATGGCGGAGTGCGGGCGGAAGGCGCTGTCTCTCCTAGAAGCGGCCCGCTCCCGGTACGAGAGCCTGCAGATATCCGACGACGTGTTCGGCGAGTCCGGGGACGACAGCAGCGACAATCCCTTCTACAGCACCTCCGGAGACTCAGACTCCGACAACTACATAGCCGAGGTAGGCGAGGAGGAGCAGCCGAAGCACCACCACCAAAAACGGGGCGATAAGGAGAGCGGGCACAGCTGGGGAGCAGGAGGTGGCAGCGGCGGGAGCAGCGGAGCCGGTCCCCCGGGCTCTCTGTCCCGTAGTCAGGCTGAAGAGGAGGGCTGGACGGAGACTCTGCAGGATGTCACGGTGCCGACGTACAAAGAGACATATGGTGAGACGTGATGCACGACAAGATGAATAAGGTCATTTGCGCAACGGGGAAGAAATTGGGTGGGAGGGTGTGAAGTGATTGGCTGGAGGCAGGCAGAAAGAGTGCAGTCCACCTTCATGTTTTTCAGGTCAGGCAGGCCATTTCCCTGGCTGTCAATCTGGTGCCAAAACAGCACACAAAAGGCTATTGCTTTGGAACAACTGGAAGCTTGTTTCATTTCGTTCGTGTGTGCGTGCATGCACCCTCCTTGTGTGCGCGCGCGCGTGTGTGTAGTGAGAGAAGCATGACACTGCATCGTTAATTGCTGTGTTAAGTTAATGGCAAACGCTTAGCCTTTGATACTTCACCCCTTGGTGCTGTGCTGTGGTACACATGCTGTCCTGTGTGTGTGCGTTCATGTTTCAGGGCAGAGCAGGGAGACATGCTGTTTAATTTCGAGAAACAGCATGTTGTCTCTCCTGGTTTTACACACACACATTACATAAAGCCTGGTGTATGTATGCAAGATACATGCACACATGCTGGCCTTTGTCACAAGCTCAAGGCACCCTGATTTTGGTTGCACATTTTCTCTTTGAATGTGTGTGTGTGTGTGTGTGTGTGTGTGTGTGTGTGTGTGTGTGTGAATCAAATCATGACAGTTAAACAGCTCTGTGCACCCACAACTTCTCTGTCTCTCTGTCTTCCATTGTCTCAGTCTGTCTCTGTAATAAATGGCCAAAAGCATCTTCTCACAAATTGTTCTCATGCTGTTTAAAACCCACTGCTAGCCAACATGTACCTACAGTCAGTACTGTCTCCTCAGAACAGTTTTTATCCATTTATCCATCACTAAGTACAGTATGCATTGCAGGGAGTGGGTGTTTGGCTTTATAGTGCAGCACCTTCTGTCAGGCTTCGTTTGGATTTGTCCTCCTCTTCCATCTCTTCTGCCATCCTGTATCCACTGTGACATGTTGCATGTTGCACTGTGGCACCCTTGGAGGGGAACCAGCATATGGCTGTAGCAGATTATGGACCAAGCCCCAGTCTGCTCACACACTGAAAACACACATGAAACACACACTGGAGCCTTCATATACAAATATATAAAAGCACAAGCACAAAATTGACTATAGGTAAAGTGCCAGGAAACAACTGGAAGTTAAGTGAACTGCACTGGTTGTATGCAAAGAAGGTTTGTTTTGCAAGCTGTTCCAATGCCAACAGAAAAATGTGCTACTGCAGAATTCAAAATGAAAGATCCAAATATGATGAGACAAAAGTTTTGCGTCTGCTGTCGGAGCTGTATATTGCCCAGATTGAAGGTGGTGACACTGGCCTGTCTCTGAAAGCGAGATTACTGAGCAGGACACCAAACAAAACCCAGAACAGCTCTGTTTACTTCTGTCTGTGTTCCAGGTTTGATTTCCCCTCAGCCCAGTTATCCAGCTAACTTCAGTAATCCTGCTTTGTGAGACAGGGCTCAGATGCAGCATGGAGTGGAGCCTATTTTGCTTATCCAAAATAATCTGAACCAAACTGAGCTGAGCCGGGAATACAAAAAGAGGTTCTTTGGTGAGAAAAAGGTTACAGGATGTTCTGTACTCCCATGCACATCCAGCTCTGTCCTGCTCTATTTGACTGTCTGCGCTCTGTTGACTGAAGCTACAGGGAGGCAGCAGGTGTGTCTGTCTGCATTGTATAGTCTGGTCTGGTTTGTTAAGATACAGTTAGTGATTGTTTGCACAAGCACAGCCAGTGTGGGTGTGGTCCCGCCATCCTGCATCAGGGTTGAGATTATTAAGAGCTGCCTGGCTGGATGGATGCAGGACAGCCAGGAAGCATAATCACACTTCAGACCTCATGTAGCCAAGAGCGTACTTGATTTAATCGGCCTGAACAGTAAAGACTGACTGCATCCTGAGCAGCAGCATATCTACGTAGATATGTCATTCCACCGATTTTAATGGCATGGGATGGGAAGCTGCTTAAGCTAAATGAGGTTTCCACTAAGTCGACCGATGGTGGAAATATGATCAGTGATATTTTTATCATGTGTCTAGGTTTCTCTGTCTACTTATCTTCCCACCTCTTCCTGCCCATTTCTCTGTCTGTCTGTCTGTCTGTCTGTCTGTCTGTCTGTCTTACTGTCCAGCAGTGACAGTGCTGACACAGACACAGTGCTGATGTGACAGCTCCAGTCCTTGGAGACTGTGCACCCCGTACATAAATCATCAGCCACCATCTGAAAGCATCAAGTCTACCTCATACAAACTCCTCCCAGCTGGTTTGTGTTTTGGGTTTGTTTACAGCAGCAACTCGTCCTTGGTTTTGAACAAGTAGCAGAAGTTTGAAACCACGCTGAGTTTTTGGCTTGCATAAAAATGTGGTTAACCCAAGGTCAGGTTTATAGGTGATGTCAGCGAGAGACAGTTTGTCCTGCAGTGCGAGGGGGGTGGCAAAGGACCAGGGCGAGGATTTTGAAGCATACATCCAGATCTCAGATTATATAACCACTTTATTGTGATGTTGAAGGGAATTAAAGAGCTGTTTATTCATTCACTTTGCTAAGCTTGTCTGATAGATTCCTGTTACTTGCCATATGTCAGTTTATCTGCCTGACCCTGTATTTCTTACCATTGCAGAACCATTTGTAAAAACGTCCATTAACAGTCACACAAAGGAAAATTTGATAATACGTCTAACATTTATATTCACAACATAAAAAACCAAAACAAAAGACACAAACATGGGACCTGGATATGCAGAGGCAAACAAATACACAATGAACTGAAATATAAACTATAAATAGCATATGAAACAAACAATGTTATGCATGACACAGGAAAAAACTCTGATGCCACAAAATCATACAAGTCAGATCTAGAATGCTGCATATACATTTTCAAACAATACTACAAAAGTCCAAAAGTAAAAAAGAAACCAATTTTCAAAATTAAACAATCATTAAATTTTATTTTATCATCTGTACACCAGAATATTTCAGGCTTTTGTCGAGCTAATTCATGGAAAATGGATGCTCTTAAATCATCATAGTACTGTATGTACAATACAAAAAAAAATTGACTTATATGATGACATTGTGTGACTATTTCACACAATTTTGTTGTCAAAATAAATTATTCCAAGCAAACTATAATTTTAAAACTAACAAAATGAGTTGTTAAAGTCTTTGTTTTACACATGTGAAGAGGAACACAGATCATTTTATATGTCATTTGACCTACATTCTAGATGTGATATACTGGATATTGGCATCAGAAAGGTATTCTTATTAATATTGTAGTATATTTCAGTATATTGCCCAGCCATAGCTGGAATTTGCCTGACAAAATATAGTCAAAAATCCCCGACTACACGGTAATCTCTCATTCTTAAATCCATGGCTATAAAGCGCTACCAGGCAGATGTTTGTCCTTCGACAAGAAAAATATTACAACAGCTGATGATCATGAGGGATTATGCTTCTGTCTGTATGTGCAACGTAGGTGGAGTTTTGTATTGTGTAATGTGGGAAATTGATATTTCACAGCTTCCTTTGTAGACAAACATTAGCTAATAATACTAGTCTGAAATAAGAATTATGTAAATGTTTGATCCAGTTTTATTAGTCATGTAGGCTGGACTGAAAATCAGCTGGCAGGGATGTATAAAGAATCTACGGAGGAAGTACTCAATGACACAGAAACAATTCCATTATCCATAAAAATGATGAATTCCTCCTCAGGTTGTATTTTTGGCTTACTCCTGAGATGGGCCAAGGTGAGTCATTTTGCCTCGGTGGACCTTCCATCTGAATGTCTGATGTTTTTATCGAGGAGTGGCTCGCTCCGAGGAAGTCACGCTGGACTTTACATTCAGCTTTCAAATCTAATGGAATGCAAATGAGTGGATTTTGAGTCGTGCCCCGGCTGCTTCTGCTGTCTTGGCCGCAAGCATCAACTTTGTGGGCGTGCTCGTACTCTACTCTGTCTTTTTTTCCTCTTCCTGCCCACCTCCACATGTTGCTTACCATTTAGGTTCAAGCCTTGTACATGTTTTCCTTAAATGACTGAAGCAAAAGTCCTTAATTATTTTGGTTGCAGCCAACCACTCAGGACTAGAGAAGGGATAGAGAGAGAGTGAAATCCTTGTTCTACGCTGTTCAGAGATAATGAGATCGTGCTGTTCAATTGAGCCTGAAGTTGTTCTGCTCAAAGCAACCTTTCGAGAAAATCTCTAATTTACTAGAGCAAACACATCAAGCCAGTCACTGCATTGTGTATTGACTGTATGACTTCAGTGCCCTAAAAAAAACATAAAAGCGTACAGACAGAGAGCTTTTAAATGGGAGGTAAATGTCACTTTTCCCCTCAGTAAACTAGTGAATGATATTGTATATACTATATATTCCTATATGATAGGAAAGGAAGAAAAATCATCCCCGCTATCTGGAGAGACTCTGGACAGGATGCACAGACTGATAGTCACAAAAATATTATACTGATATGTGAAATATATAAACTCACTGTTGAGTAGCTACAAAAGACGTGTTATTATATGATAAATTAATAGATAATGTTGGGTATGCCACAAGGTATAGGAGATGTAAATACAACTGAGTGAAGTCATGAGTTACCATATGAAAAATATAAAGTGATATTAGAGGTTACATGCTAGAATGTGGTATTTGAACTAGTACAGTATTTTGAGCTCATTGTAAGTTACTAAACTGAACCACATATGTTCTTAGTCCAGACAGAAATGTGAATTATTATAGTAATATTTTACAGAGTTTAAAATAATAAACAGTGAACTAGTGTTCCGATTTTTTTATGATTCAGTAGGCATACTTTTGGCAATTTCTATACTGTGTTTATGAACAATATTACTGATTATATTATTCAGTGACTGGGGAAGAGGGCCCCCAAAAAATGCTCCACCCCCCTTCCGCCAGTAGGCCTGCCCCAGCCCTGCTTTAAACTAACGAGCTTAACTGTTAATTCATTTAAGCTAACTATTTGCACTGTTTATTCATACTTTTAGCCATATTTAAACCATTTATTTATCACTTTCAACAAACAAGCTGCTCGCTTGCTAATGCACACTCTCAACACATGGTGTTCAGGTGTTCCAACTGACTCAATATGAAGATATATTTTTCTTATTCAAGTTGTAATTTCTATTTTTTCAAATTAGTTACTCCACTCTACAATCTCTCCATAAACACAGGATAACAGGTCTGTTATGTTACATGCATGCGCTATGTGCGTTTGCAAATGCACAGGTTCAGGTGCATCAATTATTTGGTTAAAAGGGTAAATGTTGTTGTTTAAACAAAACCATCTCTCGTCAGCTGATGCTCCACTGACAGTCTGACATCAGACGCCTTTCATTCATGGCTCCCTCCTCACTCGACTACCAGATCAGAACATGATTTTGACTCATTGCCTGCCATAACACTAAAGCAACGAGACACTGAAACCTTCCGCAAGCATAGAAACGCCACACTGTGACGAGGATCACAGTGTGGCGTCATGTTGTGTAAACTTTCTAACCTCTGCCCTGGGCTTGTGACATTCACACCAAAAGCTGCTGTGGCTCATTCATGAAAAAGCACAGCGATTATATGTGAATGTAGTATGTTCCTCTGGCGATTTAATACAATTTAAGACTACCTTAATAAATGGATGTTCTCTCTGTTACTGTTTCCTCTCTTCTTATGAGATGACAACGTAGTTTATGTAACCAGGAAACAGTTTGCATGCATCCTACACAGCCTTGACAGTGACAGCTCAACAAAATCTAATTTTATCGTGTCTTAAAGTGTCAAAAGAGAAATCCTTTTTTTTTTCAGCAAAGTCAATCAAATTGACGGGCTGATGCCAAAGTTTAAAAACTGGGATTAAGTGACAGTTGTGTCTGTGAGTTAGCCCATATGGGGCCCTCGATCTGTCAATATGTCCATTTTCCTCTGTCATAATTTTTCATACTCCCCCCCCCCCCCCCTTCCTGTTCTGATCCAGGCCCTGCTCAGAAGATGCCAGACACCGCCACAGCCTTGGACTTCTTCCAGCTCTTTGTCCCAGACAATTGCATCCAAAACATGGTCACCCAGACTAACATGTATGCCAAGAAGTTCCAGGAGCGCTTCGGTTCAGACGAAGGCTGGTGTCCTGTCACAGCCCAGGAGATAAAGGCCTTCCTGGGCTTTGTCACCTCCACCAGTGTGCACCGCTGTGAGTCGGTGCTCAGCATCTGGAGCTCGGGCTTCTTCAGCAACCGGAGCATCGCCTTGAAGATGAGCCAGGCGCGCTTTGAGAAGATCCTCAAGTACTTCCACATTGTCGCTTTCCGGCCGTCGCAGGGAAGCAACCAGGGCCTGTACAAGATCCAGCCCTTCCTGGACTCACTGCAGCAGTCGTTCAGCTGCACCTTTAGACCTTCACAGACACAGGTGTGTGCACTCTACTGCGGGCCTGGGTGTCCCTAAAGTGTCTTACAATATTTTTGGATAGCTAGGTGCTACATTCTGCAAATATATACATATCTTATTCTCTATTCACTGACTTTACCAAACTGGCATAGTAGCTGCAACATCAGGGGTGTTTATGTTTTGAACATTATACTTTATATTAGCTGCCTCCCAGAACTCTCTCATCTTTCAGGGGTCAACAAGGGTTAACAGCACAGCTGATATCAATCATTATACCTTTTATTATCTCCCATTAACCTCAGAGTATTCCAAGAAATGAGTATGAAACAACTTCTAGAGGTGATCTGCAATTGGCAAACAGCAGACAAAATGTCGTTGTGACATTATAGGAAATAAATACATGCAAAATTTGTTGAATTACTGTTTTCTTGGTTATCTGGTTAGCAGTGAAGGTACATTCCTATACGTGCACTTTTAATACAGTAGCTAAGCTAGCTATTTGATCTTGAAGTAGGGAGAACTAAACTAAATAGTTCCCGCAAGGAGTTTGAAAACTGTCTGCACAGCAAGTATTTTGGTAAAGCACTCTTTTTAATAGACTTCCCCTCCAGAGGACTCACTTCAACTTGTTTTCAGTCGCTCTGTATGCATTAGATCTCCATTTATGCAACTGGGGCAGTGGTGCGCCAGCCTTGCTACTCTATTTTGGGTGGGCTGGAGTTTATTCAACTCCTACTTTACTTTCCTCTCTAGGTGAATGGCAGCACTGCAGATTTTAAAGGGCCAATGAATAAACAACCTGATTGAAGTAGAATCTGTTAAATTAGCACTCCCATATTACTGTTATGCTCTTGTCCAGCTTGATTACTGTATTATCTGTATGTGAGGGCGAACAAGACAACAATACAAAGAAATGTGATGATCTTGAGCAAAGAGAGAAATCAGTAATCACTCAACCTTGTTTACTTCAACCTGATGAAAATCAAGCATGAAATGTGGCTAATTAATAGCAGAGAGTTGTGGAAATTCACAGAAGGAAAATAAATCATAGCATGTCATTTGCAAGTTTAATTATTACTTACCACTGACTCATGAAAATGATTGCCATAAAAGTCACACAAAAATAACAAACTGTTTGGTTTGTTATTGGAGGACACTTCCTTTAAGGGCTTCTCTCATTCGGCTATGTTCTTCCATAATAATAAAATCATATACATATTCAGAATCTGGTTAGGAGGAGGGCACCAGGGGTGGCTAATCATGTTGAAGTGGGATCTGGTGCCACCCCTGCAGCCACTGTCGAGCTCTTAAGAATTAATACATTTCTGGGAAGTGGTTAATTAAATTGCTTTTGGTCTTTATGCAGCAGGAGTGCTATAACGTCATCTTCACTGTGAAAGATGATGTCAGTGCTGTGATGCATTTGGGAATACAGGCTCTTAACAGCAACCCCCTCCTCGTATCACATCCACATCTCATTCAGCTCATGTCATTTTACTGACAAAATGGTTTAAATGTAAATGTCACAGTTCATTTCATTGTGAAGTAATAAAGGGCTTGGTGAACTACGGTTTCACATTAGTACTCTCTATCCACTTAGATCTAAAAATGACTAAACGATAACAATGAGGGCAGACCGGCTTTCAGACAGCGTGTGTGTGTGTGTGTGTCATTAGCAGTGACGGGGTATGTGTGTATCTAGGCCAGTTTATGTTAGATTTCTGTGCCAGGGGCAGAGAGTGGGCCCAGATAGTGAGAGTGGCACAGACTGAAACTTGCTCCACAGACAATGGAAAAGTAATCTACCCAGAAGGAAGGACAGAAGTTGATGTACTGGTTTGAGTTTAGGCTGCAACTAATGATTTTTTTCATAATCGATAAATCTGTTGTTTATTTTCTCAATGAATCATTTGGTCCATAAAATGGCAGCAAATAGCGAAAAATGCCCATTACAATTTCCAAAAGCCCAAGTTGACATATTTAGTACCAAACAGTCCAAATATTTAGTTTGATATTAAAGAAGAAAACCAGCAAGTATTCACATTTGAGAGGCTGGGGAATGGGGGACATTTTTGCTTTAAAAAATACTATTTTGATTATCGAAATATGAAGTAATTCATTTTTGATCAAGACAAATCAACTGTCAAGAAATGAACAAAGGGAGGGAACTGGGTAGTCAACATTTTGGTTCAAATACAGAACATTTCTCTACATGTGAGTCTGTGTGAGCTGGATTTTTCTGCCACTTAGCATTATTCAACATGATGTGTGTCTGTGTGAATATGAGCGCCAACATGTGAATAATATCAGTGCTGAATATTAGCATGTTATGTCAGCTCCTACTGACAACCATGCTTCACATTTTCGGTGTCAGTCTGGCAGTTTTGCAGTCACCACGATGATCTGTTGACACTGCTTTGTGTTGATTTGCGAGTGTAAAATCTTTGAGAGCATTTGTCGCAGTCCTCACAGAACATCCACTGCAAGACAGCAAGTGAGTGGATAGATGGATTTTCTTCCTCCCTTTGTCCAGAACAGGATTAGTGAACCCATACAAATGATTTACTTGAAACATTCATGTGCAGATGTAACCACCTTGTTTTGAGCTGTTAGGATAAGGTGTAGAGAAATATCTGCTCACCAAAAAAAAAAGCGTGCTGCAGCTAATGTGCTAATGTGGCAGCTACAGGATGATGATATTTCTTACAAGGCCACTGTTGTTTGGTTGATGTCATCCATCCAAAGGCTAGATAGTCTTATTAATTTTCCACTTGTACAATCAATAACTCCATATTTGACTTGGAAATGACTTGTTGCTCTCGGCCCTGGAGCAGGAGAGAGCTGTCGGTCGCTGCTCACTTCGGCTTTAGTCAAATCATGATTGAGCAGGAGGAGGAGGCGGGGAGGACACCGAGGGAAGGGAGACCCAAGAGAAATTTGAAATGCAAATATTTGTTGTGGTTGAAAGCATCTCTAGGAAATATTTCGCCAGGTTTTAGGCGTATTGTGCTGATTTAATCTTCCAAGAAAGGTTTAGAAAATATTTGGTTTCATGTGTGTGTGTGTTCTGTTAATTCCTTTGTTTGTGTGTGTTTGGATTTGAGAATGTGTGCCAGATTTTAATACTTTCTTTAATTCCCATTGGGAAATTCATCCTCAGTATCTGATCTGACCCATTTTAACTATTTAGAGACAGTGAGCAGACCCTGGAAATTATGAATATACAAGAGGAAGATGGCACAGTTCACCCTACTTTTGAAATGTACTTTTTCATTTCTTGCATTATGTTCATCAGTTTTATAGTAATATTGGCATGTCCACATGCAACCCTTTTTGATGTATCCACTGACCACAACAGCAAGTGGCTGCTGTGACTTCTTTGGGAACAACAGTCCAAAACACAAATATATTCAGTTTACTATCATGGGGAAAAAAAGGAAAGCCGTTTTTTATAATTGAGAAGTTGGAACAAGTGATATTTTGTCATTTGTAAACGATTACTGGATTATCAAAATTGTTGCAGATTCAGATTAATCGTTTCAGCTTTACTCTGGGGTGGAGAATCATAAAAGCATGTTGATAACTTGAAACTGTGTGTCTCTCTTAAATTTTTATGTATTTATTTTCCATCATATTTAAATTTTAATCCATTTGCACCATGCTTAGCAGACAGCAGAACCACTGTTTTGTTGTGATAAGTTCTTTGACGCAAAGACTTGTTTTTCCCCCCCTAGGGCCCACTGAATTTACTGCACCAGGCAAAATTCACACTCAAGTTGAAAAAAGTTTAAAGGAAAAAATGTTTCCACTTAGGACAAAGTAACAGTCATGCCTTGTCTATTTTTCATGTGGTTTGGTCTGAAGTTATACCAGTCAAGCACAGAACTGTCTTTCTTTGTTCATTTTGGTGGTAATGGAAAGAAAGATGTAGACAGACAGACAGAAAGAAAAACAACTGAAACAATAGAAAAAAGTGAAACTGACAAGGGGGAAGGCGTTTTCCTGAAGGGGTTTTGCAGACAGCTGCAACGGTGTTTTTTCTCTCTACAGTATCACACTCAAACACATACAAGACTTGTGAGGATCTTCGATTGGCTGCCTTCCCTCTCTAACCCTTAGCTGTAATGTTACATCACACACAACCCCAGTCTTTTCCCTCACACAAAAATACTTCCTTTCTCCTTTGTTAAGGCCAGCTATTTTTCCAGTAACACGTCTTGTACTTTACTTGTGACATGGTTATATAAAAATTCATGTAGACAAACTCACGTGTACAGTAACGTGTGTGTTTCCAGGTCCTTCATGAGCCCTTGATAGATGAGGATCCAGTGTTCATCACCACCTGTACGGAAAGAGAGCTGAGGAAGAGGAAGAAGAGGAAGTTCAGCCTCTGGGTTCGACAGTGCACCTCCACCGGATTCATCTGTCAGGTAGCAGCACTCAATACCCAGTGTGTGTGTGAGAAGTAGGAGTGAAGAGAAGCAAGAGAGAGAGAAAGGATTAGTTTTTTTTTGTAGAGTTTGTTTGCTTTGAGGGTATTTTAATTTGCTGCTTTCAAACTTCATGACAGAAATCTAATATTTTGTATCAAAAATGCAAGAGTCCGCCTGAAGTCAAAAAAGCCTTTCATGAAACTTTGATCTTCACCAAATTTCAAGTCCCATTCTCAGGTTGTCGATGTTGCCTCATTTTGCATTCAGCCAATTACTTGCCGAAACATTTGCAGGATTTACTTGCAGAAAACGCAAAGTTTGATTTTAAAAGATGGTCCAACTCATCTTGAAATGAGAAATACCTTCTGGGCAAAAATACTGGTTGTCACATTAGTCTTTCAATGTTGTGTTAAAGTGGAATAGCTACTAGTTTAGGATTAGATCTGTGCTGTCACATCTCAGGCAGGCAGAGCTGCTCTGCTCACTAACAACCTTGCCCTTACTGCAACCATCCACTCCTACGTCTTTACTGCTTATATAACACCACCATTTAACCGGGGCCCAGCACTGCAGGAGAACTGACAGACCTGTCCAACTCTGACCATTACAGAGGACAGAGGAGAATGCATTAGAAAGGGGGTTGCAGTTGCATTTTGTATTGTTAAATTGGCGACAAGTGATTGAGGCAACCTCCTAACTACTACCCAGTATTTGTGAGACAGGATGCAAAGCCAAACTGTGAGTGAAAGCACTCATTTTTCCACCAGAATGCAGGTTGTTAAAGGGATTTTTTATCACTGTATAAATATTGTGCAGGATTTCCATCAAGGCACCCACACAAGCACAAGCACAACCGTTTGCACTGCTATACTTTCACCTTCACTGACATAATGCATTTACCTCCAGTGGTATCTAGCTCTGCAGCTAGACTTTTTTTTAAAAATACTTTTGGTTTTATTTGTCCATGTTTTGAGATATCTGTCTCTGAGATTTCTACCTCTACCCCAATACAATGAATGTACGACTGAACTGAAGACAGTCAGAATCAGCGTTGAGCGACGCAGCGGTATGAACGGTGATGTGTTCACTTACTGTTACTGTGTACTGAAGTGCATTTGAACGGAGATGCAATCGCTTAGCCTAGAATAAAGTGAACTAACTAAAAAGTCAGTGATTACGATTACTTTAAACTGAACTGAACAAAACAATTCGAATCAGCAATGTGATTCATAATATACACTTAAACAGTCCTTTTTATAATCAGCTCTCTAACTGAAGTAATATCTCTGAACACTGACAATCATGATATAACAGTAACATGTCACCCAGTCCATTACAGTATATAATACTGCTGGCATGACATCAGAAACAACTGCCCAATGACAAACTTAACCAGGTTCATGGAGACATTGGGTAGGAAGTACAGCAATACAATAATACAACGTTGTAAAGAAAGGACTTTTCACTGCACAGAACCCATAAATAGATCAATATCAGGCATAAGAATGCGCTGCAGGGGATGTGTTTCCTTTTTTAGCCTGGATGTTGTCCAGAATTACATTAGTGGGGAGAGGACCAACCACCATCAGAATTTTAATTAGCCTATTTTCTTTCTTTTTTGTCATCATTGGTTTATATCAGATAAAATAACTGATACATCTAACGATACATCATTTTTCTTGTAATCCCAAATCTCCTGCGTAAGAAGCAGCACAAACTCTGTCATTTAAAGCCATATTCCATTATCCCATCCATTCAACAAATAAGCATTACCTTTCACACTAACTGTGGCCATTTGGCAGTCACTCAGTCTTTACCAGCCCGCTGTACGCTGATGTGTGTCTGCACTGAGATCTTCTCTCTCTAAATGAATTGTGTCGAGGGAGAGAAAGAAAAAAAAATCTAAGAAATAAAACAAGTTAATGGAGTGAATCAATGAGATCCCATTAGTCAGTGCACCACACACACAGGGATACACAAACACAAACACACACACACACACACGGAGGCATGGACTGACCACTTAGTGTAATAGCTAACGACCTGACGTAGACACTGGCTAATCAGGCTAATGCCATTCAACTCGTGAACAACATCAGAAATATAACTGGACTGTTTGTGGGTGTACATTTCTGTTTGGATATGTTTGATAGTGGCTTTCTTTGGAAACCTTGCTCTTTTTCATATTTCTTTTGCGACTTGTATCTTTAACGGCATCATGTAGAAGTGTGTTCAGCTAAGAAGCACAGCTCAGTCCGCATTGATCCAGAGCAGCATGTCTCAACAACAACTGGCCAGATTGTCATGAAATTTGCGGGGAATATTCACGGCCCTGCAGTGGCCGCTCTCAAAACATTTCTGCAACCCCCGAACAGTTTGGAGATTACAGATATTTTGTGAAATTTTAAAAAGTTAGGGCCTAATTTAAAGTTGCTGGGCAGATTACCATGAAATATATATATATTCCCTAAAACTCTGCAACAGAGGTGGTGAGTGCAAAGTTAGCATGCCCCAGAGAGTCACAATGTCAAATAAAATACCAACTTTCCTTTAAGCCACTAGGATGCCCCAAAATGTCATCTCTATACATCAGATATTTCATGCTCTAATTGGCATATTACTATGAAATCTCCCAAACGTATTCATGAGTCCAACTAGATTTTGATTTCAGCAACTCCATGGCCTTTCCTCTAGCACCACCTCAGGACAAACTTTGAATTTTTAGCGTCTTCTGGTAAGACTTTAATAAAAGCGGAACGTCTGGTTGTTCCATCACACAATTTCGCAAAATGAACATTGCAGCCTCTAGAGGGTTTAGACTTATACAGTAGCTGCAGGATTTTCTAACCTAGAGGACAATAAAATGGTGCTTTAGAGAGAACTGAAATAAAGCTTGCTAGTTCTACATCTGTTTTATCTACATGTCCTGTCTCTTTCCTCCCACTCTGCAGATCTCGGTCCATCTGAAGGAGGGCCAGGGGACAGACGGTCTGGCCACCTTGAAGAACAAGCCTCAGCTCCACAGCCTCGTGGCCAAGCAGCTCTGTCAGAACATCTCCGGCAAGAACACCATCATCTTCACCGGGCCGTCCATCACGAGCCTCAGCCTCTTCACCGAATTCAGCAAACAAGGTACACACACGAGTTGCAGTGGTCTGTCTCCGCCATGCTGCCTAAATAAAACACCTTTTTTTCGCTGTTTCTCCAGCCTCCTCCTCTGTCATCTCTTGTCTTGTCTCCCTCCTCCCTCGTTTTCTGCTTTGATGTACAGATTGTAATCTCTCTACTCATCTCATCTCATCTCCCATCTTGCATTTTTTATTTGTTTATTTATTTTTCATCATGGCGTGATGATGGCGTCCCCAGGCTAAACAGCACACAGAGAGGAAGACAGTCGGTTGCATTTAACCTTCAAATGAGACGTCACAGCACTACAGTGTGCAGCTAGAATGATTCTTTTCTTCATCTGTCCTTGGGAACATGGGGATATTCAAACACAAGCATGCCTCTGTCATACTGCACCTATAAATCAATGAAAACATAGGCCAGTAGACCGCACTTGTATTTGTCTTACATTTAGTAACTCCAACTTTTTTTTTTTATAGGAACTTAAACATTTCTAAAACAAGTTCAAATGTCTTAAAGAGAAAAGCATGACATTGTAAAAAATGCCTTTTTTTATGTGTAATTCCTAAAAACAAGTCAAGCAAATATGCCACTGGTGTGGCATCTCTTCAAATCAATGTCTTTTGAAATTGCTGTAGGATCAAGTGTAACTGTATCCTAATGCACAAAGCTGACTTATTGTGTCAGGTTTCCAAATATTCACATTTGTGACTGAAATAAGGAGAGATTGCACTGAAAAGAAGTGGAATTACATCACTAATTGTTTTCTTCTTTTAAGAAAAATGCATCTTGACGACTGAATCTTACACTGAGCAACTTGGGGAGATGGATGGGGTTTTTTTTTTTCATTGTTCAACCAACATTGACCGTAACAGCCCTGGGATTGCACTGCAGTACACTGTTGCACAATAAATCATGGAAGATTCAGCAGGCAGTGTTTCGCCTTGTCACAGCTCAAAAAATCAATATGTGAAGTGGACACTTTAGTGGACACTTAAGAGAAACGCCACGTACCATCTGACAACTAGAAATTCTGAACCCAAACAGGCTTTTTTTTGTCTCACTGTTAATGGCTTACAAAGACCCCACATTCTCAGTATGTCAGAAGGTGTTTCAAAAGATCATTGTTTTGGAGGAAATTGTGGTATTTTATGCTGATAATCCATCTTTGAAGCAGGTTTTCACAGAGCTCTGATTTTCATGCTCATTATACCAAGGCATCTTTTATTACAAAAGTATATTCCTATTGTGGTAGGGTGAGTCACAATTGAATTCTCTTCAGTGGCCTGTTTTCTTCTTTCATAATAATAATAGTATATAATATAATAATCATGCCATAAAAGGCTAAAAGTGAGAACAAATATTCAGCAAAACAGATCAGTTTCCTTTGACGATATCATCAGCACAATTTGGAAATTGAAAAGTTTTTACATTCCCGTTATCACAAATGCTTTCACCAAACAATAACAGACTCTGTAAGGATCTGAAGGACTTTTTGTTTGGACTTGTGTGTTTTGGGTTTGGTGTGTTTCCTGTTTTATTTTGAAGTTCACTAGTCTTGTCTCACGTGTAGTATTTACTTCTGGTCTTTGTTCTGTTTCCTGCCGTTTTGATTGTGTGCACCTGTGTCTAGTTTCCCACCTGTGTCTACTTCCCTGATTGTCTCCTCCCTTATATATACCGGTCCTTTCCCTTTGTTCCCTGTCGAGTCATTGATGTATGTTAGTTTGTGTTTGCCTGCCATGTGTTCTCAGTGTTCTGTTCCACGTCATGCCATGTTCCTGTGATTCCCTGAGTGTGTGCTCCTACCTTCTGTCACGAGGATTTTTGTGAGTTTTTGTTGCTAAATAAACCTTTGGACATCCTCAACCTTCCTGCCTGTCTGCATTTGGGTCCTCTCTCTGTTGCCAGCATGGCATACCGTAACAGACTCAAACTCAACCGGGCAGAGCTGCAGTGCGCCAAGTAAAGGAAAACAAGTCCGGAGATATAATCAGTATTTTGTCATCCTAATTGGGTGAAGCTACCAGTAGGCATTCAGCCGGAAAAACATTCAGTTCTGAGCTTGTGAAGGCATTGTCTGACATTTTTCTTTCAAATTTATCATGCTGGATTAATTAACTGGAGTTAATTACCCCGCACTACTCTGCCGCACTTACTGTGAACACACACACACACACACACATACTGCACAGATAGAAATCATTGTACAAATTGAGAACATTAACAAATCAGCAGCAGTCAGCCACATGATTGTTTCGCCGCTGCTCACCCATGGAAGAAATAAAGAAATGAAATGGGTGGAAAGACAGAAAAGGCAAAAGACGGAGATGGCATGTGAAGAAGAGCAGAAGTGGTACAGCTGTGAGAGAGATAAACAGTCTACAGTAGTTTGTTCTGTGAGTTTTGGTTCACATCAGAAGCAGAATGCATGAAAAGCACAATAAATGCACAGGAGTTACTGCAGGGAGGGATGAAACAAGGGCTGGTGATTAATCTGTTAATCGTTTGTTCTATAAAATGCCCATCACAATTTCCTACAGCCCAAGGTGATCTCATCAAATTGCTTGTTTTGTCCAAAACCTAAATGTATTTAATTTACAATTACATAAAGAAAATTCACAAATACTCACATTTGAGATCAACTAATCAATTAATCCACTAATTGTTTCAGCTCTTGATAAAAACTTAATTTTCCCAAAACCTAAGTTGACATATTCAAATACTTGTCGTTTCTTGTTTAACAGTGCAAAATACAAAAATATTGTATTTAATATCAGTATCATAACACTTAATTATATAATATCAAATATTCATATTTGAGAAGCTGCAACCAGGAAATCTAAGCAATTTTTACTTAAAAAATTACGTGAATGATTAACCAATTATCAATATCAATAGTTGGCGATTCATTTTCTGTCTACTGACAAATGCAACATGTCTTTGTATTTATCCTTCTCCAGATATCTACTGTTGTGGTCTGCTGAGCACCAGGAAGAGCGACTGCACAGGCTTACCACAAAGCATGCTGGTCTGCGGCTCCACACCAGCGCAGCGCGGCCAATCACGAGTAATGATGAAAGGCAGCATGTCACTGATCAGCTGGTACAACAAGGGACACTTCAGGTTCCTCACCAACGGTTATTCCCCAACAAAACAAGGTAAACGGTGCTCTGATGCACCCAGAACTAAAACTAAAATATATAATATATTTGTCTCTTTGAATTATAAATCTTTTAAGAATTTTAGGACTGGCGGGAGACGGTACACACATTATGTATTAGTGCCATTAATCTGAGAGTTTTTCAGTGAAAATAAGATTAGCTGTACTGTCGTTTCTGGATGCAAGTTACCATCATTAAGCATTCGTTTCAGGGAAAATCAATGAGAGCTTCTAATCCATGATAATCCATTTCCAGGAGGCGACAGGATCATGATATTCCCCTCCTCTTTTAGCATAATCCACTCTTGATTTAACAGTTTTGTTAGGTTTTAAACCTAGTTGAAGGGCTGCAGTGTGTTTGAGCTCTTTGATCGAAGAGAGTGGAAGCGAATCCCCACATCAGTTAAACCATTATTATCCAATATTGATTTTCTCTCCCCTCTGTGTGTGTGCGTGGGTATGCGTGTGTGTTTATGTGCAAGTGTTTTTCACTCTGTACAAAAAGGAGAACAAAGTTAATTGCCAATCCCATCAATAACCACAAGGTTTTGTTTTCTTATTATGAAGCATATAATAAAACCATATCAAGATCAGTGGTTGTTATGTGGGTAATATTATACAATTAACTCAATGCTAACTGAAAAAAGGTCTGCATGATGGTAAATTATACATCTGATAAGTTATGTGTATAATTTAATTTAATTTAATTTAATTTTTATCTCCTACGTTAATGATTGCATGAGTAGAAATATTGCTGTAGTTTGTAGTTTTAATTAACACTCGCACAGACTACATCTTGAAAGTTTGGTTTTCACCACAAGGTCCAAGTCTGAAAACATCCTCTTTAGCCTGGTCAGATACACACACACCAATCAGCACGCGTTTATATGATAACAGGGGTCTGGATTTAGTTCACAGCTATTTTAACTAGGTGTTGTAGATATAAAATTAAGCATAATTCTGTAACTGCGTGGTGTATTTCTTGCCCCAAATTTACTCGGGAGGTGATTTTGCCAGACAGTTATGGAGAAATTTAAGGTTTCCAGAACAGCTGAGAAGTTTTTCTTTGTTAAAAATCTGAAGCAAAGACCAATGGCAGTCCAGAAAGTGGAGCTTTCAGCCAGTCATGTAGGGAATGTTATTAGTTACACACATATAACTACTAACATTAATAATGGCTGCATTCCAGTTTAAGGACACTGATATTGTGTATGCTGGCTCACTTGCATTGCTTACTGGGAATTGAATGGAATTAGTTACACCTGTGCATTTCCTGCTGTGACAAGTCTGAATGTCTGTGTGTGGAAAAAGGACTATTAAGCAAAGCAGCCCTCCAGGGACCAAAGAATGAAGAGACCAGCTAAAAACATAAATAGTAACGAGGCGCACCTGGGCAGCCTCCCTCATGTAAAGGAGCGCTTCTTTTCCTCTCCCTTGTCTGGTTGTTGGCCAGGTGACCACGGAGTGTGTGTGTGTGTGTGTGTGTGTGTGTGTGTGTGTGTGTGTGTGTGTGTGTGTGTGTGTGTGTGTGTGTGTGTGTGTGTGTGGCGTGGGATGAGTCCCTTCAGTGGGATGTTGTGTCTCTCCTGTGTGTCTCGCACTCTCAGTTTGTGGTATGTGTGTTTGTGGCAGGTATGATCATTAAGAGGAAAAGTGGAGAGATCCCATGTCCTTTGGCTGTTGAGGCCTTTGCGGCGCACCTCAGCTACATCTGCAAATATGACGACAAATACAGCAAGTACGTACAACATGATAATAATCTGTAATCTTCTTGGTGACTAGAAGCCTGAATCAGTCCTATTTTAGACATGAAGTGACATATTCTGCCATTAAAGTGAGACTGTGTGATGTTTAAATAAGACATACGCACTCTTAAAAATGAAAGGTTTAATTCATAAGCAATAAAACACACCCTTACTTATTTCCCAGATGCATCCTTACTTGGTCTGGTATGACCACTGGCTTATGGTGACTAATGTTTACACACTCAATGTAGAGAAATATCTTAAATTTGGGTACCGATCCCTCCATTTCTTGACCATTCAAACTAGAGCTGAAATTATTAACAAATCAATTAATAGATTTGTTGATTGAGAGAAAATTAATCAGCAACTGTTTTCATAATCGATAAATCGTTTCAGTCATCTAGCAAAAATATCATGAGGATTTGTTGCTTTTCTCTGTTTCTCTTTTGGACTTTTTGTCAGACAAAAACAAAGCATTTCAAGACATCACCTTGAGTATTTTATAGCACAAATGGTTAATTGTGTAATACTGTTAGTTAATGTCAGAAAACTTAAGGTAGATATTGCTGTGTAACTGACGCTCAGTTGCTTATATAATATCTTTTCTCTACTTGTGCTTCTCTACTGTTACACTGCATTTAGCATGTCGCAGATAAACCTTTCAGTGTTTTATCACACAAGTAAAACACAAAGTACCTCACAAGGTTTTGTTGTTTCCTGCTTGTGGTCCCATTCCAGCCCAATGATGATGTCTTTAAAGCAAGTGACTCATGAGCATTTGGGCAAATTAAGTGAAGCTGTGTGCCATTATCCTGTTTTTGACACCTGTTGCCAGCATGGCTGCTGTTCAGCAAAAGTTACATAGTCTTACTTTAAAGCATGTTATTTATAGTGAAGTGTTAATTTTAACCCTGGAGTAAGTCGCTATTTTTCTCCCACAGGTATTTTATCTTCCATAAGCCCAACAAGACCTGGCAGCAGGTGTTCTGGTTGAGCATCAGCATCGCCATCAACAACGCGTACATCCTCTACAAGATGTCTGACGCCTACACGGTTAAACGCTACAGCCGAGCGCAGTTTGGAGAGAGACTGGTCAGAGAGCTGCTGGATTTAGACGACTGCTCCCCCACACAGTGAGGAGGAGGAGGAGGACAGCAGGAGCGCACAACAAAAACACACACACAAACACACACAATCCCCACACACACATTTACACTCTTCATTACGGTTGTACAGACTCTGCAGTCTGTGTCTATGTGATGATACTGAAGCAATGCCAAGCCTATGTCTCTCTTCCTCTAGTTGTTTTCTGTGGTACTGTAAATAGTCATTAACACACGACTGCACACTACACAGTAGAGAATCATGAGCCATGGCACAGTTCACATGCCTCAACTGCAACTTTTAATCACACAGATTTACTAAGGATTTGCAGCAGGAGCTATTTCACAAGCAGAGATGCAGGCGGGAACAATGAAACCGGGACGAATTCACCCTTAAATGATGTCAGCATCAGTTTTAACTCTTATCAAAGAGTGAAATTATTGATATGAGCCTGAATCTCCCGCGTGAGTGTTCAAACGTGTACTCGTCAGGCTAAAAGGCTACACGCAGCTCGATATTTACACTCTACAAAAACACCTGTGACCCTGTAACAAAAGCTTAGTAAACCAGGACTATGGTGTGTTCACACGCTGCATGCATAAAGAATCTGAATTGTGATGTTCTGTTGTTCAGTGTGAAAATGATTTCTGCTCCAGGTGGGTTTTGAAACTTCTTTTTGTGTGTGTGTATGTATTTAGCAAGTGGAACTGCCATTTGTGTGTGCGGCGTTGAGCCTGAGGATGTAAATGTATGGCTGTTGTGACCCAGATGCATCGTGTTGCTGCATACTGTACTCGCTAGAGGAAGACTGTCATGTGACGTAAAGCCACACCCAGCAGTGTGCCACCAATTCACAGCCTCCCACTCCAAAAGAGCCTGGAAAAGATTTTTAAAAAAAGATTTGATTTCAGATATCTTAAAGCCCCTGAAAACTTGGTTTATTAACAGTAAATATTCATGACTAAAAAGGCAAGTTTTGAAAAAAAGAATTCTTCTTATTTATTAAGAGTTTGGCACTTAAAAACTAATCTGCTTCATCAAGCCTGTGTGGGTGTGGTTTGATCAGATTTGATTGACAACATAAAGTAACAACCCCACAACTGTCATCAGATTCCGCCCCACCCACTTCAAACCAGCGAGAAGAGCGCAGACAAAACAGAAATACATACATTTCTCATGTGAAATAACCAAAACTGTTCCAACTTTGGCAGAAAATGTTGTGCTCATGTGCTGTAGGATCACATCGCTCATTGTACAAAGCGAATTGAGGAAATAGGTTTTTGGGGTCTTTAACAAAAAAAACTAACAATAAATGGCATCAAATCTACAGCCTACTTTTGTGCCAACACTTTAAAAACAACATCTTATTTGCCTTTTTTTATTACTCATTTGGTTAACTGTACTTTGGCTTTGCAGGGCAGAACACGTTCAAAATCTCCTTGATTGAATGTTCAGTAAGCCAGTGTTGCTAGGCAACAAGTACAATTTTGGCCAGTGCGCAGGGTTTGGATAATATTGCTTGGCAAGATATAAGTCCAGGAAGTATAAACTGACTCACTGGTGGCTTATAAGATGTCCCAGAAAATCAAATGTTGCAACAAATCTTAATGTAGATAAAAGGCTTTGGGGGCTGTGACTTGCTTTCTCACACACCCCTGGTCTCAAATTGGTGCCCAAATCTCATCAGGAACTCCGAAGTAAACTGACATCAGTTAGCTGTGAAATTATTTTCACGATTTAAAAAACATTGGCACCTTCTTTTGCAAAAGTGACACATGATTTTATAACTAGATAGCTACTCTTTCTGAAAACATTTGCAAGTAATAATACCAGTGGATATACTGTCTATTATATACTGCATGTCTATAGAAAAATCAATTTCATCCAGTACCTTCTCGCCTGAAGCATGGATACAATTTGGACACTTAATGTGAATGTTGCTTTCTCCCAGTGGCACATTTCTTGCCAAGTAACAGATTTAGACCTGCCATCTCTCGTCCAGCCAATGGAAAACAGAGCAAGTGTGAGTGGAGAGGCGAGCTTTTATCTGATTAAAATACACTTACTGTGTTCAGACCATAAAACTATACCACACTGCTGTCTGTAGCTTTAATGAGGACTCTGCAGTCCACTTTGCTTTGCTTAACATGTTACACAGTCAACATGTTAGTGTCATGCTGGGATCATGTTATGGAGATTTTAAGTGAAAGGTTTTGATGTGTGCTTGCTCAGTCAGCATGGTTTGATGTGTGAATACATATTACAGTTTAGATGACAGTCTTTGTGCTGGTAGAGCAGAGGAGTCGAGTGATTCGCTGGCAGGACTCATGCACTTTCCCCAATCACAGTCTTGCACTTTGAGGAGAATTGTAAAGGTAGCAACGTGTTTATTAGATTATCCTTTTAGATTGGTTTGAACCCAACAATAGTATACACTGCTCTCAGAAGAACATGGAAAATATGAATAGATAAGTTCTGTAAATAGAGATAAATGAAATGGACTATGTATTTAAAAAAACGCCAGTGAAATAAGAAGAAAATTAATGACTATAACCAAAACAGAAAAGATTTCCACTAGATTTAGAGTACAAGGTACAGTATGTATGTGTATATTTTGTTTACAAATTACTGTGTGTATGTCCATAATCACTCTGTCACTGAGACTCAAGATTGTGATTTTTTTAACTTTTTCACTAATCCAAAGCATCGTTGCTGTCATTGTTGCTCGTGTGTGTGTGTGTGTGTGTGTGTGTGTGTGTGTGTGTGTGTGTGTGAACCACTAAATGTTGTCATTGTGTGTCTAATCACTGTTCACCTTTAAGTAACACTGGTAATCTTAGGAGGCACACCTGTCATGTCATGTAGTTGTCAACTCATGATTTTAATACAATATTTGATTTCAACAAATTACTCACACGATTACGATGAAATCAATTGGGTCGTATTATTGAAATTAAGTTCAGCTGTAGCCATTTTAGAAACCCATCCTGCGTGTTAGACTGCATGTCCTATATTGGTGATTAAAGGAAAAATCCACACTACTGAAAAACTCTTAAAACAGTTCAAAGAGTAACTTAATACCCTGCTGAACAGCAGTGTTTTCAAGTCTGTTGCACCTCTAATGCTGGGCGTGGTCAGAAGTGGGCTCTGTTGCTCCTGTAAACACACCCACCAGTGATGTCACAGTGTACAGACAGACCCTGGAGTACAGTTCTACATCACTGCAGCAAGTGAGATGTTTACCCACTGGAGATCAGAAAACACAGCACTTTAAGATGGTGTTAGGTTGTTCGTTACAGCAAATCTGCTCAATATCGCACCCTGCAAATTCTTGTTTGATGGTGTATTTTTTTGTATTCACATTAATAACTGAATGTGGACGACATGATGTTGCACCAACATATTTCCAGTGCAACTTCAGTGATATTTGATATAAGAATCGTGGTAGCTTCCTAAAATATCAATGATAATTTAGAAAAAACTGTTTGTGACAGCCCCTGTAGCAAAACAAAGGAAACAAGCCACCAATTTACACCAACATATAAAAATCATACAGGGAGAAAAATCCATCGTATAAATGGCATTTCTCCACCGAGACTGTGTACCTGCAAGGCATGTTGTAGTCTGAGTAAAGGGCATGGATTCAATCATCACTAACTGAAGCAGAAATAGACGAGGCAGGTCGAGGGAGAGTGAATACACCAGAAAAAGAAAATCCAGCTCTTCAAAGCAAAATAACCCCTGGAGTGCATCACAAAATGGTGATGCACATACAACTGTCAAGAGTATCCTAGCGTGAATTTTTCCTTTACAGTGTGTCACGCTTGTGTAAAAATGAGCCTCTATGATGGCTGCATTTGTAAATGGGCATTTAATCTGCAGCTCTTGGTGGACTGAAGCAGGTGTCACACACACACACACACCTTTAGATGGCACTCGCCAAGGATGTGTGTGACATCCACAGAGGTTTTTCTGTAGTGCTTATATCGCTCAGCTCAGACCACAAATCAGAAGAAATTATGCACCGGGGACTCTGCAAGGTTACGGTTACTTGGCAACAAATTTTATATGAGTGAGAGAGGGAGAGTATTTGAAGTTTTTCTGCCCATATGGTAATATTGTTATCACCCCAATTGCAGACCGAGAGCTGAGCGGCTTTATGTCGTCTCCTTTTTATCATCTATCAGAAGAGAAGGGCCGAGGATCCTCCCATATGATGCTTTTGTTCTTTTAGTTCAGAGGCTCCATTTTTAATTCTCAGGTTGATCTCGCTACGATTATTCTGTCCAGCCGGCTCTATTGATCAGCCATGAATCAGTCTATAGTGCCTTTTCCAGCTAATTTTTTCCTTTCCTTGCAGTGGTTTAGTGTTATTGATGTCCTGAAATGGAGTTGATGTGAATGACTGGAACAGATTAGATTTTAAAAGATAGGTTCTAACAAAATGAATATAGTAAAATCCTGTCCTGCATGGCGTAAATAATAGAAACTAGTGAAATAAATCTGTCACCTCCGCAGTAGAGTTTTAGATGCTGAACGTGTTTTATGCAGCCCTATGCCCTTGTCCCATTGCTGTAATGACTCACCTCGAGTAATATTTCACATTTTCACAGAAGCACTGGAGTCAACACTACAATATGAGTTTTTAACACATCTCAGAAACATTCAAAGGGCCAAATAAAACTTCTTTGTTTACTGACTAATTTTACCCAACCATAAAAAAAGATAATGGTAGAAAAAATGACAGCAGATCGCAGTGATGGATATTAGTTTTGTTTTTGTTTACATGGGTAAACTACTATGTAGGAACCTATTTTGTATGTTGGAGGAAAGAGGGATGGGTGAGCCCCACTAAAGTCAGAAAGCTTAACATCCCATCGCCAAAGATAGCCTTAAAACAAATTATAACCACCAATATGAAAAGCGAAAATGTTCACCAGAAGAGAAATGTCACTTTGATGGGTCTTATAACAACCGTGAGGACATTTTTCTCCCCCATTTTCTACCTTGTCTCCTTTTATAAATAGCAGAGACGTCTGATACCTTTCATTTATGCTTATTTTATTTTTGTCAGATGTGCAAATGGGAGTAAACAAAGGCAGGTGGGAAGGAGCAAGATTCTGTGCAAGACAGAAGTATTTGTCTTTCATCTAGTTTTGTCAGACAAATGATGATCCCTAAATCGCTTGTGAAAAACTCTGAATTGTTGCAAAAAGATGACATGAAATAAATCACCCTCACTGTCAGTTTTTTTTGTGGTACTGAAACGCAGTGGTGTATAAGATGACGTCCATGTATGTGGTGTGCTGTATGTGTCAGTGTGCCATCTCCATACAGTGCTTCACAGATGTCTGTGTTTATGTCCGGTGAGGGAGACAGATATTTAAGTGATTATCTGTGGATGTGATAAAGAATTAAAATGGCTGACCTCAGGGCTTCATAATTAACTGCTGTACAATATATTCACTTACTGAAATAAATAATATACATACACTAAATGGATTTCTATAACCTTATCAGGTGCTATCAAACCACTGTACAAGTAATAGTAGAATTAGATTGTTGTTGTTGGGAGCTCAGCAACCAAATAGTGAACACCAGGGTCATATGGTTCACTTTTTTCCGGATAAAATGTCAGAAATACTAATGTTGCCAGGCACCAAAAGCAAACTTTAACTGTCCAAGTGGGAGAACTATTTCACTTCATATGATTCTGGTTTGTAATGGTGGCTGCAGGATGTTAATAAACGAGTACTGTGGGCTAACGTGTTATCTACTTTCACAGATGGGCCAGAAGGATGTGTGTATGTGCATGTAATGTTAACGTTGGGTGGAATAATATGTGTAAAATAACTGGTGTATGCTGGACCAAATAACTTTCTAAAATGTGTGTGGTGATGAGATGTACAAGGTTGTCGTGTAAATGTGTCTTCATTAAAACTCGTCACATGTGGGTGCTCCATGAAGACTTGGAGAAGCTTATTACTCTGCAGCAAACGACTGGAAATCATGAGGAAGGCACAGATTTAGTGTCAAATGTGCATCATGGTACTTTTCATGATTTGAGTTCAGAGCCTGTCTTTACTCCTCTATGATAAGAAGAAGTTTCTTTGCAGTACATAATCTTTCCACATTAGCTTTCAGTTCAGCAAAGATACATTTGGAGCTAAAATACTGCTTTTATGAAACATTTAACTATTCATTAATAAACTTCTCAGAGTAGAGTGGTAACCTAGAATCAACTGCACTTCTCCTGTTCATAGTTAGGGACTGTATGAAAATTATTGGGTTGTGAAGGAGGGCTGAAGTTAAAAAAGCAAGACCTTACTCCGAAGTCATTAATATTTTCTTTGGACACTCCCAACACCCTCCCCCCTAAAATCTCAAAATAATATAACAGTATTGACTGTTATTCTCTGCAAATGGCAAAACACACCTTTATCATCTATTGATGCAACTATTTGATATATAATAAATCTCACAAGGGAAGGCTGAACGAAGATAAAGTTAGACTACCCTCCCTTCATCATAAATATAATACCCTACTTCTTTTCTGACCCATAATGCCCACCTGATAATTTTCGTATTGTCCCTTTTTTGGACAAAATTCACTTGTACACATCTTTTACACACACGAGATGCAGAACTGCTGTGTGAAAATAGTATTCTGTATTCTGCTGCTATCAAAACGTTTCCCAAACAAAACAATAACCTGGTTTAAATGCTTCTAATGTGGGTGTATTTATATTGTTGTATGCTGGAGGCTGTCTGTAATGTAAAGATTTTTTGTTGTTTAACCTGGAGAGCAGTTTTACGATGGTCTGGCTGGCAACAAGCCCATCTGATGTTTTCCGAGCCTCTGATTGTGCTGAGATTTTGCCTTTAGCAAACTCAACGAACCAAACCTGTAAATCAGCTTACAAGGCCAACCTGCTACACTGTTGCTAGATTATGATGGGGCTGGTCTTCACACCATTTCTCACCTTGTTTGAACTATGAACTGAATTATAAAGGACTGACTCTACACCAGCTCCTACTCTTGATGTTGTTGTGAAGTGTGTGTGTGTGTGTATGTGTGTGTGTGTGTGTGTGTTCACTCTCTACTTCCCTGTGAGTATTTTTCTTTTGGTTTGAAAAGCTGTCAAGGCTTCAACTGGGCTACATGTGGCTGAAAAATAAAATTAAAAAGTTACGTGTAAATCTTGACAGCTTTTCACCATGCAGCTAACACTCACTGGGTTCTGTCTGGCCTCTCACCCACCTCTACTTAAAGCTCTGTAGATTCGCCACCATTTTGCACACACAGTATCTAATAAATGTTTGTGGTTTGGTACACCTATTGTGATTATGGGAAGTATTTCATGTGTTGGACTTGCATTGGATGGAGAAACAGCATGGGAAAACCCCATTGTTGGTGCAAACATGGGTGGTAATAGATATGGAATCACACAGAAAGGCCTCACACATCACACAAATGGTTTTCTTTCTTCTTTTATTCTAAGATGTAATGTTAATTGCACAAGTATTTCTCTGAAATGCTTAATTTAAATGCCATGACATATAAATAGAGTAATAAAGGAAGAGCAGTGGGAATGAAATAAGACAAAATAAAGGCAGACTGTGATAATCCAGTCCAGACTTGGTAATCAGTCATGTAAGAAATGAAATATTGCTGTTTTCCTACAAAACAGATCTTATACCTATGTAAAGTCAACTCACCCTATGCTTTTAGGAAAGTTTTGATATAGAACAAGCCTGTATTTTTTAAATAAAGCCACTCAGGCTTTCCAAAATATTAGAGCGGACTCAGGTATTTCCCCTTCCTGCTTCGCTCTGCAGAAAAGGTGACAAAACCTGACATGACTTCATGCATAAAATTCTCAGATGAGGCGACAGAGTGGTATGTGCTCATAAACACACACACACACACATACAGAGAAACATTTTAAGTCACATATTGATTGGACTGACGAGACAAAGTGAAGAGGCAGGAAAGAGAGTATGTTTTATGACAAACTGGTCCTGGACTGGATTCAAACCCAAGACCACCAACTTCATTTGTGACTTAGCTTACAGAAAACATATCGTGTTATAGAGATAAACCAACATCATCAACATCATGAAAGCACCAATCATAAAAAAGATAAAACATAAAACCAGCAGCATTAAAAAAACCCAATAACAAATAAATATAAGCTGCAATACTAATTTGTTCTTTTGTTTTTTGACTGGAAGGAAATGTGTTACATTTCACTCACTCTGGGTTTATTCACTTGGTCACTTGAGGAGTTTGATTTGTAATGCAAACCTGTCAGAACAGACACAAAAACCTGTCTGTGCAGCTTTTACCATCATTCTTTAGATTACTTAAAAGGCTAGCCAATAACTGCTGGAGTGAAGATAATGTGATCAGTTAGGAAAATTATTGCTGTAGTCAAAGCCATTAGCGAGGGCAATAATGTTGTAACTGATGGGCCTATACTGTAATCACAGAGAAGGGCGTGCTGTGTTACATATTAGCAATAAAAAGAAATAGATGTAATGTGAGACAAGAGCAGCAGAGGGCAGCAAATCCCAATTCTCTCAGACACGTCAAAGTCACTGTGACGATCAGTTTATTGATCATCCACTGAGGGTAAATGGATTATAATTGGTCCGAGCACCAAAGTGAGACTGTATAATTTAATTACTTTTTGCGCCTTATTGATGACATGCTCCATAACGGACTGACTGGCTGACCTCCTGAAACTGGGGGGGGGGCGACTTAAACAACAACCTCCAGGAAGAGGCGGTTTGGCAAAAATAGTGGCATGTTATCCCATCTGCAGAGTTCAAGAAGCTTTCAGTGAAAATATTATCTCTGCCTCTGACTGTGTGTGGCGGAGCATGTGCTGTGTGTGTGTGCGTGAGAGAGAGAGAGAGAGAGAGAGAGAGGATGAGCAAGTGATGGAGAAAGAAGCAGGCCTAACAAGCTGAATGCTGCAGCTCTGCTCTCTCCCATGTCTGAAGGTAAAACTTAGACTGATTTCTACGGAACAGAGAGACCTGTGGAGAAGTTACACAATAGAAAAGATCAGTCGATCTGAGCGCTGAGCTGCTCTTCGCCTTCGGAGCTCACACAACCACCAACAGCTCCCAGGCCTCTCCTGTGTTTGTCAGGAGATCTGTGGAGAGACAGGCAGATTGAGTGTCACAGGGGAAATGGGCAGCAATACTAGCTAACACTGTAAATAGTTAATTAGTTCTCATTTGACTGTTATAGTCTGTAGTGAGTGGAATTGATTTTGTCACCTCTTGCCTTTGCACTACTGTGTCCTGCCAATAAAGCAGCTGCTCAACTCAGTGCAGGCAGACAAAGAAAGAATCAGACAGAAAGATGAACTGCAACATAAATCCACTTCTTGTCGAGACATTCAGAATATTTAGCAAGTCCCCAAATTGTTTGTGGTGTTTTTTTACAGTAAAACAAGCAAAAAAATATTCCAGTACGGTGAAGTTTTGTCACCTGTTTCCAATACAAATAAAAACAGTAGCAAGAGAAGTACTCAGATCTTTTACTTAAGTAAAAGTAGCAATACGACAGTGTAAAAAGTATAAGCAGCAAAATATACTCAAGCTACCAAAAGTGAAAGTACTCATTATGCAGAATGGCCCATTTCAGAATCATCATGTATTACATTACTGGATTATAACCATGGATGCATTCATGTGTAAGCATCACTTTAATGTTGCAGCTGGTAATGGTGGAGCTAATTGTAACTACTTTCTATACTGGTGGGTAGCTTAATCTATAATATTAATTCATCATTCATAATTTATTAGTTGTATTAATAATTTGAATCTGAAAAGTACCTAGTAACTAAGCTGTCAGATAAATGAAGTGGGGATAAAAAAAATACAATATTTGCCTCCAAAATGTAGTGGAGTAGAAGTATGAAGTGGCATAAAATGGAATTACTCAAGTAACGTACAAGTACCTCGAAAGTGCAGTGTTTAAGTAATGTACTTAGTGAGTTACTTTCCACCACTGCAAAGAAACTGATTAAAGGAATTACTGAATGGTATCTAGAAACAAAGTGTTGTTTTTATACTTATGCAGCAATCTGTTTACGTCCTGACACTCATTTACTGAAACTAAAGAAACTTCACTATGAACAAGTGAAATTAGCAGATTGTTTTCTTCTTTTACTGTAAGAAATATAAGATATTTTGTTCAGAAGAATATTTACTGTCATGTGAAGAGTACAGTTTGAGTTTGATAAAAACCAGAGATGCATTTCTTTATTAGAGCGTATACACATTTTCCACTTATTTTAGGGGGGATATCTGGCACAGCTTTATCTACTTCCAAGAAAGGAAATAAACTCACTGTAAAGGTTCAAAACTCCAGCAACACTTGTAGTATATAGACCAACTTTACTGCATTGTGAGACCAACGTGTTTCAGCTTGTAGCCTTGATCAAGCTCATCTATTATCCCAATATGAAGACAGGAGAAAACTTTAAGTGGCAGTGTAGTTAGCCACTCAACTAAAATATTCAAAAACAGAAAATCAGACGTCTTATCAACTACACTGCTATATTCAGTTCCACACCACTTGCAATGTAAATGATATAAATATCACACTCAACCACACTACCTCATACACGTATATTTTTTCATGATATTGTAAAACATTACTCATCTGACATATAAAAGCGGACTAACAATGGTGTTTCATGAGAAATGTCTTTCTCAAGTTTATAACCTCTGTCTCCACAATGTCTGGAGTCTCCACCCATCCTATGTGTGCAAGGTTATGACATTCTCAGCCCACACTCTTTCAATCAAGCTCTTAACCCTGCACACTCACACACACACACACACACACACACACACACACCTCCACTGTATGTCCTTATGTTGTAATCAGTGGTCTAAGCGACACCGGGGCTAATGGTTATATTTATGGTTTTCTTTTGATATCTTGTCCTTGAAGGACAGTGTTGTGTCATGAGGAGTGACCTCTGAAATCAAACATCCATTTTCTTTGGAAAGAGTGAAATCACATTACAGACACTTGTATCAATATGATGGGGTTTTTTGTTTGGGTGGTTATATATTTATTTGTCAAAGAAAGGAGCTGATTCTAGATGATCTACAATGATTAACCACACTCTGTGTGTTTCTTTTTACACTGGGCTGCTGCCCTGTTGCAACACTGCTACACATGCCTGGAAAGGTATTGTTTGGAAAATGTCAGCCACTCATTTTGACATGAATTATGATTTCACAAACACAGCCTTCGTACTTTACGAAACCTGTCTAGATAAGGCTTTGGGTGGACTTTTGACACAGGCATGGATAACTCTTAATTAGTCCTCTATAATAATGACTTCTTCTTTACACAAAGGTGTCGAGAAACTCTCTGCGGGCTGCAAGTGGTCTTTTTCCAGTCAGGTGGCATGTGCATGTGTGTGAAGGGATCTAACACACCCCTGTCATGTTTCTTGGTGGTTGCTTACCCATGACTCACCATCTTTTCTCTGCACGAGTCAGTTTATGTCAATTTAGATAGATAGATAGATAGATAGATAGATAGATAGATAGATAGATAGATAGATAGATAGATAGATAGATAGATAGATAGATAGATAGATAGATAGATAGATAGATAGATAGATAGATAGATAGATAGATAATTTCTGAATGTCTGCAAGAAGTCAGACTGACTGTTGCTTTCTCATGGAGACAATGGCTCCCAGCTGTAGTGTCTGTCTGTGTGTGTGTGTGTGTGTGTGTGTGTGTGTGTGTGTATGTGTTGCATGTGCTGAGGGAGCCTCTTTTGTCCCACTCAGGTCACATCTAAACAACAGGACAGGGTCAAGACCATACAGATTAAACTATTACCATTATGATGTTAGTAGGACTCGAGGGTGGAATCATGACCAGCAGTTATGAATACCAGGTTTCATGGACTTCCAGTTAAAATGACACACAGCTGCCAAAGAAGAAAGGAGAGAGAAAAGGGAAGGAGGGGGCTGAGAGGTAGGGGATGTGTGATTGTTAGCCTCGTTACGTGTGTGTGTGTGTGTGTGTGTGTGTGTGTGTGTGTGTGTGTGTGTGTGTGCCTAAGACATGTGTTCAGTGACTTGCATGTAGGTGTTAGGGGATATTTTGGCTGCAGCAGGGGGATTCAGGCATGAGAGAGGCCTTCGTCATAAAATAGGATAATGTTTTATCTCATCGGAAGAAAGAGGAGGGAAGTGGGGGGTGGGGGGGTAGGGGGGTGGGGGTGAGAAGGGGAAGAGAAAGGCTGATTATTTTCATAAAGCAGATCTGGCGTGGTTGTCCACCCACAAAACTTTACAACCTGTTTGACGTGTGCTGTACTCATGCACACATTAATGTTATGTACACAGGGTAGTATCTGGTCAGACAGGTTAGGACAAGCAATAGGAACTTCTTTTCATTATGTAACTATTCTATTCACAGAGAATTATGTGCTTAACCTTTAGCTACAAGAGACTGCATGTCTGTCAGTGTGTGCGTGTATGCTGCCAGTTAGATGCTTCTTTCCATGGTTTTATGCCTTCATGAAACGTTGAACTGAACATTGACCACTCATTTGTTCTAATACAGCGCAACACTGGACAAAGTGGCATGGCCATGGTAGTATACTGGACAGGTCCTGGATAACAGCGTGTGAAGGCCAGAGCTGAAAATACCAATGTTAGTTAACTGGTCTGGTTAAGTAAGGATTTTAAAAGGTGTGAGGTTTATGTGATGGGATTGTTATTCATTTAAAACCTCTTTCGTACCTTCCTTTAATCACTGGAGAAACATTTTTGGTCGCACCCCTTAAAAACAAATTCAAGATATGTCTACTAATGACCCAGGTTGTATATGTCTGTGGGTTATCACCAGTGTAACCAAAGGGTCCCCGATTATTCTCACTTTGTTGTATCTAAACAACAACAACAACAAAAAAGGATATAATATGCAAATATTTACATATTATGTGTTTTTAATATTTTTCCCTGAAATAAAAACCACACACAAAAAGAAAATATATACATTAAAAATAACTAACATCATCATTATCATCACATTTGTCACCTTAATTGTCATTGCAATTACTGGATTTAATGTGGGATATCTGTAAGGATATGTATTTCAAACAGCATTTTAATACTAGCTTATATGTTAAGCATCTATACAGGCAGGTAGGGGTGAAGACCCATATTCAATTCAAGTCAATCCAAATGGACTTTATTGGCATGGGAAACAGACGTTTACGTTGCCAAAGCAAGTGTGAAATAAAAACATGTATATAAACAGAAGAATGGTGATTTTGCTGTTAGATATATATATACAGATAAGTAAAATAAGTATTTGAGGTCCACAGATAAATTAATAAATAAATGAGATGATGATAATTCGTCACAGCTAGAAATCAGTACAGTTAACTCTATAGACATGTAGCAGAACCACTTGTTGAAGGGGAAATGACATGCAGCACAGGTCCCTGGACTCAAACCGGAGGCGTTGCCATTACATGGTCAGCATCTTAAACCTCAAGTGTGAGAAATGTGAGAGAAAAGTGATTGCTTCAGATGTAGGATCATCGTCAGCAACTTTGACCCCTTTGACTGAAACATTTCTATACAATCATGTTATATGATTGTTTATCTTGGCTACACACACCTGATTCGACATGTCAAGAAGCCTGGATTTAACAGCACAAACCCTTTCACATTGCTTATCATGGGCCTAACACAGAGATAAACCCATTAACTCCAATGGGCAGTTAAGTTTCTAATCCCCACAACCTGCATGTGTTTGAACTGTGGGACAAAACTGGAGGAAATGCAAAAACCTGACATGACTCTTGATTCCTGAAATTATGTCAGATTCTCATCAGAGCATTTCTGCGATCTAGGTGTTTAATTCCAGGTTGCAAATCAAATTTCCTTCAGGATGATAATAAAGTTGAAAAAGATTAAATTCGCAGGTATTCATACATGTAGATTTCACATTAAAAGCAAATCTATGAGTTAAAATAGTGACTTTAAAATCACAGAGAAATGACACTTTTCCACTCATTTTACAACAACAATGGCTCATTTCTAGTGAGAATTAAAAACTCCCAGATATAAAACTATCACATTTTTTTTCAAAGTCCTGACCCTCCACCTCTCCCATAACATGTAACTACCTCAGTTTTCCCACTGATATCTCTTTGGTGCATAATTGTGAATAATGCCTGATTTATGTCTTGCCTGAGCTTAATGTTTTAAGCTCTGCAATGTCAAATTATGAATGTCAGATAGTCTCAACAGTGCTGTCTCCTTGGGTCTAAACTTAAGTTTGTCTTCCAAAGAATGAGCTTAATAATGACCTTATTGTATTTTATAAGTGTCTGTACTATGGGTTTTTGTTATGACAAGAACTAAAGGTTTCCATTCCATTCCATTTCCATTTCCATTAAAACAGAACACAAAAAACCCCTGAAACAATAACATGAGACCCCAGGTTATGTAAGCCCCAGGTTTAAGTCATCAGTATCATACTGACAAGTCATTGACCCTCTACTGCATATAATTTCCCTCAGTAAACGGAAAGTCTTTTTGACCCTCACACCCTCCCATTTATAAATATTTGATGCTTTACATGTTGCAATATCTGATGACATGTTACTGAAGTGGGTATAATGTTGCATGTTGGGGTGGGAACACACTTTCAGGATTAAGCAGAGCCACATGTGGCACTGTGCCTGCAAAGGTCGAAATCAATTTGACTATTTAACACCTTTAAGTCAAGACAACTTGTACTTATTTTTTATAGTTTTCCATTGTTGCTTCAGTGCAATGTTGTACAGTTAGGGTACTTGATTGGACGATACCATGCTCAAAGATGGAGATGCAAAATGATGACCTTGGTCAATGTTTTTTCTCTCTGTTAATACTCACTGGTGTTAGGGTGGACTATGGCGGAGGTAAGGAATAGGAGAGAATATCATTTAACCATACCAACCATACCTATTCCTTTGCCAAGGCAGAGTGCAGAAAATGTGATACCCATCTCTGTTTCATGACCAAAATCAAGTGCTTATTGAGGTTCAACATAGATTTAGAAACCAGAAGGGACCATAATGCATGTTCTAATACAACCTTTCCAATGCATACGTTGCTTGTTTTTATAATCAAATTCCTCAAAAATATTTCCCCTAAAAAAAAAAAAACATAATTCACACAGTAGAGGGTTACATTTCAGTCTAGATTTGTAATTGGTGATTTGAGTGATTGAGTGACGGCCTCACAGCTGACCACCATATTGGACTGAACCTGTGAGCTTCCAGGAGACCACATGTGCTTCATTGCCTCTATTCTACAAAAACCATAAAACATGTGAGAGGACAAGAGGAAACTATTAGCTGTTTGGTCAGGGAGGCGTTCAGTACAGTTCCATAGTCTAGGAGTTAACGGTGAGCAAACAGCTTTGATTAAGTGTATGTATATGGACGATATATAGCCTGGAGACCCTTTGCTCATTTCACAAATCACGATAAGAATTCACAAAGAGGTCTCCACTTCCACACTGTGAAAGCAAGAGGGTTTTGTTGTATCCTCTGAAGGTCCGCTCAGGGTGTCACCCTTGCCTGATATGGAGGAAAGCCGAATGGGTTTGTCCTTTGAACTCATTTTACTTGCAGAGGAACCCACACTGAGGGAATGACGGCTGTAGGTTAGGGTTGTTCAAGGCTATCATGAGAGATTTCTGCAAAATTAGTTCAATTATTACCAGAAAGTTTCTCTGAGTAGTGCCTTATCAGGAACTGTGTCGATCTGAGACTGTTATGTTGATTTATGGTTTGTAGGATTTGTCAGCTTTTTCTTATTAGTCATCGCAGAGTGATGTTAAAACTCCTTGACAACTGATACCATGTTGTTATGTTTCACATGGTGAGGCAGTGACAAAGAATTTGAACTTGAGAAACTAAATTAATAAAACAACTTGTGATTGTGAATAAAACAAGACTGCTGTCCAGGTCATTATTTCAAAATGAAGATTATGAAATCACTACAGCCATTGATTATCAGCAGTCACCTCCACATGATGATGTTGATGTCAGGTAAGGATCAACCTGTTGGGGGGCAAAAATAAACTATGGGCCCTTAAGAATTTCTATTTCTGTATGTTGACAACCTGTATAGCTGTATTATTCTCGTCCGTGCTTGTCACCTAGTTGACTCGGATGTTTTTCCAACTGGGGAAACAGTCATCAATGAGCTCAACACTGGACCAAAATCACTGAAAAAACCCTGACATGTAGTGATATAGAGGTCTAGAACTAGGATACCTTCCTCCCACTCTCTGTGCATTGTGTATATGTATCCTGTTGCGTTTAAGTACCCAATAAGGTACAGAGCACATGGCAGACTACACAATGCAACTTCATTTTAAATTGTCTTGAGCCCCACAAGCCAAGCAGCATGCTGGAATACAACCTGACCCGATGAGGACTGCTGTGTGCCAGTTAGTTCAACACAAATATAGTAGGAAATATGAACCACGTAAGCATAAAATATATACGCAAATAATAAAAGAACTCCGTAACGTACAGTTTTCCCCTTTGGAAATATCACCTTATTCCACCCTGTGTGACTGTATCATATATATGATGTTTACACTGAGTAAAATATTTAAGCCCAAGACTCAAAATTTATCCTGACGTGTTTGGTATCTATGAAAACTTTGGGATCTCCACTAGAATTTAAAATAAAGTCCAAAGTCCAGTTTGAAATCACACACATCTTCAGTTTGTAGTGACCGGTCCAACAGCTGGCCCCTGCTTGTTAAGGGGTAACAGTGAAACTAGATTCTGACACAGGGGCCCTCTGTAAGAAAGGATTATGATTAGGTAAGTCAGGAGCCACCTCATCATTTTACTATGTATTAGGTGTAGTGGTGCACACTGCCAAACAAATTTGCAATTAATCAAACCACAAAGTAAGTGATCCTTGGGCGTCTGGGGGTCTGGGGCCCAGGTACCAGTTGCCCAATTTTGCCAAGTTAATAATTCATCTTAAGTTGAGGCTAATGCTGAGCTGAGTGAAATGGTAAAGTGGCTGCAGTTATGTAGTGCTTTTATCCAAAGTGCTTTACTATTTGCCTCTAATTCACCCATTCCCACACACACACACACACAGAGATATCAGCAAGTCGCCATGCAAGGTGCTGGCCTGACCATTGGGAGCAGTTTGGTGGTTCAGTTCAGTATGTGGACAGGAGGAGCCAGAGGTCAAACTGCCAACTCTGCAAATAGTGGGCAAACCACCCTACCTGCTGAGCCACAGCCGCCCAAAATGTGGTTCAGATGGTGCTCAGGGTGCACCTCAAGCTACCAAGCAACCATGTACGTGAACTTCAAAATGCAACTTTTGGATTTTGTCCTCACAGCAACTCTATAGAGGACGTAAATGTACAGTCCTCTATGGAGAACAGCTATAGTCTGGATCAGCAGCCACAATGAAGCTCTGAGATTTGATTTCAAACCTCTAACATTTTCTAACTACTGAGCAGTTCACCTGAGGCAACATTTTTAAAAATGAACGTAATGTCTCAGAGTGAAATCCTCCTCGATTTCTGATATTATCTTTAACTTTGTGATAGCATGTCAGCTGTTCTGGTATCTCTTCAATCTCTGATAACAACATGTTCTATTCTGAGAATATTGGGAAGGGTTGATTTTGGAGGGAGTTGCATGTGTGTGTGTGTAAGCGTCTGTGTCTATCCGGGCTCCCCGTGGTCGTTCTATTGGTCTTCTGAGTGGGTGGTCTGTTCCAAGAGAGGAGCACTGGAAACATTATACCTACATACACACTCACACACAAACACACACACACAAAGGGAAACTGGGAATCACACCAACGCAGCACAGCAGAGGGTGGAGCAGGCAGGAGCCTTCTTCCAGATGTGTGACATTAATTTAGTTGATCCAAAACATGAACCGGTAGCTCCCACTCACTCATCACCAGTGTGTGTGTGTGTGTGTGTGTGTGTGTGTGTGTGTGTGTGTGAAACATTCATCTTAAGTTTTTAATATTCACACACTCAGAAATACACCTGCAAGTCTACATTTCCAAATATTGTGTATCATTTGGAAGAGAAGGAATCAAGATAAGAAAAGAAAGAAGGGAGCGCCTGAAATAAAAGTTCTCCTCTTGAGTTTAAGGTGGAGGAAAAGACAGAGCAGGGAGGACTAAAGGGAGACGAGGTGCATGATTTAAAAAAGGAGAAAAGATGAGGAGCGGGGCAGGTTATGAGAACAGTCTCCACTCTGACCCATGGAGCAGCGCCCCTGGACTTTCATACAATACCCTCCACCGGGGAGGAGAGGGGGATACGGGGCATGGAAAGACAACGAGAGAGAGAGAGAGAAAAAATGAAATTAAATAAGAAGAGCGGAGGAGGAGAATGAGAGGAGACGTAGGAGGACGGAAGTGGTTGATTGGGTCTCCCCAGAGATTCTTTTGTTTAGATTGTTCTGCATTTCACTTCTTTCACTCTCTCCCCTCTGCCTCCCTCTTTTCTGACATCTGAGGTAGATTACAACAGAGACCCTGGGTCACATTTATGACTTAAATCAAGAACATATGGTGTGTGCGTGTGCATGTGTTTGTACATCCATTTCAATGCAGTGGGATTCCCCTCCGGTCCCCGAGTGGTGGTCGAATTTATTTTCTTGTCCATTGTCTCTCGCTGGGACATCAAAGGACTATTGTTTGTTGATCAGCAAGGGTGCTGCAGGTTACTTGCAGGTCCCGGACGAGATCGCTTCGCCTCCACAACATCTCCTTCTGCTGAAACCGAACTTTTAAGTATGTCGGATCTCTGCAGAAAATGCCTGACAGAGTATCAGCACTTCCACAGAAACCATGTTTAGATTTGAAAAGATTAAGTGTGGTTATGCCTCATTTGTTTCATTTAGGCCTTGACAAGGCTTGTTTTAATGTCCCACAGACACCACACTATCTGCACACCATGGCTTTCTCTTCAAAAAACTGCTTTAATATAAACCTCATGGACAAAACACTAACTGTACCACATACTTTGATCGCTGCCACACCTAAGCCCTAAAATCAACAATCATTGTTAGCAGGTAAAACAAGAAATCTTCCCATTAATGTCAGCACAAGAGCACATCTGTAAAAGTGTCAGTTGACTTTATTAGGATCGGCTTCACTCAGTTGAAGAAAAACAACTTTTGTCTTTGGAACGTTTACCTAGGAAGAAAACAAATCTACAAAATAAGTTGTTGGAAGGACAATATATAAAACAATGGCATCAAAATATCTTTTACAAGAAAAGAAAACCAAAGAAAAAAAGGCTCAAATGTTTTTGGATGCAGGGCATTTTCCTCTTTTTGCCCTTTTGTTTACAAAATAATAACAAAAGAGGAAAATACAAAAAAACCAAAAAAAAATCAATAGTTATTTACAGTGCATATATTTACATTAAGGCATGTTTTGCTGGGGAGAAAGACAGTTGATGCGATACAACCCCCACTTCTACACAATTAAATAAATAGTCAGATTTACCATGATACATTACAGTGCTATATTATCTTTATGCTACCTGCAGTGAATGAACAAATACAGTTATAGGCGCAGGCTAAATCACACCGTCAAAATGGACATTCAAGTGTACATTAGGGGATAGGTTCACATTTCTAAGTCTGTCTGAAAACAATATTCTCATGTCCATTGAAAGAGTTTTTGGTTGTAAGTGTTCCTCTTGTCTATACTGACTGTGACGAGATCCCTTCCCAGAGCGATTTCAGAGCAAGTGATGGGGGACAAAATCCTTGTTCTGTGGAAAAATGACTTCTAAAGTTCAACCAAAGTTACTACAAGCTAATAATAAAATAAAATCTTCCAAAATTACTGTCTTTTTAGTACAAAGATCTGTCTTTGTGTAATTCCTCACCACAGCTCAACTAGGAAACACCGTCTGGTGAAGCACAAAGAGGGAACTTTGCACTGATAAGACTAACTTTGAAAGATGTCCATAACAAATTATCTTCAGATGAACTTCACAATGCATTTTAACACAGAACGAGGGCTGTTGATTTTGTCTCTCGTCACTTATATGGAAAACGATCTCTTTATGGCCAGTATGGACAAGAGGAACACTTACACAGTGACCAATAACTCTTGCAATGTACGTATGGGCATGTGAGTATTGTTTTAAGAAGAAAATGTGAACCTATCCTTTGACAAAACGCGTGTCCATGTTCGATTGACTGATAGAGCCGAATTGCAAGTTAGTTACAGAGTCATTTTTAATAAAAAAGTTCCACATTATGTCAGGATGTCCGTGAAGTGGCCTGAGCCCAGCTGTTAAATTACAATAAATGATGGGTAACCTGGTAATTTAAAAGAAATTAACTTTTTGAGTCTAGAGATTCAATAGATTAAGAAATAAAAACAGCACCATGTGTGTTTAAAAGGACCGTCTACAATGATCACAGCTCTGCTACCACTGAACAAACACACATAAACCAGAGGAGGAGGCACTTAATAAGGTGTTGATGATGAAGATGATGATCCTTTGGTTAAAACACTTGAAAGAAGTAAAACGCTGGATGAGACAGATGCAGAGTAATTGTGTTTTGAAGACGCTTAATTCAAGCTTGTGCATCAAATACAGTCAATTCTGTTTTAACTGAATTAATTCTAGGACATGTCTAAGGGTTCTGCTTATTTCTGGTTGGAAATCCATCGAATGACAACGTGAATAATTCATCACCTAATTGCTGCTCTTTAGCAACCATCCACCTCCCTCTGTTTCTCAGTCGTCCTCAGATCTCCTCTCTCTAAAATCTAAAATCTTTCTCTCTCTCCATCTCCACCCCTCCCTCCTTTTTTCCTGCACTATCTCCCCTCTCTCCAGAGTATAAATGCCTTCAATTTTTAATATCTCAACTGCAAAGATTTGTGTGGCGTTCACAGAGATTCAGTCCAGTAGTGATAATGATCGTTCCAGTGGTGAATAAGATACATGGGCCAAAAAAGGCTGAGACTTAGATTAACAATTCTAGTGCAAACCGACGGATTTGGTAAAAAATCAAATCTGGATATTCCAGTTATATAAACAAACTAACAAACCAGGGAGTAAACAAAGATTTGTCTTGACTAGTTTTGCAAACAAAAGCTTCTCCTTTATAAAAAAGAAATATGAAGCCTGTTCTATGTTAGAACAGAGACAAAAGAAGTACAAGTTTTGAGTGGCAAGCGCTTTCATTCCAGTCACACAAAAGAGTCCAAATGGACTGGAGACACATTTTGGAGCTACCATTTTCTTTTTGTTATTATTTCTCTTCTTTGTATTTGTCCACAGATATCTTTACCAAGAATATCTGAAGCTTAAGGGACCAGGAATTTTATCTGGCCAGTATCTTTCTACTTTACAACCTCCAAATTGTCTCACTCGGGGTTTAAGAGTAACACATTTGTTAGGCTAACCTACCGCTTTAGCACACGATAGCAGCACCAGGAGGAGCTGCGGTGTCAGTGAAAGTCGCTCTGCATCAGGCAGCTTGTAACATCGTGGGAGATGAAGTGAGTGTTTTTATGTGTGTCAAAGATAGTGCTTGTGTATTTGTAGTGTGTGTTTATGTGTGTGTGTGTAAACGCTGCTAGTTCTGGTGTCTCTTCATGTGCAGGGCGAGGTGGTCGGATCGGGAAAAGGAGCGTGAGCAGACAGCGCACTGGAAGGGTTTGGCGCCCGTGTGCTTCCGGAAATGGCGCGTCAGCTCATCCGAACGGGCGAAACGCCAGTCGCAGCTGTCCCACGTACACCTGTACGGCTTCTCCCCTGCAGGACGGGAGAAAAGAGAAAGTCTGAATGAGTGCAGCTCAAGACTGAAAAACCCGAGCTAAAAGCAGAACTGTGCTGCATTTCTTTCTCGATCACACGATCTCCAGCATTCAGTGACAGAGCAGAGATGTGTCAATATGTGATCGTAAGTTCTCATAGCACTAATGACACTGATTATCATAAAAACAGATGCTATTTCTCTGAGTTGCATGATTCATACAGTTGGGCGGAGGAACTGGGAAAACAGGCTTTACTGAAAAATCCAGTTGTCTAACAACATATACAGTCATAACACAGTCACGGGCATTCATCTTGCACTCAAGCTGCACAAGTTTCCCACGGATGACTGGTCTGTTTTCTCTGCCTTGTTTCTCTTTGATGGATGTAGTTTTGTTTCTCTGTCACTCTGCCATTACAATAATGTTTAGCTGCAGCCTCAGGCACTTTGTAAAAAAAACAAACAAAAAAAAACTAGTGTGACCTGTCTCCTTCAGCCCCAGCTCTACTGGCCCAAAGGTGGGTTTAAAGGGTTTGTTCACCCAAATGACAAAAAAACAAACAGATTTTCATACTTACCTGTAGTGGTATCTATCCATGCATATTTTTTTTGGTTTTATTGGTTCAGGTTTTGAGATGTCTGCTTCTGACATTTCTGCCACCGCCCAAATACAAAGGAGGTGAATGGCACTTAAATTAAGAAATGGTATTTAAAGAACAAGAAACAACATGAGTACATTTTACCCCAAAGATAAGATGTAACTCATATTGGCATTTCTACCAGCTCTATGTATTTAGTTCTGCCTGGTAACAATGGATGCTAAAGACATAAGGCCAGTTGGGAAGGATTCTTGCTTAGCTAGATCTTGTTCTTTCTTTGGTTCGTCTCCTTTTCTTTGGTCCCTTTTATATTTGCATTTTAAAGGTTAGGTGACATAACCTCCTATTTAAGTTAGCACGTTTTTACATTTTTTAAACTGTGCTGTCTTGTTGGAGGTTTTTTCTCCTCCTTGTTTTTAACATCTATTTACATATTTATAATTATCAAAAACAGGGCGAGAAATGTGTGGACTATTTGTAAATCTCCTGCAAATCTCAAATAATCATTCAACAGTACGTCTTTCCAGACACAATTACTCTGGACAGTCCACAGACATCATTGGAACTACTACTATCAAAGAAATTGTTGACAGACTAATAAGACAATGATTATGAAAAAGCTTTTTCAAAGCTCTATGCACCATAAACATAATTCCATTCACCTCCATTGAATTGGGGCAGAAATCTCTGAGATGTACATCTCAAAACCTGGACAAATAAAAACTATCTGCATGCTGGATACCACTAGAGGTAAGTAAGAAAATGTGTTTTCTTTGTATTTTGTGTGAACCAGCCCTTTTAAAAACAAGCACAGCAAGCTCTGCAGTGTCGCTAAAACAACCTCAGTAAACCTGTTACGAAATTAACCAGAGTGTCACCAAACTTAGAAACACACACCTGAAACTGAACACAATGAGGAGAGACAATGAAAAGACGCTGAGGAAAAAAAAACTGAGTGAACTGAGAGGAGTGTTCACTTTTCACAATACACTCGCACCCATGCACGCACACACACACACACAGACAGACAGACAGACACACAAACAATCAGGGTAATGGATGTTGATGGAGATTAGAGTGGGAACTCCCACGGGGACACAAACGCATTAGGAATCATCTCATACAGATTACTGACAGGTGTGTGTGTGTGTGTATGAGTGTGTAAGTGTGCATTCAAGCAGCTGAATAAGAGAAGCAGAATGAGTAACAGACAAAGATAGAAATAAGGGGGGGGAGGGTTGAAGGTGGGAGGATGGCACAAAGCAGAGAAGAGGGTGATTAGATGATTGAAAGCGATAGAAAAAAAAAAGGGGGGGGTGAAAATAACAAGCAGAGACAAAAGCAGAGAGGATATGGAAGTTGCTGCTACATCCCTTTTTACGTGTCGTGCTCTCATCTTGTGGTCTGTAATAACTGCAATAACCACAATCAGTTTGCAGCAGGAATGACGCCAGATTTAATTGTCGTGTCATGTTCCCAATACTGAAATGCAAGGAACACACACCCACAACGATGTTCTGAACATGTAGTTCAGAACAAGTGGAACAGATTCTGGGTTGCAAAGTGGTAACAGTGAGTTTGGTGTGCATGTGTTTGTTTGTGTGAATCCAGATGAGTGAGGAATGCGTGGATATCAACAGTAGCTTTGTTTTATTAGCTGGAGTGAGGTGGGGCCCAACACCTAAGTGCTTATTTGTTGACTTTGCTCATCTAAAACTAATAGTTCAAATCTAAATGTGAAAGGAGACAGATTGAAAGAAAGGGAAGGGAAGTGGAGATGTAAGGAACAAGATGATCTAAGATATTTTTGTATCTGCACAGACATCGTGTATATATTTATAGTGGTGAATAAGCCCAACTAGTTCCAGAAAAGCATATTAAAGCATTTAAACATCGATGTCTGAACATGCACTGGGATCCTAAGAGAGATGGCACCGCGAGTCTAGCGCTGACCACATAGTCTTAGAGTCATCCCCTGGCAGAAGTGTGTCACTTCCACCTGTTTTGATGGAATAGTATATTGGGCAGAGGATGGGAATGGGGTAGGATACATTTACACACACATGCCAGGAACACAACACTCTGCCTAGCAACATGGTGCCAGGGCAGATACTGAAATACGAGTCGTGTGGGCAGCATCATTTTTTGACGGGTCCCGTTTAAAAAAGCTGCATTAATTGGAGGAATGTCTTACCCGTGTGAGTCCTGAGGTGGGCTTTCAGATGGGACGACTTGGTGTAGACCTTCTTGCAGCCTGACGACAGACAGGGAGATAAACACAAACAGAAGGCTTAATCCAAATCCAAATAATTCACGTGTCAGATATGTATTTACCCAAAAAACCGAGCTCTGGTATGCTAGACATTTGAACTAATGAAGAACAGAAGCTTATTGGAATGAGATATAGTAAAGGTTTGTTTTTGTTTTTCTGATTTTCAAAAAGCACATGCAACTGTTAAAAAGTGGTCTTATTTGGTATTAAAACAGTTTAAATTTGACGTATTTTTACAAAGAAATTCATTCATCTGCATGCCACTAATCGCACAGGATACTGCTGTGCTGAAAACGTCTGTTCACGACACCTGTTAGTTTGACGTCAAAGTCGAGATGTTTTAAGTTCAGGATTACAAAACCTTTTGCACATTATGTTACACACAGTATGTCGATTACAATGTCAAAAGGGTCATTATGAATTTGAATGATTTAGAAAGATATTCTTCACTCTTCTGATCTTTAAGGAAATGATAGAATTTCATGTATTGCAAAGACTAATCACTGAGCAGCTACAGCTGTGTGACTAATATACACTTTTGTAAAGTGTGGATCTGTTCTTGTGTGGATATGATAGATCTGCTTCATCTGACTTTAAAGAAGTTAGACATGTGCTTACATGCTGCAGGAGGCTCCGCTTAAGCCTATTTTTCACGCTGCCACAGGCTAGTTGACATTACATGTCCTACAAGTAGCTGCACATCGTACAGCTACAGTGTGTGTGAGCCAGTTAAATCTGCGCAAGCAAACTGAAGTGTGACTGTATGCAAATGTGTGTGCGTGTGTGTGTGTGTGTGTGTGCGGGGGGGGGGGGGGATCAAATGACTTAAGGAGAACATCTATCTAATTAATACACCCTCACACACACAGGTTCATTCCACAGTCATACCAGTGATGACTTTAAAGCCACAACAATGTGTGAGAGCTCACGGCTGAGAGTGCCCGAGCCGTTTGAGGTGAGATAATAAATGCAAAGTCGTTTTTAAACCAGACAGTTAATTGAAAGGCAGTGACTGGTCTCCATTGCCAAAATATTTTAATTCCAGTGCAGCATGAGTTCTGCTGTGGCTGTAGTACATATAGTGACTCATAGGCCTGGGAGAGTCGTTCAAAACACAACATATAATTTTTAAAAAATGCACTGGTGTCTTAAAATAAAGCTGACCGTTTGTGAGTGACCAGATGTTCACCTGACCACAGCACAGTGTAAAAATAAACACACGCACAGTGACAAGAATCAGCATGCACACACAGGGGCGGACCTGTGTCATTGTTCTAACCTGGGTAATCACAGTGGTGGATCCGTCGTTTCTCCAAGTCCGGGTTGTTCCTCCGGTTGTAGCGGGCAGGCACGGTGGTCTGAGCTGGGGTTTGGGCTGGGGTTGATGCAGGGGCTTGAGAAAGGCCTGCGGCTTGGCCTGGGACCGTCGTGGGACCTGTAGTTAGGGGGAGGGCTAAGCTGCCTGGTCCCGGGCTGGGTCCCAGTCCAGGGGTGCTACCTGCCAACTTGGATGCGATGGTGGCTGCATATGAGGGAGGAGGGGACATGGTGTGGAGAAGCTCCTTCTGCCTGTCAGGGCTGCCGGGCTCCGAGCTTGGCGGAGAGGGCGGCAGGTAGGGCACCTGCTGCTGGAGGAAATGGGGGTGCGTCTGAGCATGAGGATGTGTGTATGCCCCGCCACCCAGGCTGCAGTAGGCAGGCTTGGCAGTCTGCTCTTGTTGAGATGCAGAAGAAGCTACTGGCAAATTGTGGAAAGGCGTGTGGATTGTGGAAGTGGAAGTGTGTTGTATCTGCTGCTGCTGCTGCTGATGATGATGATGCTGATGCGTAGCCTCCATACCATTGCCATGGTGATGGTCCAAGCCGGAGTTTAGTAGCTGAAACAGCGAGCCGCTGTTGTCATGGTGGTGGAGGGCATGCTGCTCGAACTGTGAGGACATTTCCTGTTTGACAAACACTCCTGGCACTGAATCGCCACCGCCGCTGCCTCCAGACTGGTTGAAAACACTGGTGAAGTCTGGTAACCCTGTTAACGTCATGTTTATGGCTGAGGTTTCCATGGCAATACTGCCAGGGCCATGCCCAGATGTGCTGCAGCTACTAGTAGACGTTGTGTTGGGGCAGTGCAGCTGTAGGTTGGGGGAGAAACACGGGGAGGCAGATTCTGTTTTGATTTGAGTGAGACCTGTGTGGTTCTGGTGCAGAGGGGGCCGCGTCTGTTGACACAAGCCCATCCTCAGGTAGGCGGCGTCGGGGAGGTATAGATTCATGTTGAGGGTGTAGGGAGCCCCAGTGTGATCGTCAGTGAAGAAGTGATCCACCGCACTGTCTCTCTGTGACTTCTGCTGGCTGTCTGCAGGAGGTGGAAGGGGAAGAGACTGAGGGGAAAGATACCTGTCCATCTCACACTTTGCCTGAAGACAAAAAAGACAAACACACACAAAAAGTCTGGTTAAGAAACATCTCATTTTATGGTCTGAACGTAAACTTTGGTTAAATAATAATGTACCCAGCTCTGACTTCAGCGTGCTTCTCGTGAGCCACCATGAAACTATTCTGGGGCGCTATTTTGAGAAGACAAAGGTTTGATAGGACAGTCACCGCTAAAACATTTATCAAGTAGTCATCAATAGGCGGTTGCCACATTCCCTCTCTGCCTGCAAGGCTGAACTCAAAAACCTACCAGCTGCGAGGCCAACAGTTGAGGATCAGGCCATGCTCTGGTGGAAATAAAGAATCAGATCCTACACCTCTAGTATAAAACATTAGGATATTTGCATACCTGCAGTTAAGATAGCATACTAAAGAAGAAGCCCTATCACTGATCAAACTGGCATCAAGGGTGAACAACTTTATGCCAAACAATGCCTCGTTCATATCGTGCTATAATTCCTGTGAATCTTAAGGATTTGACTGGTGTAAAAGTTAGAGAAGCCCTGCAGCAGAGGATGAAACAGCAACATGAAAGGGAATGGGGAAACACCCATGCCTCCCTGTCCGCTGCAGCAGTAGCAGCAGCAGCAGCAGTCTGGGGATGGGCTGCTATTTCTAGGCTCCTGATCCCACCAGCTGTTATACACAAGTCTCTCCTCTGCTGCACAAGTTTCCTGCTAACTGGGGGACAGAGTTGCCGGGACCTTTAGCTGGAGTCAGTTGTTGTCAGCGTGGTATGATGGTGAGAGGGGACGCCAAGAAGAGACCAACAACTGGTGACCAACTGGCTGGCGTAGAAAACATGCGGCGAATGCGTTTGCAGGCGGAGCGGCTCGGCTTCACGTCCAGCTGGTCGCAGCCTGCTCGCTTGTTACCGCAAATTTAACGTTAGTGCAAAACAAAGTGACGATTAACATCAAGCAGCAAGACCGATTGAAATTTGGAGGCCAGCAACAAAAAACAACCTGGGTCTACATCCAATCTGCCACGCCCATTCAATGGAATACATCACTAATGTGTAAAGTCGGTTTGATTTCTAACCGGTTTACCTGAGTGTAGTCGTTTTGTCCAGCCTTGTCCGCTTCTGTGATCTTGCACTCCAAGCCGAACAACGCCGACTCCTCCAGAGGGAATCCAGCGGGCAGAGTCGTCTTCTGCAGCGGATAGAAGGGATCCTCCTGCCCGCCGCCGCTCATCGTGAGTGTCGCGGCCATGAAGCTCCGACGCAGCACCGCAAATGATCGTTCGTCCTGTTATGCAAAAAGGAGGATGCAACAGCGGACTGGGAAAAAGAGTGGAGCCGACGAGGTGTAGTTATTAATGTGCCTGTCTGCTACATCTCCTTCCACTTGTTTCATCCCTCCACCGGCCGACGGACAGTTTTCTATCTCCTGTTGTAGGGCGGAGCGGCCCAGTGTAAATACAGCACATGCACCGCCCACCAAACCTTTAAAAAGGCTTTGATCATTCATTCACTGGCCACCGCCCTACGCTCCATCTAAATACATTTACAGTGTTGTAAAGTGTACACAGAACCACAAAGACAGACATTCATAAAGGTCTTCGCTACCTGTTTAAATCTTACTGTATATCTAAATGTATACATCTGGAATGGCTTTTATAAAGATTTTATAGGAAATATTCACATTATCATCAAATTCTGAAAATATAATTTTGTACAATATCTCTATAGGCTATGTCTAAATAACTAATGTCCTGTAAACTCTTAAAGGCATATTCCAAAGATTTATGTCACTGTCATTAAGTTGGGGGTCTCAAAAGAGACACGTTAAAACAAGAATGGCCAAAATGGGAGCATTAGAAGCTGAAATATCCTGACTTTTTAGTCTCTAATGTGGGTCAAGCTCCAAAAACACTGGATCCTACATTTCCCATAATGCAAGCAAGTCTCTCATTAGACTCCCAAAGCCTCTTAAATGCCTGCTTCTTTCAAATCCCACACCCAGTTTGTAATTATTGTTCAATTATTATTATTATTATTATTATTATTATTATTATTGTATATAATTAGTAAACCGAACTTCACATGCAAAATTGCTGGACTGCCCCTTTAATATGATAGTAAGGGAGTTTAAATAATTTAAGTTGACATGACATCCTTGTACTGTGAGCTGGATGGTCCTTCCTCCACATTATGAAGCCCTGTCAAGTCAAGGTAATATTATTTACATAGCACAAAATCAAATGTTTATCACACTTCATTATACAGTTGATTATGAAAGATACTTTGTGCTATGGCAACTCAGAATTAAAAGGGTCCTGAAAATATCTGACACAAAAATTGAAAAATCTGGTGTGTTGTGAGGTACTGTAGGCTCACAAAAGCATTAGAGGGGGGAAAACTGATGAAAAGGGACAAACCAGCTTTAAAGCAGCCCTCTAGCAAAGTTTAATATGACACCGATAAGAACATGGTCTGAAATGATAATGGTATGTCTACTATGTCTATATTTAAAGCCAAAGGAGGCTCGGCTCGTTCAAATCAGAGGCTAAGGTTCCAGCAATGCTGTTTGTCTGTAGCCACCAGTATCTACAAACCTGGAAAAGATGAGGAAATAATGATAGACAGACCTAATAAAAGAGACCACTGCCAGGAAAGAGGAATTTTTGGGCAGTCAGTTAGCTAAGAATGTGTACCCTGTGGAAGGTAATGCCTCTGGTTTTGGACCAGTACACAGGGAATTTATCCTCTCTGAACAATATGTAACCAAGGATGAAAACAACAAAACACTCAGACACCAGTAACAGTTTCTGCTTTTGTTTTTCAAAAGTCCTCAAAATTTGAAAAGGTTTGTAATTTATACGTTTAAAAAACAAAACCCTTGATAAATAAGATTGTTAAAGCCCTGAGTGACAATTATAACAGCACCACTGTTCATTTGGGTTTCTGCTTCAGCTTTGGGTGCCAATCAGGAACTTCTTTATTGGTCTGCAAAGGAAAGACACAGAGAGGAAAAATGACAGTTAGAAACGTGTGAAGTGCATGACAGCAGGATCTCTTATTTGGCTTCTTAAGATATTCTCACGTATTTGATTTTCTCATGATTCAAGGATACATACTACAGCGTATCTTTGCTCAGCTGACTGCAGTGAAAAGCTCAAATCAAACTAAATGACAAAAAAGCTATTTATCATTTCCTGTCGACCTGCAATGCTCCTTTGTCTGAACTTCTGTCCAGGCAGGTTCAGGTGGTGTGACTCATACAAGGGTGTTGCCAAGTCAGACACTTACAAACACAGTGGGTTTGGGTTTGTTTGGCGACTCTTCTTCTATGGTCCTGTTGATCCGTTTGGACTGGTGTTTTCCTGCACCAGAGGTCCTGATAGCAGTTTTATCAGTTTCCAACAAGTTGAGAGCGTCTCCCTGTCTGGACCGCATGCTGATCAGGACCTGCTTCATCACTGCTAACTCCTGGTGAATCACATGGTTCATAAGAATGGGGATGTGAAAACAAGGATAAAACAATAAACAGGGATCTTTATGAGGTATAACTGGGAATGTAGTGTCCAAAAGGGCAGAAATCTCAACTACATCACCAGCTTATTTTTGACAGAAATTCTGGGATGAACTAAAAAATCATATAATAAATGTATAACAAATATTCTGTATGATTGATATACCTTAATGCAAAAATTACAATATATTTTAAGATAATACTTTTTGAACATTTTGTGAAACATCTGCTTTAAAATGTATGTTTTCAAGAATTTGTATTGCCGCTTTCTGATGACACGTTTGTCCTGAACTATCGGACGACTTGCAATGAGCTCAACCAGCTCAAGGGTCTGCGGGGGTGGCAGCGAGGCAGAGGGGAGGACTCTGGGCCATTTCACGGTTCTATTTATCACCCCTGAGGACATGAGCCCTGGCATGTCACACACACGCACGAGCACACACACGTACACAAAAACACACACGCACCCTGGTGGCATCCCAAACAGCCAAGCTGAGGAACAGCTGGCTATGACAGGGCACATACTCCATATAGCAAACGGCTGGCCTGGGGGACACACTCATGCACACACGCATATACGAACACACACAATCTTGAAGGAAGCGTTGCAACACAGTGCAATAACTTGTCTCCTGTGACTATCAAAATTCTGTATTAAAAGTAGAGCTGCAACGATTAGTCGATCAACAGAAAAATAATAATCAAGAAATAGTTTGTCATTTTTCAAGCAAAAAAGAACATTTAATGGTTCCAGGGTCTCAAATGTGAGGATTATTTGCTTCTCCTTGTATTAAATTATAATTAAATGTTATTATATTTGATGACTTCACCTTGAGTCCTAGGAAACTGAAAACTTTTTTTTCAACAATTTTCTGATGTTTTATATACAAAACAATTAAAAGATTAATCAATGATAAAAATATATTTCTTTAGTTGCAGCCATAATAAATATTTTGCTACAGTTTGGAGAAGAGGCATCATTTGTGAATTTCCTGTTTCTCACCATTTTGACACTGGAATGGAATTTGAGACGTTGAATGCAGTTGTTACAACTTAACATCACTGTGGAAAACATCAAATAGCTAACATAAGAAACAACTAACATCCAACAGCGAACATCATCATATTGTACCTCTCGATGGTTGAGGAGTCTCTCCAGATCGGCGGCCATGTTGTTTTTCACCTGTTGCAGAGCTGTCCGTTCTTTCCTCAGAGAACTGGGGTTACACCCAAAAACAGGCAGAGCGATCAGATCTTGAGTTAATAGATAAGCATTACTATAATCACTACGAGTTATGAATTCAATATTCTAGTTACTTACAGGGTCACGTGAACAAGTTAGTCCTGTGAATCACTGATCAATGGTTTATGTTATTCTTCAAGGCAGGATATTGTGGAAATAATGTAATATACTGTATACAGAAGATGTCCATTGTTAATAAGAATTTGCTTTTTTTGCTTTAGGGCGGGGTCAACACAGGATCAGGTGTGGTAAACATTTTCATTTGAATGTTGCTTCATTTGTGTGACTGTGTACTTAAGTATGGTTCAAGGGAAAAAGTAAATAAAAACAAAACGTTGGACTATAAGTCAATCAGTCTGAATGGCAGCGGTTTGATTTACTAGCATTGAGACTATAAATCACTGGTATAAAACCATCAACAGCCAAATAAATTAAACACACAAGTCATGAATTTCTAAAAAGTACTAAATAAATAATCAATTGCTTTTTTACAAGTTAGGCTTATATGTTCAGAGAACAACTCAAGCTCTCTACAGTACTGTCCAAGTGTTGTTTCCTGGGGCTGTGAAACATACAAGCAGGAGCTTGCAATGGGGGTGCTTTAAAGCAAATCATCTTGCAAATCTTGAAACAACAGCTTGGTAGCTTCGCCGCTGTTCACCGAGAAAGATTTAAACTCGTGGGTCTTGTAGCCTGAGCTCTGCCTCTTCTCAGTCACTGTTGTTAAGCGATTTGAGCTGAGTGTATTTGAATATCACCAAATAAACTGTGAGTACAATAAATACTTTAGACAGAGACTGCAGCACATGAAGTGAGAATCTCCTGTGAGCTGTGCCTCTGCTGTAAAACAGATAGTACTGCATAGCCACAGGAAAACTTCAATATCTCTGTCAGATGGGGAGGTTTGAGAAGCTTGAGAGCATTTTAAAGGATTTTTTTCCGCTCTCCTGCTTGCCCCAGGTGAGTGCTCACTGGTAGTGAGCAGCAAGAGAAAACCTGCAGTCTGTCAATTTGCATATTTCTCAAGTTAAAATAAAGAGGGGGGCGTGGGGGGTATAGGTCAGCGCTAGGTAGCTTTAGGTGTGCTGATGTTATGCACTCACTTATTGGGCATAGACAAACTCCTGCACACATGCAGGTTTGCACAAAGGCAGAACGAGCTAGGTGTGAGAGGGACAGAAGAAGACAAAGGGAGGTAAAGCAGAGACGCCCAAGGGCGGGGAGGTATGGCTTGCTGCCATGATGAGTAAATTACAAGATACAAAATGTAACGCCTGAAATTAACACAGAGAAAGTTTGGCAAGCAAGACAGAAGACCTAATGGCCTTCTATTTAAAAAAAAGATTGTGAGTGTTGATTTTCTCTTTTAGTTCAGTTCCTTCTTGCATAGAGAGACGTGTTTTTCCTCTCTGAGAATGTACCTGACATCGTCCTCAAGCGAGGTGAGACGCTCCTTCAGCGTGCTGATCTGTGCATCCCTTTGTCTCACCGTCTCAATCAGGTAGCTATAGGGCTGCTGCGTCTGCTGTAACAGCTGGTTGGCTGCCAACAACTGAGGAACGAGACACATATGTGCATACTTCTTAGAAATAATTACTGCACCTACATAATGTCAGGATTGACATCAACTTGGGTTGCATTTTTTTCCTCCAATTGATAAGTTCACCTGAGACTCGGATCAACATTTTTTCACATGCGCACAACTCCATGGACTCTGGAGAGTCATGTATGATGCAACAACAAGAGCTTAAACGTGTCCATTATACTGAACACAACATTCACTTGTAAAAGCTGATGTTAGCAGTTCAGGAATATTTTCACTTTAAAACTGACTTAACATGTGGTGGTTTATATTATAAAATAGTCCAATTCTGTTGATATTTGTGAATGACAACCACAGTGACAGTGACAACCACAGCCAAGATTTCCATATTTTTGATGTTATCAAGGTGGCCTGAGTGCCCATAAATGTGAGTTTTATGAAGCCGTATCTAAGTTTGATCCTTTTTATTATTAGTAGTAGTACACTAGATTTAAAGATGACGACATAAAGTGGGAATACAATGAAAATTCACAATCTTAACAACATCTTTCTTGGAATTACTACTGTCAAAAAAAGCACCTTTATAGTGTTTTGATGATCCCTCATATAAGAGTCTGAATGCACCTAATACAATATTGCTCAGCCAGTATCATGCTTAATCTGTGAAACAATAGATAAAGTTAGGGTGTTACACATTAAGCCACTTTTACAACCAGCCAGTAGTGAGTAGAACTGGGTGGGAGGGTAAGGACAATAGTTAGTTAGTTAGTCAGGGCATCTGTGTGGGTGGTTAAGTGGTTAACACCCTTGCCCTTTCTAGTGAATAAAAAGTGTATTTCACCCTGTCCTTTCATACTCGATGACTTATTTATTCTCAAATCTGCCCAGCCTCTCTATTCTGGCTTGCACAATCTCTCCTCTCGTTGAGATTATAAAAAGGGGTGGGGAAAAAGCGAGCACACTGGCTGCCCGAGCTGTCATTCTCATAATTTCAAAAATGTTTAGCATCAGAGCACGAGTAGTAGACATGTGACTTTACACACAGTCACGCACAGACAAAATACACACACCCAAAATTAAAGTCTCAGCGTTGCACATGCACATGGTGTGCCAAGCACAACAAAAGCCTTAATGATCGGTGTGGTGAGTTGCTGGGCGAGTGAAGAGCATGGCCGTCACGGTTTTTGCCACTCTTTCCCACTGTGTCAACAGTTGTGACAGGTACTAAGACTCTAACTTCTCACTCTTCTCATATAAGGTCTGCGGTTTTTGTTGTCTGCTCTCAAACAACATGACAACCTATCATTTTCCTGACACGGCCTTAAAAGGTAGATTTGGCCCGACCATTGTTAAACTTGGGCAAAAGTTTCAGGGAAAGAAAGGGCAGGAGACACTCTCATCAGTGAGTCTTGAAGTGTGTTTGATGATATGTGGTGCCTCACAAGCTACTCAATTCCTTTTTTTGTTGGTCTTTTTTCTATCAGAGAGAAAAGCCACCCCAAATGTGGTTTGATGTCATGAGTGATTAGATGCTCTCACCATTGACTTTCACAGAAGATTGTGGTGTGAGAAGGTAAATGGTGGGTGATGAGAGAGGAGCCACCGAGCTTGGCTCTGTGATAATGGCTCTGTTATGTCATCAGAGAGGTAGAAGCCAGTTGAAATAAATCATTATTGCTTTGATAGAAGCTGTGGAATAACCATAATCCGAGTTGCTGTGGGAGATTTGTGATGGTGGGAAAACAAGTGTGTTTTGCAGGTACTGACTTGCAACTTTGAGTTTTAAAAGTTTTTTTTTTCTCTAAACAATAAATTAAACTTCATCCCATTAATGATGCTCCCCAGACACACCTGTATGTTGTGCGTGTCTGTGTATGCTTGTGTGTGTTTACCTCTTCAGATATCTGTCCTGTGTGTGACTTGTGTCTCTCCAGCTCTCTCCTCAGTGACGTGTTCTGCCTCTCGAGCTGCAGCACCCTGCGGGCCAGGTGAACGCTGCACGACAGCCACACAAACACAAACATGTTTTTGAAAATTCCAAAAACATGACAACACCAACAAGTTTACACTAGTGTGTACTCTCCACGTTGTTTACCCTACACTTGGGATCAATTTGAGTTTTTGGATGCACATGCATGCTTCAAATCAAAGATTAAATGTGCAATAAGATGCAAGTGTATGTAGTGAGTAATTTGTAGAAAAAACAAAATACATACAAAAACTACCAAATAATTGTTGGCATTTTAGAGGCAAATCTAGACTGAACATGTACTTTAAAGCCACTGTGTAAAGGATTTTGAAAATGTTTTCCTCCTAGTGGAAGTATCAAAGAAAAGGTGGCTGGCAGTGATGTACACTGCTTTTAAAGGTATCTTTATAGGGACCCTGGTTTCTTAATGAATACAGCATATTTAGGAAAAAGCTCACACAGTAGCGATCTCACAATGTGCCCTATCCTTGAAATGTGAAGTGCATCACATACTGTACCTCTGTTTTAGTCTCCTTTTGGCCGTTGTGGGAACATTGGCTCCGTAGCCGTATGAGAACAGAACTCTCTCTGCCTCCTCTTCATTTTCAACTGGCAACAGACAGAAACACAAATACTGTCTTTATATCTCCAGGACCATTATGATAACAATGTAGTGTGTGGTTGTTTTTCATTTGTCCTGCGCTTGTATTAGGATTTTGTAAAACTTCCAGACGAAACTGCAGTAAAATTCTGTTGTTTTGCACAACATCTTTCTATTCTCCTGAACTTCTGTTCCATCCACTGTCACAAGGCCGTCCAATCTTAATCCAATACGATGCTACCTCTCAATTTTATTACACACATTCTCTGATGCCAGACCAAGGTATTTGAAGGAATCAGTGCTTGTTTGTTCGTGCTTGTATCTCTCTGACTTCACAGTAATGTGTGCAATGTAATGGGTACTAAAGAGCTAATGCTATGCCCTTACTTTCGGCAGCCTGCATGGTGACTTGGTCCAACTCTTGCTCGAGCTTTTCATACGTCTCCAGCCGAGACGCCTGCTCGGCATTCTGAGCTTGCAGCTCCGCCAACCGCTTCTCTGATGACGTCTGCAGCCTGTAAAACTCCTGGGTCAGGAGCTGAGGCACAGGAGGAGAGGAGAGAGAGGAGGAGAGGAGTAGGGGGAGATAGAAAGCAAATGAAGGGATTTTCAGCATTGTTTTCTGTTGAAAATAACAAAATAGTCTCCTTGAGGAATAATAATATGTAAATGTTACATTCTGTCAGTGCAATAAAATGATGGATAATTGATTCATATCTTCAGACTGGAGGTGTATTTTTTCAATACATTATTACATTAACTATTTATTTTTTGTATCAGGGCTGTAACATATTTTCCAAAGATTTTGCTGTTGTTGTTTCTATTATTTTTAAGCTATTTCTGCACATGTTGCAAGCTACAAATTGTGTTATACTGTTTTTCAAAAGAAAAAACATTGCTGAAACAATATTGAATAAAATATTGTTTCCTTAATTGTTATTTTTTGTCTTTTTGCTGTCACGGTAAATGTGAAAATTATAGATGTGTACCTTTACTAAAAAATCATCAACGTTACTATTCACCATTCTTCATTTTCCCACATTTAAAAGCATAGACAAACACATTTACAAGGGGAGAGAAGTAAAAGAAAAAAGGACGGGGATAAAAATCTAAATGAAAGGACTTTTATGCCCAAATGGCTTTAAACCTAGCTCCTACCCTAGTTCTTCATTCACTGTGTTTTTAAAAAGAGAAAAGATCCTCCTTCCTTCCATGATCATGTGCAATGCATGATTACACCATGCATGTCCCTCTGGCAAGCAGGACAGGGCTAAATACAGGTGAAGAGGTGGACCTAAGTGCATTTAGACATCAAGAACAATCTGCACTCAATTAACTTCTTGTATAAACGGGGGTGCTACAGTGGACAGAGATAAGAATGGAGCCACTGGACCGACATATAAAAACTGGACAGATATATTCCTGAGAGTGGAACATTCATCTTTAAGCAATGTGGATGGACTCCTCCCTAAATGAACAGAACAATGATTTAAGCATCAGTTGTGCATTTTTGGTTGTATTAATTCACGTGATGTGTGCAGCAAGTGAGCAACTGTACTACTGTCTTTCCTCTAGCTTTTGCAGTTTTAATGAGCAGTAACGTAGAACCTTGAGACTTTCATTTAATAAAAACACTCAATACACTCACACTGCTATTCACAATATTGTATCACTATGTCTAATACATGAATGTGCCATCAACAGGGGGGAATTCTAAACCCGTAATGTCATATGGCACCTAAATTGTGTTAGTTCACAAGTGTTTGTTTATTGTTTAACACTGGGTTTGTACAGCTTTTAAAGAGTACAATTTAAAGCACTTCTCAAGCATTTTCAAGGTACCTAAACCAAAACATTCCAGACTCACGAAGCCTTTATCATCACATCTAAATTGTTACTTTAAATGCCAGGAGACAACAAACAAATACGACGACGGGATCATTTTAATTATTAAGATTATTGGTTCACACCAGATTATGTAGAAAATTAAGCATTTTCCTAACTTTCAAGACTTTGTACAAACCCTGTTAATATCTATTAAACCATCTACCTGTTTGATCATCTAAACTTGAAACCAAGGAGTAATGTTAATTGGCTGAAATCAAAATAAGACTGCACTGTGATAGACTAATAACTGGGTATATCCCTGTAATGCAACGTGTAAAACATTTTCTCCTTTTTGTCTTTACGTTTAGAGTACCTCCAGTTTCTTCTGCTGTTTCTCACACTCCACCTGGCACTGGCCCAGGGCCTTAGCCGTCTCCTCCTTGACCATTTGAGCGCGCTCAGCTTCGAAGGAGTGCAGCTTGGCCTGGTTGGACAGTTCTGCTACCCGGCTGTCAGTACCCAGCTGGAGCTGACGAAACCTGCAAAGATGGAGAACACGTGGGTAGATCACAGACTGTAGACACACACCTCACTAAATATGAATGTGAGTAGGTGTGTTAAAAAAGTGAGATAATGTGTTTCGGTGGACATGTCTAGATAATGACGCAGCTGCATCTCACACAGAGGGTAAACTCAGCTCTGGGCCCCTGGTGGAGCTCAGGCATGCCTGGTGGTTCCATACAAATATTGCAATGTCTTTCTTCATACAGATACAATTACAGTTGGTAATTATTTGCATGATAAATGTTTCCTTGAAAATCGCAGTGGAAGTAACTATTTGGTGTGCCTTGCGCAATGAACAATTTTTATGTTTTGAGTTTTTATGTGCAATGTGTTCTGTGGCACCAAACAGCTTGGCAACCACAGTATTACACAACGTCACCGAGCAGGAAAGCCAAGTCGTAAATTATTTGGTCGCAGGAAAGTATTTCTCAGTATTTGGTCTTGTTTGATCTTTCATGATTCTATCTGGAGAAAGGTGTTTCTACTTAAGTGTTTGGTAATTAGGAGAGAAGAAAGAAAGAGACAGAACATATTTCTGTTTTCAGATGACACAATTCTGCGTAAAGTCAGAGCCTTGTCACACACTGTAAATGCATGTGGATGGGCGAGTTCGCACACGTCTTAGAGACGGTTAGAAGCTGCTTGCCTTCAAAAAAAAAAAAAAAAAAAAGCATTGATCTAATGTGCACAAATCAACAACACTGCAAACAGAGCACAAGATAAACATAGGAGTTGATCATTTTGATAACAGATTGATCTTTTAAGCCATTTATCAGGCGGACAAACATTTGTGTCCCAAATTTGAGAATTTGCTGCTCTGCTCTGTTTTATATCATCTTGGATACAAAAAATTTCAGATATTTGATAGACAAAATATTGAATTGATTGATTGAACAAATAACAGATCAACAGAAAATGAAAAGAATCCTTTGCTGCAGCCCTAAAAATAAAACAAGGACAGGCGACGGTTTTTGAGCCGAGTGCTCTTCCTCAGGCAGCTTTCAAGCACACACACATACTCTACCAAACCATGGAGGTTGGTTGGATAATATTAATAACTCTCGATTACAGCTGACCTGATAGGATTTCATCATCCATAGAGCGCAGGCCTGAGCTGTGTGCTCACAGTGACGGACATCTACACTTGGTCGACATTTTATGCCTTCTTTTATTAATGGCGGCTCCACCCCAGATGAAAAAAGGCAAAATGTTCCTTAAAAAAATGTAGCTTACTTTTCCAGAAGAGTGTAGTCAGCCATGGTCTTTCTCTGTTTTTTCAAATGGCAGTTTTAATAGCAATATTTACCGCTACAGTAGGTGAGAGCAACTGACTCTGGGGCTCCCCGAGGCAATTTCATTGCAACAAGTTTAGGTCTGCTAGAGAGGTGAAAATGGAAAACCATACTTAACACTTTGTCTTTGTTTTGGACAAGTTGATCAGCGTAACTGGCCTGTTAGTCAGGATGAACCAGAGCGCTGAGATTCAAGCTGGCCCTCCATACTACAATCATCTGACGCCATTTCAAGTTGGTCCGCCTCATTCTTTGCCCCAAAAATAGGGGCATGCGTGGGGTTAGGGGTTATGGGCTTGTGGCTAGCATCTGTCGTTGCTGGCTTGCGATGCGACGCAGAGAGGGAATGTGATCGCAGCAGACAGAGAGAGTGCAATGGAGAGTGAAGTGTGTGTGTGTGTGTGTGTGTGTGTGTGTGTGTGTGTGTATGGAAAGATCAACAGCTGGTGGTTTGGATCTAGAGAAATGACTGGCATGTAGTTGTAACCCAGGACAGGGACACTGCTACTGCTGCTGCTGCTGGTGTGTGTGTGTGTGTGTGTGTGTGTGTGTGTGTCGATCCATCTTTTGCAGATACAATATTGTAAAAAAAAGTTTAAAATAAAAAAGGCTATGAAGTATTCAATCATGAATATAAATTAAGACATGTTGTGGAAACATATTTCTCTACATAATTCCTTTCAACACTTAAAACATGAATCAGAAATGTGCATAATTTATTTATATAAGACAGACATGAATGTATGCAGCAGAAATACAGCATAAAAACAGGATAAGTTGCTCAGGAGGCTGACTGATTTACCTCCTCCAAAAAGAAAAAAATGCAGGCTTAAAGTGTGTGTGTGTGTGTGTGTGTGTGTGTGCGCGCAGCAGGGCTCACAATATATCTGTTGCAATTTCCATGCAAGATTTGAAACTTCCCGCAAGGCCATGACCCAGAGGCACCTTTTGAGGCTATACCGAGATGGGCATTGTTACCTGGAGCAGAGATAGGGACCAGCAACTTGGACACAAATCACGAAAAACAAGTTTGGAAATGGGAAATGACTAAAAAGCAACATTCAATTAAAAAAAGTTCTACAAATTCAGAAGAAAAACAAAAAGGCCAAACATTAGATACCACAAAAAACTCAGTTTAGCTCACTTTGTCAGGTCTGAAGAAGCTATTTAAAATCATTAGCCACAGTTTAAGGAGAATTCTTCAGCATATAAATTGTCTTCAGTACTACACAGTATCCCGTTTCTCACTTTGCACAACCTGCACTAAAAGCATTTCATCCCGAGAGGCAGCCAGCCAGGCCAGTGACACCAGTTGGTACTAAACTGACCTTCAGTGAACTCTGTCTTCCATGTGACCTTCTGACCCCCCAGTTACAGCAACGCATGCATGTGATGTTTAGTAGGAGACAGATCACAGCCACCAAAGTCCTGCCACACCCACAACATGAGCTAATGACAGACTGCCGCTGGCTCACACATCAGCATCAGAGCAGGAACAAGCTCACAGAATTCAAACTGAAAATGATCTTACGTTAGAGTAATACACAAATTAGGACTAATACATTAATAGACACAGCAATGATGTCTGCTTTATAAATCACACTAGTTTAGCTTTAGCCACCCCCACACACAGCAAGCTAACTCTTTGCTGATTGGCCTACAGAGACGAGGAATGAATTCGAAATATGACGCGGTTGACCTCAACAACAAAAAAAAACTATAACAACTGGCCCGAGTTGTCTTGACAGTTTAACAATTGCCCTCAGGCTCAAGTTCCATAACTTTAATCCAGGAAGTACCCTGCAGTATGTTGGGTTAGGGTTTAAGTGTTTAACTCCTGAAAGGCCACCAGAGCTGCTGAACATGCCGACGGTAGCTAAAATGCAAATACATTATGTCATCATCCACCGCTGTTGATGCAATCCTTCTTGAGAAATGGTGAATACAGAGAAGTGGAACAAGAGCAAGAACAGATATGTTGCAAATTAGTCAAAAAAAACAGCTGTTACTGTATATTTTTTTACCAGCTCCCACTTAAAATCATGTTAAAGGCTTAGTTCGCCCAAATTACAGAAAAGACATACTTTCTCCCTTCCTTCTAGTGGTATCTAGCTATGCTGATAGGTTTGGTTTTATTTGTTCAGGTTTTCAGGGATCTGTCTTTTTGTTTTCTGTCTTTGTCCCAAGATAAATGAGGTGAATACAATTTCCTTTATAATAAACAAATACAATTCTAACTATCTGCATGGCTTGATACCACTAGAAGTGAGAGAGAAAGTATGTCCTGTAGTCATAGAAGAAAAAGCAGAAAAAGAAAGAATAAAAAGCTAAACTGTCTGTCAATGTATATCAACAACGTATGGACTGTATCAAATCTTCGTGTGTGTGATGGATGGTGAAACTCACTGTTCCAGCAGTTGGTCATATCTGGACTGAGTGTCTCTCTCAGCAGCCACTGCTCTGTCCTTCTCCAGCACCGCATTGTCTCTGGCCTCACGCAAGTTCCTGGTCAAAAACACACACACAAAAAGATGCCCTCATCACCTGCACAAATGAATCAGCAATTTCTGTTATCTTGCACATAACAGAAGAAGTTATGTTGGTATTTCCTTTTATTTTAATGCTACTGTGAAGTATCTGTGGTGACAGCTCTTCCTCTCTTCTCTCTTCACGATTCACTGACAGTGGAGCACAACAACAGCACACCAAACATGTAAAGCAGGGGCAGCACTACAGGCTACACCTGCACATGATTAATGAGAATGAAGTGACTTCTGCTCTCAGCTAAACAGCACACGTGTTATAGTCTTGCCTGAAAATTGGTTAGCTAAATAATAATTGATATGGCATGTTAACAAAAAGTGTAACTTGCTTTGATATTTGTTCATAGTTTTTACCGACATACAGTTTCTCGAGAGTTATATAAAAGACTGATACCTGTTCTCCCTCTCATACATCTCCCTGGAGGTTCTCTGCAGGTTGTCTATCTCCTGGCTGGTTTTCAGCCTGATGTTCTCCAGCTCCTCTCTCAACTTGCTCTCGTACTCTGACTTACAGCGGTCTCTGCAGTGGAAAGAAGATGAAAGAGGAATGTGAACACAGTTATGGAAAAAACATTTTCCATAGAGGCTTTCTTCATGCAGTCCAGATCAGAGGTGAGATGGACTGGATCATAATGTTGCTGGAAGATAAAAACCATCAATGTCAACATTTTTACTGGCCATTGTTTAGTGTCAGACTGATATTCTTTGGCACAGTTTACGTCTCCCATATTAAATTGGCTGCTGGTGACTGGTGTAAAACAGGACATCCTAACCTGGATGCTACATATTTTTCGTAGGCGTCCTCTCTTGCCTTCTTAGTGTCTTCTAATTGTACCTGGAGCACAAAAACAAGTAGTGAGAGCATGTTAGATGACTCCTCCCTATTACTGAATGCTTTTTGTATTAAATGAGTCTCCTAGCTGATCAGCTGTGCAGACCTGCAGCCTCTCCAAGCGGTCCTCTTCATGCGCGCAGCGGACACTAAGCTCCATGTTCTGCCTGTGTAGGTACTCCTTGTCCTTCTGAAGGAGAGTCACTGACTGCTGCAATGTCGCCACCTGGAGGGCAAGAAGGGAACATGAAAAACTGTTACAGAACACAGTACACCTAATGAAGCTTCAATGAGTATTATGAAGACAAACTATAGTGTGTGTGTGTAGCACCTCTTTGCTGAGTGTGTTCCTCTCTCTGGTCAGTGCAGTGTGAGTCAAGTCAAGTGTCTCAAATCTCCTCGTTAACTCCTTCAGTTCTGCTTCAAAGTTGTCACGCTCACTGTAAATGACAGCGTAAAGGGTTAACATACATTTGCATACATATTAAATATATTAAATATAGGGGGAAACAAGAATTCATTACATTCCAGTTGTTTTCTACATTAAAAAAAAAAAACAATTAAAGAAAAAAAGAAAAAATGATCATATTTTAAAATATTCCAACAAAAAAAGAAACAGACCAACCTAAGTGTTGGGGAGTTTTGATTTCATGGGGAAAAAAAGAATCAGTCTAAACAAAATATTTCCACGTACTGACTTAACCAATATCGCTTTGGGAAAGTGAAACGCTGCTCATACACACAACCTTCAAAAACTGCTGCACAAACACAAACAGACTCCTGATTCTTCTTCATAAACCAAACACAAAGGCTTTTGGCTACTTTCCCATCATAAAGGCCATGTTATATTACAAAGACGCAGTTAATTAATTAAGCCACTCAATGCATCAGGTAGCAGATAGTTCGATTACAACATACTGGCCTTCAAATAAGACATAAAATAAACTCCATATCTCAAGAGATCAAGGAGATGTCTCTCTCGTTCTGTCACACAAACACACCGTTTGATGTTTGGGTAGTTGTCTCGGCGATAGTCTCCTTCTTGGATCAGCTGTTTGGTATCGGCCAGCTCAAGGGTCAGTCTCTGGCTCCTCAGCTCCAGCTCAGTTCGTAGCCGCCGCTCCTCCTCGTAGCTCTGTGTATACACAGAACAGACAGCTTTTACATTACATGGAGTATTCATATTATTAGATATGCAAACGGGCAGGATTTTACCTCCCGAACACCCTACATTTTTCCAGAAAGGAATTCAGCAAGAATCCCTGTCGAGAAAACTTCCACGAGCATCTTGCTCCATGCGGTCTTAACAGTGTCGTACAGTTTCTGCAGATTCTCTAATAGCAGATTCATGCAGTGAACATCACATCCTTTTCCTGGAACCATCTTGAGCTGATGAGTAGTTTACCTGCTGGGTATATCTAGACAAAGGCAAGCACCTGTTCAGTAACAACGTCTAGATACTCTGTGGTATTCAAACAATGCTAATTTAGTCTAAAAGGGTCTCATGATGGCCAAGAAGACATTCTCTATGCCATTCCACCACCAGCAGCCTGTGCCTGTATTCGTGCTATTTTTGACAAATTCTGACCCTGCTTCAACATGTTGCATCGTTATCTCTTCAACGTGTCATTTATGCCTACAGGAAGACTGCTGACTAGATTAACTGGACGGTTTGGTTTTTTGTAAATCACACCACTCTCATTCTGCACTTCAGGCGGTGGAAATTACCATTTCGAGGACGCTGTAACTGACATGTCTAGCATAAACACAGCACATTTTAGGTGACTTAGATCACGTGTCTTGCCCATTTTCACATTTAGCTTGAAAGGTAACTGAACCTCTTGACTCTTTCTGCATTCTTCATGCCTGTGCTTTCTAAATATGTGACACAAAGCCTGGAGGAGTGAGTGTTTGTTTAAAGTGTTTGTTTTTGAGAGTTTAAAGGAAGAAAATAAAATAGCAAAAATGCAACTGAACACATATTATACAGTATGTGTGCTCACAAACACATGAAAAGGTTACAAAAAGCAGTGCCTGGTCGATATGCTGTGCAGACAAGTTCAACAGTTAGGTTTATGTGAACTTTACACTGTACACAGTCTATGATTTGAACAGGGATGAAAGAGAAATAAATTAGAAAATGTTGATAACACATGAAGAATTCAATAACGCATAGGTGAGATAAAATGCTAAAGGTATAGCCTAAAACTTCAAAACATGTTAACTCGTGCAGAAAGATGAGGGAATGCAACATAGAGGTGTATGCTGGTGTATGTGTGGGGTACCTCCATCAAAGACTTCATCTGGGTTCTGTGTGTATCCAGGTCTTCAGTCAAACTGCCTCTCTTCACAGTGAGCTCAGCCAGCTGAGCCCGCAGAGGGGTCACCACCTCATAGAAACGCATCTAAACACACAGCACAAAGAAAAGGTCACCATGTCGGGAAATTCCCTGGCAGCCTCATCCTGTATTATATCATACTGTGTCTCTCTGGTCACCATCTGTGGTGGTGCAGAGATTAGGGAGAGTTCCCCCATACTTACAGCTACGTATTCCTGTATAGAGAGTTTGTCGTCAGGGAGGTCACGGAGCTCCCGGTACCTGTCCTGGGAGATGTCCAGATCCCTGAGAGACCTCCGCAGCTCTCCAGCCTTCTCACACAGCTGTCGGTTGGTCTCCTCTAGCTGCTGCTGCCTGAGCAGGATGGTCTCCATCTCTTGCTTACGCAGAGCCTGCTGCTTCCTGGAGATGACAGTCGTTTGTTAGCACAGTTCACAGTTGTTCTTACCAGCTAAATGATGGGATAGATAACACTGGTAGAGTACATATCCCTATTCAAGTTTTCATCATTTCAGGATAATATCAATTGGCATAAAAACAGGGCAACCACTCACAAAATTTCTTCATACATTTTTCCTGATCATTAGTAACAGTCCACTTACACACAGACACTTCAGGATCTGCCATCCCCAGCGTGTGTGTGTGTGTGTACTTGGTATTCAGTAAGATGTGTGTTAATTGTGGTTAGACAAGATGACTGTCAAAACACCACATGACTATGGCTGGAGAAAATTCTTGAAAACTAAAAATATGTTAAATGAAGGACGATCTGCAAGTATTAATTGCACAATTTTTTCATTTTTCTGCACATTCCCAAATGTTTAAACAAATTCAACCTTTGCAAGAGTTGCAGATGAAGACTTTTCTTTTTTTGAGTAACCTTATATATTTCAAAACAATACAAAAACCAGATCAGGTACTGGTATATCTGCATGAATATACCAATTTTCTAAAAAACAACAACAGATAATACAATAATTACAATGGCATGGCAGTTTTTCCTAAAGTACATGTATCACTGACCACCACAGCCTCCACTTTCCTCACCTGTTCTCCTCTTGAGTTAGTTTCAGCTGGCTGTCCAGTCTCAGGGCAAAAACTTGTTTCTGATGTAGAGCATCATTCAGCCTCTCCTCCAGCTCCTCAATCTGACATGTGAAAACAAATGCATGGAAACAGTCAAAGGACTAACGCGACAAAGATAACTCTGTCTCTGCCAGGTGGACATACTGTAGCTCTAACCTGGGGTTGTTACACCCACATATTCACATAAACACTGTCCACATTTCCTCTGGCTCAGACTTTGCAGCGTTCTTCCCTTCTACCTTGGACATGTGGTCGGCCTTCATGTTGTCTATGATCAGGTTTTTCTGAGAAAGCTCGATTTTCAGCAGCTGGACGTTGTGCAGCAGCTCCTTCCTCTCGATCAGCTGGCGGGTCACCTTCTGGGAGCCGTCCCGCTGCTCGTCGGACGAGGAGACATCCTCGGTGGTAGGCACGGTTGTCTCCAGGCTGATGTCCTCCGACTCCAGGTCCAGGGAGCTGGAGACGTTGGCTGCTGTCGGCTTCAGCTGTTGCTTCTTGGGAGGCATTTTGTAAATGTTTTGGCCCTGGCTTCGCGTCCTCTTTTACGCCGGCGAGTGAGCCAGTTAGTGTAGCGGCGATTTCGTGAGATTAGGAAGTTAGTTAACGTTAATCAAGAGTTCACGGACATCGCGATATGTGATTAACGTTAGTTTGCAGCAAGGACAACCGACAACAAATCCCGACCGAGCACCAGTGTAGCAGTTACCGGTGTAACGTTACTCATACTCAAGAATATAACATGTAAACCCTAACTCAACGTTAAAGCGACACATCGGAGCTGTTTTTTATTTTCAAGGGTCCCGCTCCGAGCCGCTTGCTAACCGCCAACGGCTCGACAACGACGGGGCTGAGTGGCCTTGACTACAGCGCCCTCTGTGGTCATGGGTGAGCAATACGATCAACGCACGCTCTTCCACTGTTCGTTACAACGCGAAGATGACGCAGATCACGCAGTGCCGCCTTCTGGTCACAGGGGTCGCTATAGAATTAAGTACTTCTTATGTACCCTCCCGACCAGTCCCTCCTCTGCCTTCTGCTGCTTTGTTTTCATTGAACAAACGTCAGATGGCCAACCAAAGTCACACGCAGAGTTTAAAATCATTTTACATAAAAGCCGTAAAATGCATGCATTATTTGCCGACACGGTTTCCAGATAAAGATTAACATAAAGGAAAAATACAAAACTGAACACGAGCACTTGAAATCCGACTTCACGTTATTTATTTTTTTTAATCTAAAACTCTGGGAAAGGTTTCGTCGGCCCGCCGAGTTCGTTTACACACGGGGAGCTAACAGTTTGCTTGCCATCAAATGGTGGGATAAACACATCGAGAATTAACCTTTTGAGGCTTTATTTTTATTTATTTTTTTATCGTCGTCATGCTGAAGTCTAAAACCTTCGTTAAGAAGACCCGGTCGGGCGGGGTGATGAAGATAGTGCGCGAGCATTATCTGAGAGATGATATTTGGTGCGGAAGCGAAGTTTGCGCTGGATGCAAGCAGGAGTCCGCCGTGCTGCCCAGACACGCGTGTGTGGAAAGCGACCTGTGCTCCTATCCACATTATCTGCTCCCTGACACGAATGTGGTGCTGCATCAGGTAAAAAAAAGCAGTTTACAAAGTCTCATATGATGATGTCCAGGCGTCCTGTTATGTAATTTAATGGTTTCATACAGGTTTGTGCCTCTCGACTTTATGGTATTTATTTATGATTGAATAGCACGTCTTCTGGTTATTGTAATGTTAATAGTTTCCTTCTGCTTTGTGTGTCTTTTCATGACTGCGACATTACTATGTTAACCAATTGCAGTCTAACATACTATAACATCCCATTTTCTAACCTTCGCACCTGCTTCTGATCAGCTCTGATTGTCTTTAACCTCATGTTTACTATGTCTGTGTCCTGCAGATTGACGTGTTGGAAGATCCTGTGATTCGTAATGTGATCATCCTTCAGACCGTGCTGCAGGAGGTTCGCCACCGCAGTGCACCGGTCTATAAACGCCTCAAGGACATCATACACGAGAAAGAGAAACACTTCTACACCTTTACCAACGAACACCACAGGTGCAGAGACACCACTGACTTTTTACTGCATCACAACATCTTAATTGCACGATAGTAATATGTAAAAGCATGTAAAGGTAATCAGTGACAGAATACATTGGCCAGTTGCACATGGATTTACTACTCTTATTCCCTTTCACTCAAAGACATCGTCATTAGACCTCCCTCGTGATATACATTTACTTACCTAGCATGAAATCCTTTAAATTTCTATTCTTCCAGAGAGACATTCGTTGAACGTGAACCGGGGGAGAGCGCCAATGACCGCAACGACCGTGCAATCCGCGTGGCAGCAAAATGGTACAGCCAGCACCTGAAGACGCCCGAGTCCGATGCAGATGGGCTCAAGGTGGTCCTCCTCACCAATGACCAAGGGAACAAGCAGAAGGCAGAGGAAAGCGGCCTGCTGGTGTACAAATGTAAGTGGTCTTTCTACAGAGAAAGAATATACACCGATCAGCCATAACATTATGACCAACGACTGGTCATAATGGAGGAACATTGATTACCTTGTTACTATGGCACCTGTCAGGATATATACAGTATACATATGTGTGTGTATACACACACACACACACACACACATATATATATATATATATATATATATATATATATATATATATAGTTGCCGAGAATCAAGGAATCACTTAAATGTATGTTAGACTGCAATTGGTTAACATAGTAATGTTAGTCATGAAAAGACACACAAAGCAGAAGGAAATTATTAACATTACAATAACCAGAAGACGTGCTATTCAATCATAAATAAATATAAAGTCGGTTAACCCCAGTTATACGTGTCATACTAAATGATTATGCTGCTGATTATGCTATCACAATACATACGTTCTGTTGGATACAAGCATCATTTCAAATGGCATCAGCTGTATTTACCACTTTGTCACAAGCATTTATTCACTTACGTTCTAGGTGAGGAGTACATCAAGAGTCTGATAGCGAACCCGGAGCTTATGGATCGCCTGGCTTTGTCCAATGATGACAAGGTAAACACTTGCACAATGTTGTGCTATGTACATGTACAGATACAAGCTATTTCCTGTTTTTTTGTAAAGTGAGACTGTATGTGGAATTTGTATCTGTATCTCCTGTTTACACCCCTTTATCTTTGTGCCCAAACTCTATGGGATATCAATCTCTCTCTTTTCTCCTTCCATTGATTTCTTTTTCTTTCCTCCCTCAGAATGAGATCACTAGCAGTAAGGTGTTATTCCCAGAGCACCTCCCTCTGTCCAGGATCCAAGCGGGAATTAAAAGTGGCTCCTTCCTGCAGGGCACCTTTAGGGCCAGCAGGGACAACTATCTGGAGGCCACAGTCTTTGTCCAGGGAGAGGGGGAAGACAGCACAGAGGTGTGTGTGTACATTTGTCTGTGAATGTTCAGTGTTGTAGAATCTGAACAATTATCCAAAATCTGGAAATGTAAGGATCTCCCAGACCTCATCTGGGTTTGGGTGAGAATTTGTCATATTGTGTTGAGATTTCCAGTAAGAGGAATTACTACAGGTTAATTGACTGTCAAAAATAGTTAAGTGCATGAATGTGTTAAAAGCTCTGTACTGTCCCTTCGGCTTGCTGCCAGGTTCTCATCCAGGGTCTTCAGAACCTCAACAGAGCAGTGTACCAGGATGTGGTTGCCGTGCAGCTGTTGCCGCGGGACCAGTGGGCGGCGCCGTCCTCAGTCGTGCTTCAGGATGAAGGCGCAGCAAAGGACGATGATGCTGAAGAAGGGGAGGAGGAGAAAGCGGTGAATTTGTATTTTATATTTTGATTAGACTGGCTTTGTCTCTGCTTACAGTTGGAGGAGGTGTATGTAAATGTTACAGTTGGAATGAAATTCAGCAGGGTGTTTATTGGTGTGGATGGACAGTGTCTGAGTGCTGTGCTGCACAAAAAGAGAGCCTATATTTTTTTTTTAAATTTTGCAGTTGAATGACATCCCCGATCTGGCCTTTGTAGCTACAGTATCTCAATGACCTCTGTGTTCCTGTGTGTCTGAGTAGTTGAGGATATCAGCAGCTGAAGCAGCCAGGAAGCCCACAGGCAAAGTAGTGGGAATCATCAAAAGGAGCTGGAGGCCATTCTGTGGCATGCTAAATGTCTCCCAGATTAAAGAGGTAAGTCTAGACTGCTCTGTAATACCATATGTCATACATTTTAATTTTGCATGGTTTGAAAATTTGAAGCTATCTTCAACATTGGTATGCATTTTTACTTAAATTAATAAACCTCTGTATACTGTACAAACTGTCAAGCACTTTCTTGTGTCTTACTCTCAGCACTGACCATCCCTTTTCTTTCCTTCCTTTTTCGTTCAGTCTACCCGCCATCTTTTTACCCCAGCAGACCGGCGTATCCCTCGCATTCGCATTGAAACACGTCAGGCATCCACACTGGTGGGCCAGAGGATCATGGTGGCCATCGATGGCTGGCCCAAACACTCCAGATATCCAAATGTGAGTTGGAATCTTTGGAGTGGTTACATCTCCACTTGCCAAAGTTTGACAGGAAATTGTTGATGTTTTCTACATTTATATGGAGCCACACTTCTCCAGCAAAAATGCAGAGTCTGTCCATGGGGAGAAATAATTTTTTACCTATTTGTTAGGGTCATTTTGTGCGCAGTCTGGGAAGCGCAGGGGAGAAGGACACAGAGCAGGAAGTACTGCTACTGGAGCATGACGTCCCCCACCAGGACTTCTCTCAGGCTGTGCTCAGTTTCCTTCCCAAGATGCCGTGGGCCATCACACCAGAGGTAAATAGCGGCTTTTCTTGAGATAAACTGAGTTTTGTTCATCATGTATCAGTGGTCTGTCACTCTTTATTTGAAAGCACATATGTATAGGTCTGTGTATATATTAATGTGAATATGTGTGTGGTAAAGGACATGGCGAGGAGAGAGGACCTGAGGCATCTGACAGTGTGCAGTGTGGATCCTCCAGGATGTACAGACATAGACGATGCCCTGCACTGTAGAGAGCTGGACAATGGAAACCTTGAGGTACACATATACTATAAAGTAACAGTAGTACGTTATTTGTGTCTATATTGCATGTGAGCCCACAGTATGTTATTTGTTTGCTGTAGGTGGGCGTCCACATCGCTGATGTCAGTCACTTCATCAGACCTGGCAACGCTTTGGACAAAGAGGCTGCGAGCCGTGGCACCACTGTCTACTTGTGTGGCAAAGTAAGGAAAAACACGTACTCTCGCATCTGAGTGTTTTCACAACATCAGAATTTGAACATCAATTTTCACAAGACTCCATAAGCCTTGTGATTTTATATTTGGAAATGGTTGTTTGGAGTTAAGGTGAACAGAGAACCTGTTTACAATGTGGCAGACTATTTGACACTTTTTTTGACACTTTTGCCACCATTTTTTTGACTCTATATATTTTTTTGCATGTTGGCACAGTCCACTATTATGGACCAGATTGCAGCTTAATAATGTCTCGTTTCACTATTGCATTCATGTTGTCATCTCTGAATATATACCCCCTGAAGGTGCCAAACACATTTGGTGACAGTATTGAATGTTTATAAATTATATTTATAGAGAACAGATATTTGGGTTGTATTGAAATTTTGGATATTGTGACAACAAATATGCTTTTTTTTTTATTACTAAATAGTTGAATTTAGAATTTGATTGATTCATAAGATAAGATATCAGATATTTTGACTCCTAAAAACTAGGATAAAGCAAGTTACATGTTATGTTTCATTTTGTGTCCATCAGAGGATAGATATGGTTCCTGAGCTGCTCAGCTCCAATCTTTGTTCTCTGCGCTCCAATGTGGAAAGGTGAGGACTAGAGATACATACACACACTTGCACTCACACAATAATCAATATCATCAATGCTCCTTTTCCCAATCATAGATTTTTGCCATTCTAGCTGATGTGAACTGAATGCAGTTAAAATGTTTGTCTGATTCTTTTTATTTTTTTTTTTTACCAGGCTGGCTTTCTCATGTATCTGGGAGATGAACCACAAGGCTGAAATTCTAAAGACCCGGTTCACAAAAAGTGTCATTAACTCCAAGGTATTGTACCAACACACAATGTACGATGACAGAAAATATACATTATCCTCAATGTTTTTGCAGTGATGCACGAATCAAATGCCCTGCAACTGCTACTACTACCACCTGCTTTCATTATCTATTTGTACACAAAATTACAGGGTCAAGATATTTATTTTCAAGCATTATTTTTGTTTATTGACGTTTCCTTGTTCCAGGCCTCTTTGACCTATGCTGAGGCCCAAATGAGGATTGATGACACCACCATGAATGACAATATCACCAAGAGCCTACGAGGTCTCAACAAACTAGCCAAAATCCTCAAGAGGCATAGGATAGAGAAAGGGTAAGGACTGGGAGTTAGGAGGGGTAGAGGCAGAAGAATAGATTTACAAAATGTAGGATGGTGCGTTCTAGTGCTATGGGGAGAAATGCTATTGGCTTGAGTTTTTCATGGTCTGTACATGGCTCAGTTGCCTTCATGCATTCCAGTTGACTAGCATTTCGAAAAAGCAATTGGGAAATATGAGGAAAGAATCAAGAACGCAGTGTTTAGTTGATCCTAACTCCTATAACAGCTCTATATTTAAAGTGGCTGTATTTAACATGAATTGTGGTTTGTGTTGCATTTGATATCCTTCAGGGCGTTGACGCTGTCATCCTTAGAGGTCCGTTTCCACATTGACAGTGAAACCCACGACCCCATTGACCTCCAGACCAAAGAACTCATGTAGGTAACTTCAAAAAGGAGCATTCTGCAGAATCCTTTTTGAAACCCACAAAAGCTCTTTTTTTATGCTTGTTTGAGTGTGTCTGTGTGTGTCATGTATATAAACCCATCTCTTGGTTATTAGGGAGACAAACTCCATGGTAGAGGAGTTCATGTTGCTGGCCAATATTTCAGTTGCCAAGAAGATTTACGAGGAATTTCCAGACTGTGCTATGCTGAGGAAACATCCGGCGCCGCCTCCATCTAACTATGACATCCTGCTCAAGGCTGCAAAGTCCAAGGTGAGTGGAGACGGATGGTCATGTGGAGAAATTGCTTGTTGTATGCTTGTTTTTTAAGCTAATTTAATTATTTTGCATTGTTATGAATGGAGGATGCTGTCCATGAATTGGCAGCATCTTCAGATATCCAAAATGTGAGCTGAATCATATTTTACTTGGTTCCAGACCCCTGAATCACTGCCGACATCTCAGATGTGTGCAGTGATTCAAATAGAAGTGAATCTGCCTACATTTAATGCTGCTAACAGACAAGCTTCTATACAGCTGGACAATACAAATAACTCACAGAGAAGCAAACATCCCAAAAGCCCAGTGGTTCCCAAATTCTTTTGTCAGACGTACCCCCACAGCCCTGTCGGATGAACTCTTCATCACGGCCATTTATTTCAAGCACTTACCCATTACTTTTAGCTATTTTACAAATGTATCCATTACTTTTAGCAACTGTTTGTACCGTTTATCTATCACCTTGAACTATGTATTTCAATCATTTATCCGTCACATTAGCTAATTGTTTCAACTTCTCTGCTCGCTGTGTAACTAGGTTTCAAACACTCTCAACACATGTTGTGGATTTTTTAATTCAAATCGTAATTTCTAATTTTACAAACTAGTTGAGCTACTCCACAGTCTTTCCACGTACCCCCAAGCAGAAGTACCCCCTGGGGTTTAAGTACCACTGGTTGGGAATAACTACAGCAGATTATAAAGTACAGAAACCGGCCTCCATGATAAAACAGTACCTATATAAAAATTTCTACTATAAATGTCCTATATGTATATATTAAGGTGTCAACACTTTGTTTCCTTTTCTTATCAGGAAGTGGAGATCCACACAGATTCGGCCAAGGCACTGGCCGACTCCCTTGACGTGGCCAAAGTGGATGGCTTCCCGTACTTTAACACGCTTCTGCGCATCTTGGCCACTCGCTGCATGATGCAGGCTGTCTATTTTTGTTCTGGCATGGACAGCGATTTCCACCACTATGGCCTTGCTTCACCCATTTATACACACTTCACGTCACCTATTAGGAGGTATGAAAACAGATATTCTACACATCTTAACTAAACATGTTGGGTCGGGCCTTTATAACAAAGAATTGTGCACGATTGACAAACTACCACAGCACAGTTCTTTCTAAGCTCTTTATGTCATCCATATTCTTCCCTTTTTCTCTTTATCTAAACCGCTACCTCCTTTCTTCCTCCCTCTCCACCCCGTTCATCTGCTCTCTTACACAGGTACGCAGATATTATAGTACACCGCCTGCTGGCAGTGGCCATAGAAGCAGACAGCACCTACCCAGATTTGATGGACAAACATAAGCAGTCAGCCCTCTCCAACAACCTCAACTACAGACATAAAATGTCTCAGTATGCACAGAGGGCATCTGTGGCCTTCCACACGCAGGTAAACACATATGAACACTCTGGTTTGATTTCTGTGAAGTTTTTGGGGGCTTGCACATAAAAAAAGACCCACTGTTCTGAACTATTATGATAAAAATTTTGACTGACCTAAAGTGAGAATCAGCATCATGTCCATTTATAACCCCATGAACCTTTGGTCTGAGTGAAATTAGAATTAAACAGACCCCACATCATACTGCATAATTCACTGCAAATCCATGCTTTTAATACAAATTATCTCTTTCCAGTTGTTCTTCAAGAGCCGAGGCATACTGAACGAAGAGGGATTTGTTCTGTTTGTGAGGAAGAACGCAATCATTGTACTCATCCCGAAGTTTGGCCTGGAGGGAACGGTCTTCTTTGACACCAAAGACAAGGCGGCCCCAAACCTTGTTTTTGTTGAAGAGGTATTTTTTATAGATGGTTAGATCAACACTGGTAAACTACAACCATCAGAGGACTGTGCTTAAAAGATCTCTTCTGTATGTGTGTTTAGGGTCCCACTCTGAAGGTAGAGCAGCACACCTTCTGCCTATTTGACAAGGTGAAGGTCACCATCAGCCTGGACGACTCCAATATTCAGCACCAGAAGATCCGCATGGCTCTGATTGACCCTGTGGTAAGGACTGACTAAACTGAACATGGGTTTGACTATCAAACGACCAGTGGTACACAATCATGGCTACCTTTTACATCTTTAATTTTAGCCTAAGAGATTTTTCTTCTCCTATTTTGTGCTTCAGCTAACAGCTTGCAGTATTTAGGTTTGATTGAGGAAGTTGAACATGTTTTTAGGTAGTCCTAATAGGATAATTTGTTAATTGTCTTTATTTTAGATCCCTGGTGTGAGCGTTCCAGCCCCAGATGTGGAACCACAGGCCAAGAAGCCAAAAATGGACCGCTGACACAGAAAGCAGCACAGCAGTTCAACCGAACTGCCCACTGATCTTCCAGATCAAGAAATTGTAAAAAATCTATAAAAGAACCAGTTTGGACACTTTGATGCATTGACACAATTAACTGTTATACTTTGAGCAAGTGTGCCCATTTTAATAAATCTACCACAGAGAAGCTACACTGCTGCAACCTCACATGCACCACTCTGCTCATATACTCATTTTATATTATGTGAAACACTTCTTGATAGTCATAGATGCAGTGTAACTTGTTGTGTAAGTGTAGTAGGCGACTCAGTCATTAAAGTTTTGTTTTTTTTACCCATTTGTTTGTTTTGTAGACCCAGCATGAAAAACTCGAAGACGTTGTCTACAGCCTTGTTTGCCAACCCAAATTAAGAATTATGTAAAAAAACAAAAAAATCATAGTATTCTGTATTCAAAATCCTATATTAAATGATTTTGTCTTAATAGATCAAAATCCTGTAATTTTGAAAAAAATTACTCACTATGTGAGTGTGAATGGTTGTCTCTGTCAGCCCTGCGATTGACTGGCGACCCTCTAATAAGCGGTTATAGATATTGGATGGATATTCTCAACTATTTAGGATCTCACATTGACATGTTTTGGTCAAATGTATTTTAAATAGAATTGTGAACCACAATGAGAATTGTCACAATGCAGTGCATGGAGTGATAATAAATGTCATTGAATTCTTATTTTTAGACCAAGCCATTAAGTCAAAATATGTTGTGCTGAAAATAAACATTGTAGAAACACCCAACTCAAAATAAGCAATGTCTTGTCAAGCCAAGCAAAGAATTCACGTTAATTTAATGACGATCCAGCCCATGCTTTTAAAAAAAAATGGGAAACAAATGGCTCAATCAGCTTTTAATTCACTAGTGGCATTATTCAGTGTGTCTTATCCAGGAATAAATATTCTAACAATCCAAATAAGATCCACAGGTAACCTGAATTTTAACAATTCATACTCGCATAATAAAAGAAAAATCTCATAAAAACTTAATAATAAACGGTTTTATAAAAACATAAATACAGTACAATTCTGATGTCATCCGTCGATGTCAGCACCAAATAAATTTGAAATGATGGCATTTAGCATCAATACAGCTTTCAAGGAGGTTACTGTTGTGCACGTATGATACAGAATTAACTTTTTTTTTTTTTCCCCCATATCGCACCAGTATACTGGGTCCAAAAGAACTGTTGACTTGGAATTATAGCTTTTCAGTGTCTTACAGTGAGACTAAGATAGGCAAGGGGTTAGTCTTCTCACTTCTAAACTGATAAAACATACCGGTAGAGCATTTGCTTCCAGTCAGGCAACTTTTACTTTAAACCTCAAAAAGAACTGATAACCACTTTTGAAACCCCTCCATTCTGTTCATACTCCATTTTTACAGTTGACCCCATTCACCCTAATCAAATTAATTTGACATAAATGCTTCAAACATAGTGTAAACGTTTTGTATTTGATTGCAAAATAATCATCTTCAGCTTCAACTGGAAGAGGCGTCCCTTTAAATGCATCCATCAGATGGCTCAGTGGTGATGATAAAATACCTGGAAAATAAGAAACTTGCTTTTAGTAAGATGAAAAAATTGAAATTGATGAAAGAATGAAAAAATAACTAATAAAAGAAACTAATAAAGCCTTCCCTGCAAGCATGCACAATGCTGTTAGTAAAGTCTGCATTATACTTTTACTGCTGATACTGGATTAAATCTAAAGACACAAACTCATGTATCCACAACCCTGTGGTTTGTATGGAAAAGGTTAACAGTACCTTTACTTTAGTGTGTCGAGTGACTTGGTAGGCTTCTTCTGCCAGGTTTGAACTGAAGGATTCTCTGCTGTGACCATCTGAGCTGAGGCCATCAATAAGACTGGCAGTGCCTGCTGAGGTAGTGTACCCGCTGTCCACCTGAACACACACAAAAAGCAGTCCATTACAAATACTGCATTAGACAAACATATCGATAGGAAATGATCAACAAGAATTCATTTGTATAAGAGTTAAGTTAAATATACAGTGATATACAAAAAGAACAAAGTAGCTCTTAGCTCTGCTGGGATGAAACTGCTCACACGAACCTGCATGCTGGAATCGTAGCGTATGCTGCTTCCCTCTGCCAGAAGTGATACAAACATCCGAGAGCTTTCTATTGCTGACACATTGCCCATGCGAGAGCTGGTCAGCTGCTCCGAAGGCCCTCCACCTTCCTCCTCTTCATCCCCCTCATCCACCAACCTCCCTTCTATCCCCGTCTCCTTGTCCTCCTCCATTTTCACAGGTTCCATAGGATCCAGGCTAGCTCTCTCAGTGTCAGCGGGGTGAGTGTCACGGGCCAGGGTTGAAGATGGATCTAGCTCCATAGGGGGGAGAGAAGGAGAGAAGGAGGGGAGTTGTTCGTCAGCCTCCTGATTGTCTTGGAGCTTAGGGTTGAGGATCGGGGAGATGAGGGGAGGGGAGGCCCAGCAGCGGACTCTGGGCCGGGGCTTGGGTCTGGCATTGTGCTGGAACTCATTGTAGCAGTGGAGCTGGTGTGGGCAGCAGCTACGAATGGGAGAGCAACCCTCGACAAATGGGCTCTCATTGCAGGAAGTGACATTTGTGTCCAGGGGAACACCGAGTGGAGTCAAATTGCTCGGCTGCTTCCTCTCAGCTAAAGAAAGAACACAGATTCAGATTCAGTTTGAGGAGAAACTTAGCCAACATCACCACAGTGTCTTTTAAAAGAATGTTATATAGTAAATCCTATCATAAATTAGTTTTTCTTTAATTCTGCTTTATTTTACAAAAGAAATCTACCTGAGCCTATGGGTGTGTGTGCTGCATGTGCAATAGGAGAAATTGTGGGGGAGACGAGGCCAGCAGGAGACGACCCATCAGGGAACAGAGGACTGGGGATGCTGCCGAGGCTGCAGTCCCGAAAGCAGCCATGCTGGATGGGACTGGATGAGAACTGACCCTATAGTGAAGACAATGCAAATACATTTTTGTTTAAAAACAGTGTAAGTGTTAATTTAATTGAAACAGTTTGATCCAAAAACCACAAAACAAAAACTAACTCCTTGCTAAAACCTTAAGCTGAATTGTTAGTTGCGAAGTTACGTTACTGTTTTCGAGAATGACCAATATCTGCAGTACTCTAGTGCTGAAAAGACAACATTTTCTGAGGTTCACAGATATCAGGAGCTGCTTGTTATTAAAGATACATCCACACAGATTTTGTGCTTTAAAATGGACATACCAAGAGTATGGCGTAATAATCATCATTTGCATCCCAACACTTCTCCACTCACCGTAGAGGGAGTCGGAGCCGACATGCCACAGGACAAAGGGGAGCAAAAGATAGACGATATAGCTTCATCCCCTCCTACAGCTCCCTCTCTTCGGTTTAGAGAAGGCCTCTCCTGCTTGGCATGGCTTCTCTCTGGGCTTGGTGGGCTGGAGCTGTCAGAGCCGCTGTAACTGCCCTGGCCATCGAGGAAGAGTTTTCGTCTTAAGGAGGAGGAACTGAGACTCTCCTGCACAGCATCACACGCTTCCTCGTGGCGGTAATAATCCCCTGAGGAGAGGGAAAAAACAGACAGACAAACATGGTGACTTGATGGTAGAATACTCCTGTCATAACAGACTCTCTGATTTTATTGTGCTGGCATTTATTAGAGGCTTACCTAGTACTTTCTCCAAATCAAAAGCCAAAGGTAACGAAAGAGTTGTCTGACAAGAAACTGTAAAACAAACATAACACAGAGAGAGCAAAAACAAGTTAGTAGATTGTGAAGGAATTAAAGAAGAGATGGGGCGCCGTTTGTAGAAAGTAATTTCAAACTCTCTTAAAGAACACACCAACCTGAGACTTTTTCTGGCTCCTCTGCAATCATCTCTGACATACAACCTACAAGTGTAAAGACACAATACAGTAAGATGAAATGCTTAAATAATGTACAAAACCAGAATACAACATTAAATTTAAAAGGCAAATACATGGAGGAAAATGTGACCATAAAGAGACTTTAAGGAGTTAAAAGTAATATAAACAATAAGATAACTTACTTTTCATATAGACCTGAGGGCCTTTACGGGTGTCTGGTGCTGCCCAGGGGGAAGGCACGATGGCTCCTTTGGTGAAAAACTTTATTGGCAGACAGACAAATAACATAATTACAAAATTAATCTATAAGTCATCAATATATTAACTTCTCTACCATTATACAATATGATTAGACTTGACTGGAACCCCATACCTGCTCAATAGCATTCTGACGTTTTTCCTCAATGTCAGAATCAATCCTAGATGTTTGATAGAAAAAGAGTTTTGTCACTTAAATTCCCTGCCGTCTTTAATTTGCTCTTCAGATTCAATACATCAGATTGGGCTTGGTTAAGTAAAGCAACACTATTACTTTGTTTTTACCCTCCTCAAGGATTTTTAGTTGTGTCACAATGTCATCCTACATATCTACTAACGTTGGCTACTGTGACTACTGTCTCTCAGTACATACCTTGTCTGGCTGAGGTAAAAAGACTGTCGCTGGATTTCCTCTGGGTCTATGTGTGCTGGCAGAAGACTGGCCATTTCATCAATAGACCAGTGAAACTTGGGTGGAGTCTGGGAAAGAGACAGATGAGGACGTGAATAAAAGACTACATACACCCTTCAGTTGAGCAAAACTCCATTTAGATATTTTGCAGTAAGATGTGTGTGTGTGTGTGTGTCTGCGCATGTGTCACACAGTAGTAGGTCTAGATTTGAGGTGTGTTCAGACTTACAGCTTTACAAGCCTTGGATTTGAAGACAGACGGGCTTGGCACCAGGGCTTCACGGAGATGGTGGTAGTCATTGGGACTTTCAAAGGGGTTTCTAATGGAAGGCCTGCCTGGAGTCTCTGGAGTGATCTGTACCTCAACATGGTCCCCCATCTCAGCGGACAACAACAAATACTCCAGTCAGCATAAAGGAAAAGAACATTTCAGAAACAAAATTGCCAAGAAAATTGTTTCGCTGTAAGGTGAATCGATTTTTTTTTTGTTGTTTGCTACGTTAGTTACGTGACTTTCCGTTTCTATAGCGTTAACCAGCCTTCGACGGTAACAGCAGCAGTTACGTTACACGTTGCCCTCTTTCTTAACGCATCACTTCACTTAAAAGAAAGAAAGGTACATTTAAATATTAGCTTCATACGTTGTGCCGTTGGTACTTACAACTGTTAACGAGCCAGGACTTTGAACACACAGCTAAAAACAATCCTCATCGAAGAGTCAGCAAACAATCAGCAGCGAGAGGGTTCAAGCGTTTATTTCAATTTCGCCCACAGCGCCCGCTAGCCAATAGAAATGTTGCAGGAAGTTCTTGAGAACCAATCAATGACAAGACTCGTGTCGTCACGTCCTCCCCCAGTTTGGTCATGGAGCATAGCAGGCAAGGTAGCTAGATGCTAATATTGCCCCTCAGTGATTGTGCATTTCCAATTTCTTAGATCTTGTCTAAAATGAATACGAAACGTTTAAAGTCTGGCTGAACTGTTGCAGTAACTTAAGTCTTTTTAATCGCGTTGGAGACCTCTTCAAGTCTTATTTGTTAGCGACCTGCTAGCAGGCGTTGGCTAGCTGTAGTCATTCTACACCATGGCAAGTGCAGCAAGTGCAAACCTAAACGCAGTCCGGGAGACAATGGACGGTAAATATACATTTAATTCACATGCAGCAGTTTGTATATGCGTAAAATGACTTCAAATTCAGTTACAAAAATCAGTCTAACTGGGGTAACTTGTCCCCTTCTTTCTCCAACAGTGTTGTTGGAAATCTCCAGGTTGCTGAACACTGGTCTGGACATGGAGTCTCTGTCCATATGCGTGAGACTGTGTGAGCAGGGCATCAACCCAGAGGCTTTGTCTGCAGTCATCAAAGAACTGCGTAAAGCTTCTGAAACCCTCAAGGTACAGAAACAGGCTCCCAAAGAGCTAACCTTTTCCATATTATTAAAGATAATGTTCGTGGAGGTGGGCATTGAGGACATTTAAGTCCCATTTACCAACATTCATGACTGCTGATCAGTCAGTTAATTATTTTTAAGAAATCACGCCAAATGTCAAAATGAAATTACCAGACCTCAATGTGGTGTCGTAACTTGTCTTAAACTGTCGAACCAACAGTCCAAAAACATAGGACCCTCAAATTGCAATGATATAACGGAGAGAAAGGCAGAGAACCCTCACATTTCAGAAGCTGTAACCAGTGTGTTGGTATTGTTAATGGATACATGACTTACATTTACACTTATCCAGTGACGTGGTATAGGATAGGGTGATATATATATATATATATATATGAATATATGATGACACAATACACAAAAATGTGTCAACCATCAGAGGTTATACCACACCATTTATGCTGAGGAGTCCCTCTCTTGAGTATCTCGCGGTGTATTAGGCAATTGTGAGCAATGCTGCATATTTATTAGCATGACTGTTTTACAGCAATATTGGATTTTTATGATCTTTGCACAAATGTGATGAGGTATCTGGATTTGTAAGGTATTTGGTCGATTATCCAAAAAACAGACATTCCTGTCTGGTTGTTCTACCCATAAACAATTTATAACAATATATAATTGCACATGTGTTATAGTCATCTATCCATGGCTCCCTCTCCTAACATGGTATCATATTGCTCAAGTTTTGTTCAGTTTGGGCTTTTGAAGTTGGTCACCTCTTTCATGTCACCATCTGTCAAATGTTTTCTATGAGCATAATATCTCATGAACCATGATATCTATTTTTGTGCTAAACGAAATGGCAAGATAATATTTGTGATATGGGCCTTACATCTTCTGAGTAACATAAATCACAAGCCCACCCATAAAGCGGGTGCAATTTGATTTTAATAAAAAACCACCGTATGATGATCTCACAATTAATCACGATGCTGCATCACTGCTGTATATTTCTTGTCTTTTCCAGGCTTCTGAAAACTGCACTAACTGAAGCTGCAGCCTGATCACCTCAGTTTGGGAACTTTAATGGGATCATGCCCCATTCCTGGATCTGCACCTACCACGGTCTCGCCGGCCAATCAGATTTGTCTGTGTGTTGGCACTCTGTCCTCTGCGCCCTTCCGTGACTAACTGCTCCTGTTCTGTGCTTTGACTTGTGTCTGAGGTTTTGTGTAGAGGTATCAACCTCAGTCCTCTTCCTAAACACAAGTCTTCTCCCGACATGAGGGCATGCTCAGCCATTCTGCCTCAAATTTAGGCTTGCTCCAAGTATCTCCTTCTGCCATTTGTAAAGTGTAAGTTGAGAGTGGTATTAGCATTGACATCCTGCCTTAATTTAAGAGACTACTTTTAATTTCTGACAGTCAACTTGTGTTGCGCTTTTCATGAGGAAATGGGTTTTTTTTGATGTTCTGAAATGTCTATAATTTGTCAAGAACTGTTTTTAATTTTGTGTAAGCTTAATGCATTTTTCAACTTAATTCTTTTGCCATTTCTATTGTCCATGTAACCATCAATGATGGAACAAAATCTAAATTAAAATGTTACAGCCGACGGCCACAAGGTGGTGTTGTGTCATTCCTATTCTACTCTGAGGTATAGGTATTCATTGGGTGTTCTAATTGTGCAAGTTTCCTATCTCATGAGTTTTCCTGATGTTTAAGAGACATTGAATTGTGATTTTTACCAGGTTCTTTTTCTTAATAACATTTTCCCTATTTATTTACCTTGTTTTTTTCCTGCGTTGTCTTGATCCCATTGTAGAGTGTAGCAAAGCATTTTTCCCCAATGATATCATTCTTACAGGCTTCAGGTTTTACAAAGGAAATGATCTTTCCTGTCACACTAGGTGAAAGGGACAATGATTGTGGTAGAACATTTCACAATAATACAAACGGAGACCATGCAGGGGTGATCACATCCACATGTACAAAAGAGAAGAGTTTAACAAGGGTCATTCTTTACAGCAGGATTTCCTGTTGAACTGAAATATTGGCCCTCTTTACTCTATCCATAAAAAGTATTTGAGATATATTGCAAACTTGACAAAAAAGCGTGTCTTTGATCAACCAGAAATGAAGCCCCTGCATCATGTATCTAACCACACAGAGCATTGTGTTGTTTCTCCACTCTCTGTAAAATAACTCTATTCATCTTCGAGACGAGGGAAAATGCTGAGAGCACAGAACATTCCTCCACAGGCCAATATACAGGCTAGAAGCGGCCTCTCATGTTCAGGGCTTGACTCAGTAGCTTTTGAATGTGTGTGTGTGTCCCTATGTGTGAGTTTAGGTGTTCCTGCAGCGCTGTAGATGTCTACAAATGAGTAGCCCCTAAGCCATCTGACAGTAACGCCTCACCCCTCACAGGCACACCACGGAGAAAGCCAGCGAGTGAGCAGGAGAGAGTGTGTGTGTGTGTAAGCATTTCTGTCTTCTTCTGCTTTGTCTCGCCATCTTGACTGACAGGCTGAGAGTCTAAATCTCTGTACTGCTGCTTTGATCTCTTAACACAGTATCTCTGTTCCCCAATACCAGCATCGTGTTAGCCAAGTATGAGAGGCATACAGAAACGGTGCAGTGGCTCTCCTTGATAGCCCATAAGCCTAAACAACCCCTGGCCTCCGTGGGGGGTGACCTGCATGAGATGTTGATGGAGGGAGACCCACATTGAGAATCCTTTTCTTTTACAAAGGAGAGTAGTTATGCAGGGCTTGATTGGCTAGTGTGGGCGTGGGATTCAGGATGCATTGCTCTGTTTGATGTGTTTGAAGGGTTTCTCCTGATCCTAGCCAGCTACTTTGATCTCTGTAAAACAAAATATTCACAAATCCCATAGTCCTGACTGAGAGATTAGCGTCCATATATGCATAAACATCTAAGAGGTGTTCAACTAGGGCAATGGTCAGGTCACATGACTGTAGAGGCAAGCAGGCCCTCACATCAAAACTTCTAAAGGTGTTTATGTTTGTATGTCTGATAATTATCCAGGCTGAGGATTATTTTTCTGATAAATGAGGGCAGTCTCATTTAAAAGTGAAAGATCTATGTCTTGCAATTACGGTTCAAGTGTGTGTGCATTGGATATTACAAAAATAATTAGACCGGACTGATTAGAAGTTCCTTATGTATAAGGAAAGATGGTCTGTTGATGTTTGTCCAAACCTAAATTAAACAAACATATTATATCACGAAAACAGCGTAGAGTCAGAGTTTAACCAAAAGTCAAAGATCTCTCTGTGCACAGTTATGTTTAGGTTACTAATTACCATTAGCCATAAACAGGTAGGTTTAATGGTCTCCCTGCAGAGACGAGAATTTGTTTGTTATGTCCATTTCATGTTTTGTTGCTCATTATATGATTTCAGGGTGAGAAGTTTTAGTTAAAAGATTTTTATTTCTGATGGGTTCCTCTGGTTGGATGATTATTAAAAACTTGTGTTTTAGGAAGGGAACTTTTTTATGGCCGATTTTATTTGTAGCGCTTGGGGCAGGAGACAAAGTTATATTCTTGTCTGACAAATGTTTCACCACTGCAACAGTATTTTTGGTGTCTTATAAATCCATGTGGGCTGCACTTGTATGTGCATGACGCACACAGAGGTGAAAAGTAACTAAGAATATTTACTCAAGTGCTATACAATTCAGAGGTACTTGTACTTTACTTCAGTATTTTAATTGCATGCTACTTTTTACTTTTACTATAATATACATAAAAAATACAGTGCATTGTTATACACTACATTCAACCACCCACCAATAAATAAAATAAATAAAAAGCAGCCAGCCCTTTTGTCTTCATAATGAGTACTTTTAATCTTATACTTTAAGTACATTTTGCTGGTAATACTGACTCACTTAAGTAAAGAATCTGAATACTTCTTCCATCACTGACAATAAATGACATAACTAGTAGAGAGCAGCATATTCTTAACGCTCTGAAACCCAATTATTAGAGCAGTGTGTATCCTGAAGAGATCATACATGTGGTCTGTATTCTGGTACTAAAGTGATTGTTATATTAATATTCCTGTAACTGATCAAGCCTGCCTGGCCCTCATCCTTCAGCAATGTGAAGCTTCACCGGCTGGTATTTGCCTCGAGAGGAGTTCTGTGACCTTGTTAGAGCTAACTCCAATACACCCTTGATTAAATACAGGCCACACTTTTACACCGTAAGATTATACTATTTAGATCCCAATTAAATTCATAGCAAGGAAATTTGATCATAAACTCTTTAAAGGATCGTTAACAATCATTAGACAGGATAATGCCATGGCAATCAAAATATGTAAAAAAAAAAAAAAGAAAAAAAAACTTCCAAAGTCTTTTAGTGACTTTGTTGTTTTTGGACATTTTCCAAGCTGATTAATCTAGAATTGATTGATTTACAGTTGTAATTAGCTGTCTTCTGCATAGATGCATAATAATCGTATATCTCCCTGCTTGTTTTAAAGTATTAATTGGTTTCATTAACGAAAGCAGTTAATTGAATAACAATTAACAAAGTTGGGTGATGGCATCGACGCAGCGCGTGCAAGCTCCCTTGTGTTTTCCCTATGATGATAATGAAACCACCTTTTTATCAGATTGGAATTTTGTGTGTTGGACTATGTAATGACTAATATGATATTGGGCTTATTAGTTTATTCGAGTGGCTCACTGAGGCGTTAAGCTGGTATCGAACGCGTTGTGTTTAACAGGTAGGCACCATATGCTGCCTTAATCAGACATTGGAATCACATTTGGTTGTTAAATTGTCTTCTAATAAAAGCAGGTAGTAAAACAACTTGAGCTAATTCAATTTCAGGCGAGTTTGGGTGAAGTGAACAGCTGTGCATATTTGTTGAATTGTTTTAACATTCCCTCTCTTGTTTTTTTTTTTTTTGCTTTCTTTCTTTTTTTAAGGTTTAACTCCAACAGCCTGTTTGTTCTTCAACTTTTCTTGTAGAAAATAGAGATGGAGGGTGGACTAGCTGTCCAGTCGCCTTAAAAGAAGACAATACCAGGCATATTGTAATGACAGCTTGCATTGTGTGTGTGTGTGTGTGTGTGTGTGTGTGTGTGTGTGTGTGTGTGTGTGTGTGTGTGTGTGTGTAAGAGAAAGAGAGGGAGAGGAAGGAGACAGGAGAGAGAGTATGTGTGTGTTAGAAAAACAGAAAAATAGAGAATGTGTGTGTGTCAGTGTGTGTGTGTGTGTGCATGTGTGTTACAGTGACAGCTTGTATTCTCCGTGATTAATGATGTGCTGTGTGACTTGATAAGTGCTTCGGAGGACCAACGCTTGTTTCAATTAGACCTTGTGAAGGTCGCGACGCCGCGCCGGCCTCTCATTATCATATCCATAATCAATCCACATTATCATAGAGGAATGTGGAATGGATGTGTGATATCTTGGTCATACACACACACACTCATAGAGAGATGAGCACACACACAGACACCTAATCACATACCAAAACACAATGACATACTCTCTCACTCACAAGAGCACACACACACCCTTCACTCCAAGTTGATTTGAATCATAACAGTGGCTGTCGGAACGGATTGTCTGTTCAGATTAAGAGTGTGTTTCTGAGAATTAAGCAGCGCTGATGGTGGTGGCATTTCAGATCCCGTCTGCAGACACAAATGCCAAAACATAATTCTGTCACCCCCTCCTTCTCTCACACACAGCCACATATACGACCAAATGCACACAAACACACACACTCACACTCACACTCACGCACTTAACCAGGACCCTGGGGCATTTTTAATAGAGGCGAAGTGATTCGTATGTTTTTACTCCTCTAATGAGAACAGATTGAGTGGTATTTACACTTCATCGGCTGATCTAACCACCTACACATTTCCCTCATGCTTCTGCTGCTCACTGGCCAAAACAGACATGTGGAAAGGACCAGAGCTTGGCTTTCAAACAGCGACACAACATGAACATTATCTTTGTCTCTTTGGCTCATGATGGGACTACGGCAAGATAAATATGAATTATTAAAGCAGAAAAACTGCAGCCAGATTTAGTTTCTTTGAGGAAGCGGTGTGTGTATTTCTCTCACACAGTAAAAATGGTTAAAAAAATAATGTGTCTGAAACCAGATTCAAATCTCTGGCAAGCACATTGGTCTAGGGGGGCTGGGATCTGACTGTTGTTTCCCAGTGAATCTTTAATTTAATCAGTAAGTCGATCCTGAGATCAGAAACATACAAAAAAATGACAAACACAGGTCACCTATTTCCTCTAAAAACATACAACCAACCAATGTAGACTATACGAATAACATGAATCAAGGCAAACGTTGGAGGTTAAAATTTTGCGTGTTATTTTATTTTTTTGGTGTTGTTGTTTTTTGTTTTTGTCTTTATTGGATAGTGAGAGGTAGAGGCAGACAGGAAATGGGGGGAGAGAGAGAGGGGTATGACATCCAATATAGGTCGCCAGCTGGAATCAAACTGGTGACGGCTGCAACCACACGGCTACGTTGCATGCGCTGTAACCGTTCAGCTATCAAGGCGCTCCTTAAGAATCACACTGTAATGGAGCAATTACAGGAATCTCTTTAACATTCAGTGAAGGGAGAATCTTCCCAGGCGGTCAAGATAGAGGAAGAGAAACTTAAAGCACTTGAAAGATAACTCCACTGATTTAGTATTGCACTCCCATAACATTGTCAGACTCACAATGGACAGTTTAAAAAAAGGGGGATCAAAATCAATGCAGCAGCATTGCAGCATTGCAGCATCTCCGCTAGCCTCAAGCGGAGATGAGGAGCGGGCTACAGAGGTCTGGGAAGCTCATTTATTTCTAACTCCACACCTCCAGACCTTTTTTCATTTTCAAACTTGGAGTCTTCAACGGCAACCGACGCTGACTCAAGTGACATCAGTTGAGGCAATTTTGTCAGATTTTGCGCCGCTCCCGCTGAAGCCACAAAAGGCTTTTTACAACTTTTTTTCACATTTGCAGTAGTACTCCCCAAGACCTATAAACAGACTTGATGTGTAAAATCGGTGGAGATCCCCTTTAATATTGCACACTTGAAGTATGACTTTGTTTTGTTCTCTTCTTTATGGAACAATGTATTTTTATAGAGATTTTACAGTAAGTATCGGTTCATTGTTTCATTTCATGGGAGTTTAAGCACAATAGCTGCTGTATGAATTAAACCTACGACCTTCCTGTTGTGAGACAAAGTCACTTCCCACCAGGGCATCCTGCAACCTAGTGGTAACAGGGTTCTCTTAAACACTGTGGTTGCTTACCAGACCGTGGATGGATGAACTAAAATGAACACAACAACATCTAAGGTTATAATCACTTGTTTAGGCTGGCATATTACTCATCAGGTCCTTGTTTATGCCACCTTTTGCGGGCTAACAGGGTTCATATATCAGTAAATCTATTATCAGATGAGCCTAAAAAGTTGCAAAGCATTGGCCTGAGAGGTTAAAACTGAACGTTTCACTACTTATTAAACACTTTAAGGTGGGAATTTACTACATGAATCAGCCCTGCTTAACACTGATGGCTTTATCGGTGTATTTTCTACAGATGGAGAAAGAGAGTCGTGACATTTCTTTTTGGCAAGGAAAAGGCCATACTCAGCAGGAGTTATCAAAGGCAAAAAGTAAAAAGTTCGAGTTAGCTATCTCTCTCTCTCTCTCCCCCTCTCTCTCTCTTCCCCTGGAGATACTCATGTTAAGCATAATTAAGCAGATTTGATTAGCATCAAGCCTGGCTTCCTCTCTTGACTTTTAATGAATGTAAATCTACCATCTACATCCTAAAGATTAATTTCTGCCAATTAAAAAACACAAGAGGGCTTATTGGAGAGAGAGAGAGAGAGAGAGAGGGGGGAGGGAGGGGGTTGTTAGGAAAAGAGTGTTAAAGTCCTTTGAGTTGGAGTACAGTCGGAGTTTTATCCTCTTCCCCCTTGTCTTATGGTGAGATGGTCTCTGGAGATCTGTGTCTCTCTCTCCCTCACGACCAAGATCATTATCAGCACAATGTTCCGTGAAAGCCACTTTGAAAGGACTGCGAGCGCCATATGTAAATGATGGGAGTGTGTGTGCATGTGTGTGTGCGGACTGGATGAGGAAGCAGCACAGGGAACAGGTAAAGGGGTCAATTTGTCAAGCCAAGGTTATTGCCCCCCTGCCTAAGAGCTTTCATACAGTCTCTCATCTCTATGGTTAGACTCTTTTTTTTATCCTTTTGATTCAAATTCAAATTTTTGTTGATTTAAGACCATGATGGTATGGAGTACAAACAACATTACAATAATGACAAAACAATGGCACCCGGCAAGACCATAAATTACTTGAAAGGAGGTAAAATATCCTGACTTACATTTTGTTTTGTGGCTTATCCAGCTGTAGTGACAAAATTAAATTAAACATTCGGCAGGTACTTTTTCCTATATTTCACTATGCTTGCATTCTTACCTTAAAAAAAAAATGGTTGTGATTACAAAGGACAGAGACCCTCTTTTTACTATCCAAGCTTTTATATCAATTTATGTCCCATTTAAACTCCTATTTAAATTGGACATAAAGATCACACGCTGACCTCTGAGTTTACTATGATGTTCTGTATAAACTGATATGATTTGATATTTGGGAGTCAGAAAAAAAAACATGGAAATGTTCAATATTTGGGTTTTCCTACTGACTATGATAAACAAGCTTTGCTCAAGACTCTTCTCAAGTATCTGTTTGTGTATTTTATTCCACAGCACACTGCTATAATCAGATTTAACAAAGTCTCTCTGATGGTATCCACATTAACTAGTGTTTAGACATGGAGAGTATTTGCTCTCAAGACAAATAACTACAGTAATCAGATCATAACATTTTCAAGGATAATATAATTATACAACTATTAGTCCCAAGCGGTAATGTGGGAAGATTACAGTGGTACTATCATTTAAAATTGTTATAGGCCTAAAGAAGACAGATTGAGTGCCACAGACACACTAAATCCCATCAGAAGCATTAATATTAAAGTGTCTTTTCGTTAGGCGTTCATAAATAGGCTTATCCAAAGTTTATGTAGGCTAATCTTTGCTCTCTCCCTCTCCTCTCTCTCCCTCTCTGTGAATGTGTCTCTCACTCTCTAAGAATATGCCCAGGCTCCTCCTCTTTATGATAATGTGACAGTAGCATCTCCAGCTCGGAGACAAGCCTCCTCTCATTCTGACTCAACTATGTGATCTGTTTTTCCTACACACGGACCCTGTCTCCTCTCCTCTTCTTTTTATCCCCCTCTCCTCCTCGGCACACTCAATGCGCAGTTCCTTCTCGCAACGCAACCGCATTTGTTCGGCGAAGTTACTTTCTTAAATAGTTGACTTTGAAGTTTACTTTTGTTCTAATTCTCGGACATGACTACCATGGCAACTCCGGCTGCTCCGGCTCTGCTCCCCGCCGCTCCACTCGGGCACCACCCGGCGCCGAGTTCCGTCTCTCCGGCCACCAACTCTCCGCCACCTGCGGCCACCTCCGCCGCTTCTTCCCCTGCTCCTCCGGTGTCGCACCCGGCGCTGCTTCACCAATTCAGGGCGGACCTCTTACTACCGAACGGGACCCAGTTAAAGACCGGAGGAGCTCCGGTGTCCAGCAGCGCTAAGCCCGTGTACGCCACCCCGTCGCCCGTGGAGAGCACGCCGCAGAACAACGAGTGCAAACTGGTGGAGGTGAAAGGTGCCAAGCTGGCCTCGTTCACGGTGAAAGACACGGAGCTCATCTGCCTGCCGCAGGCTTTCGACGTGTTTCTCAAGCACCTGGTCGGCGGGCTCCACACCGTCTACACCAAGCTGAAACGGCTGGACATTGCCCCGGTGGTGTGCAATGTGGAGCAGGTCCGGGTGCTGCGGGGGCTTGGGGCCATCCAGCCCGGGGTGAACCGCTGCAAACTCATCTCCAGGCAGGACTTCGAGACGCTCTACAACGACTGTACCAACGCAAGGTGAGTCGGGTGTGGGGGACAGGAGAGGGGAGGCGGGGTTTGACAGTGTGACCCGGTCGTAATGCGGTTGATGTACCTAGCTTATGTTTGAGGGGGGGCAGGTACAGCAGGTGGGGTTATCTAAAGCAGGTATAAGGGATCCAGTGAACATACAGGGTTTTAGAGACTTCTACTTAATCACTTTTATACTGTCTTTCTGATATCAGTCTGCAGGTCATGACAAAACTTCCAGGATGCATCACAAAAATCAAAATAATATTGCAAATTGCTTGTCAGTGATAATTAATGATTAGTTTGCAAATACTTTATGATGTTATGTTTTATTTATTAGGGTATAATATTTCAGGACTTGGCTATAGCTTTACTCTGATATCTGCGAGAGATTTCTCTAAATTAAAGGCTAATAGAGTCTTCTGGAAGCCACTGTTAATAAACATGTTTATATGGGGAAATGGAATATTCCATAAATTAATTTAATTTAATAATGTGATTTGTTTTTGTTTGTGCTACCATTTGATGATGACTGACTGGAGGTCCAGTTAACCCCTTTTTATTTACTGCTGCTGGGCCTGTCACTAATTACCATTTTAACAGATGACGCTGTGATGGTGATGGTGGTGTTGATGGTGTTGATGGTGTTGACGATAATGAATTTTAGTAATCTCAATAAAGAAAAAGCCTCTTAAAAGTTTGTCATGTTATCATATGCTATGATCTCTCGCTCTCTCTGACATGCACACACACATACACAGTCTCTCTCTTTCTCTCTGACACACACACACACACACACCCGCACATGCACACATTGAATCTGACACTGTCATTCTGAGAAATTGATTCTTCACAGAAATTAATTAATTTTCATTTGGCCCCAAGCGGCAGCTTAAATCAGGACAAGCTCACTCACTCACTCACTGATCCCTTTGCTCTCTCTCTCCTTCTCTCTGCCTCCCTCTCTCCCTCTCCCTCTCTCTCCTTCCTTAATAACTCGCTGTCTTATCATATCAACACTCTCTAGCCCTGAGCATCAGAACAGAGGAGATGATTAAATGAATTCTCGGTATTTATGATGCGATTATGTAAATTAGCTGTTTTGCAGAACTCCGATGGTGACCAACTACATGGGTCATCAATCCAATGCATCACAGAGATGTTTGGATAAAGGGGCTAAATTGGCGGGGATTTGTGGTTTCCTGGTGCCTCAGTCTGCTGTTGTGCAGACCACATGCTCATAACAGCATGGGTTTAAATCCAGAGGAGTCTGGATTAGCCTTAGTTTGGGGAATTTATATTGTTTAATAGTTAATCCCTGCTCCTTGGAGCATGAATGATCCAATTTACACCTGCCATTAAATGTGGATAGAGGATGTGTCAAGATATGTACAGATAGACACCAAAAAATCTGATTTTGCAATAAACTACTTTTTTCCCCATTTCTTTATGCTTCCTGGCGGTAGGTCAAGTCACGCAGGTGCTCTATTTTTTTATCCTTGAGCTGCATTTTGCTTGTAATACCAGGTGTTTGCTTTGGATACAAGCTTTGACTTGTTGAGCAAAGCCAGAAACTCTCTAAACAGAAACAAACTATTGTGAGAATCAGCTTCGAGCTCCATGTGCGTGGATTAACACATGCGCTTAAGCATTTCAGGCCCTCCAACCAAGACAAAATCCAGATGCATCTTCTGGCTGCTTTGGGATTTCTTCTATGTCAGGTGTTAATGGGAACGTTGTTCTACAACCGCTGAAAATACACAGCCTCCGCCGTCTCTAATTATCCACACAACACTCAAACAGCCTTTAGTTAATGAGATCTGAAAACATCACTCGTCTGAAATCTTCAAACGACTTCCGTGATTCTTTGTCTGAAGGCTTCAAATGTGCTGTGGTAGCCATTAGTATCATCCCCCTGCTTTGCAAGTTTCTAAGTAATCCCTCGTGTCGGGGTAGAAACATACAGTAGCAGGTAAAAAGTGGGACTCAAGATGGTTATCGTTAAAGCAGGAAGGCTGGCCGACTGAACCTAAAAGTTCCAAGAACATCTCCAAGAATATGATGTTACCGTTGTCTGACAGTGTCAGGGCTCAGTGAGGTTTTTGTTACTGATTAAGACAGCCATCACTTATTATTTTCCAGTCCAGTACAGTCAGACAGGCCGGAGGACAAATAACAGCCTTGTCTGATAGTTTAACATGACTAACAGAACGCTTTACATGAATTCATGCTGTTTATTCTTTTGGCTGTTTGTTCATTCGTTGGTTCTTTTTTAAGATTAAAACGAAACGTTTTGGGGCAGAGGTTACGGAAATGTCCTCTGTTTATCATTGTCTTTCCTTCTCCTCTTTGTTTCACTCTTTTACTCCTGCTGTGCACAAACACACACACACACCCACCCTGACCACTGACTCATCAAACCATGAAGAAGGGCTGACTTCACCCTCAGTCAAAGCCTAGTTATAATTCATGCATAGGTGGCACACAAACACGCACTCTCTCTGTCATCTCCTAGCATACACACACACACACACATACACACACACACAAACTCACATGGTCACGCCTGTGTGTATGCTGGCTTTGCTGCTAAATGACATTAGTTCCACAGAGAGAACATGGCGTGTAGGAGGCAACCTGATCCTCCGTCCTTTTCTTTCTCCCTCACAAAGGAACAGTTTCATTCTCTGTCAGGAACACACATCAAACAGCTCGCTCAGGTCAAACTATATATGTGCATATATTGTAGATATATATGTATACTTTGTGTAGAGTAGGCCCACACAAATGCCACCCCTCCACATGTTACATAAAAGTAGTGTAATGTGGTGAGGTACAAGATCTCCTGTTACTTTTTAACAAAGCATGTGTTAATAACAACACATGGTTTCTGCATTTGTGCGTGCGAACATCTTTTACACACAAAAGCCCCGAAAAGTAGAACAAGATATGTGTTTCATGAGCAATGCTACTTTAAAGAGTTAGCTATATTACAAAAAAATTTATATTTTATCACTTGCCACTTGATATCTACTGTGCAGATAGTTTTGGTTTTGTTTGTCCTCATTTTCAGGTATCCGTCTCTTAGATTCCTGCCTCCAGCCCAGTAAAAGGGAGATGAATGGGATTTTGTTTGTGGTGTTCAGAGCATTGAAATGACATTAAAAAAAATTAAACAAGTGCCTTTCCAGAAATAGTGTCTGTGTTCTGGAGAACAGATAACATACAGTTGGATAACTGTTTTCAGAGGTCCTAGTTGTACTTTAGACCTACTTCTGAAGAAATACCTGTGAAAACTGTTGACATTGTGTTGTGCTGATTATCCAATGCTACAAGGACACCGTTTCTAGAAAGAGGTGTTGTGCTGAAAATATAATTTTCTAATGGTGTGAGCAACAGGTGGAAGCAGAAAACTCAAAAACTCTGCACCTCAAAGTCGGCGTGGCTACATACCACTAAAAGGGAAAATGTGTTTTTTTTTTTTTTTGTAATTTAGGTTAACTGACCCTTTAAGGGATATGTCGGAAAATGACCTGAGTTCACACATTTCTTTGCAGCTCTTACAACCAGGTACATTTACAAAAGCAGAGTCAAATATGAAGCAGGTGTAAAATAAACATTGGGCAACAGTTAATAAAATCAAACGATGAATGATAAATTAGATGAAGTGGCCTGTGGAGTACAACAAAAGCCCGCTCTTTGTGTTGCTCTGTGGCAAACCTCGGCCACGCAAGTTGGCAGCGGTAAGCTGGTGTTGTGTGTGTGTGTGTGTGTGTGTGTGTGTGGGAAGGTGGACTCCTCAAAGCCGAGCCCCACTGCCATGCCATAACTCACTGTCAAAGTCAGCAGCATTGATGAAGGGGAGGAGGGCTGTGTGTGTGTGTTCATGTGTGTGTGTGTGTTGGGTTGGGCTGATTAGCTCAACTTTAACCTCCGCACTCTTTTGATGTTTTATAGAGAAGAGCACGATGAGATAGAGAGGGCCTCCATGTCGTCCACTATGACAGGTTTTAATGGAGTACACACAAGCGCACACACACTTTTGCACACACACACACACACAGTCTTGACATCGTCTTGACCCTGGAATGTGGGAGAGGAATGCGAGGCAGTATCAGTTTAGGAGATCAGATTCTTGCCATGATCAAACGTCCTGTGTGTGTGCGTGTGTGTGTGTGTGTGTTGCCTGCTTCTTTCATGACATCATCACACAGGCTTTCCTAATAACAATGGCGCATAAAGCTTTTTCAGGCCTCGATTTGAGAGGAAGATCGCAACATCAATCTTTCCCAGCCTTCTCTAACCAGCAGCATAAGTCTTCCTGCGTACAGCGACGACGGTATGATTTATCAAACCGGACCGTGACGGCGAATACAAACCCCGTGTGATAAACATAGATTGAAAGGATGGGAGCATGGGAGCTGTAAACCGCTGCTAATATATTCCAAACAAAATCTTGTTTGAGCTAGTTCTGTTTTTCCCTCTCCTACACACACTCACATATAAACACACACACACACACACACACACACACAGCTGCTACCTATCAGCACCTTAGTCCCTCCAAGCCAGTAGCTGTTCCCCTGTTTTGACTGTAACACTTCCTTTTCTTTCATTACTTTATCCTTTCCCCTGTGTGTGTGTGTGTGTTAGTGAGGAAGAGAGAGATCTGTCATCTTTGTTATGTTTTGTTTCTGTTCCACCTGTGCTAAGCTCCAGCTGCCATGTTTGCCGTTTCATGTTTCAGGTAACACACACGCTCAGCTTTGGAGGGCAGAACTCAATGTACAGAGTACCCTTTTTCTAAAAAAAAAGAAAAAAGTGTGTGTGTGTGTGTGTTTGTGTGTGTGTGTGTGTGTGTGTGGCCAGAGCGTTGGCATGAGGGAGGACGTCTGGGTGAGATTTTAATTAAAGTTTGAGACAAAGAGGTCATAAGCCATACACCCCCTCCTCTACACACACACACACACACCGTGTACACACACACACACGCACAATGCACTGTTTTCTCTCTTCCCCCCTCCTCTCTCTCATTCCATCCCCTCAGCTTGATGACTTTTCCATGAAAGGCTTTTTCATTAATCCTACCTCAGGGAACCGGTGCTCTCCAACCTCACACACACACACACACTCACAAAACACACTCGCATGCACAAAACACACACATAGACCTCCCTCTACGGGTCACTTTGATGTATCAACGCACTTGCAGACTAAACACAAAATTAGGTTCTACGTCTTTATGCCTCCTAAAATGCAACATATACAAAGGCACACACACACAACACAACACACCCACCCACCAACACACACACACACACACACACACGCACACAGGCCATTAATTAGTGTGTGCAAATAAACAGTAGCAAGGGAAAGGGAAGCGGCTGCAGTTAAAGCCAACCACAGTCTTTGGTCCGGGTGTATTTTATTTCCCCCCACTGGTGTTTGCTTCTGCATTTGTGTGTGTGTGTGTGTGTGTTCAGTTGAGGTGTTTCAACATCAGTTGCAGTGGAACTGTGTTGCTTTACCTTCAAACTTGAGACCTAAAAATACATTTCCTGCTTTTGTTAAGCACAGTATGCTCTATATGCACTGTGAAAAAAAAAAATTGTGTGTGTGATGTGAATGCACCCACACCTACAAAAAACAACACACATTCCCACGCACACACACACATTCACAACTTCATCCCTCTTGCACATTCCTGCTGTCTGTCTGTCATGTTCTGTGTGTGAATATGTGTGTGTCTACCTGAGTGTGTCTCTCTCACTGTCAGCATGCCTGTGTGTCTATGTGTGTCTCTCACTGTCTACGTGCCTGCGTGTGTGTGAGCGTGTGTGTGTGTGTGTGATATCTGATGTCAGCTGTCACATCCCAGTCGGTCTGGGCCCATAATAAGAGACAATAATAACAACTCATTAAAACCGAGGGCAGGAACTGTGGAGCTCATCGGCTCATCAAATTAACCTTTGAACACTTCATACACACACACATGCCAGACACAACCACACACACACACACACACGCCGATGTGTGCTCTCACACACACATAAACGCACACTAGGTACCTGTTTTTCTCCCACAGTTAGTGACTACACAATCTTTCTCTCTGTCTTTTTGTCTCCCCCCCACCCCCACCCCCCCTTCTCAGCCAGTGGGTGTGTCAACAGGGGATTGGTCCTTTCTGCTGGGTAATTGATGAATTATATGCAATATGCAAATGAGGCGCCATTAATCTCCTGACTGACAGCTTCGTTTATGGGGCCTTAATGACGGCTGGATTAGATTCTAATTAAAATCTGCTCAAAGACACCCCACGCTAGGAAGCTGCTGCTGCTTCTGCTAGTCTATCTTTCCCTCTATTTTTTTTTTTACTCTTTCCCACCTTTTCTCACTCTCTCCTGACTCGCCCTCTATATGTTTCCTCTCATCTTTTCCTCTCACTTTACATCTCCTCATCTTTCCCTATCTCCCTTTTCATCTTTATTGTTATTTCTGTTTCTTTTGCTCTCTGTCACGCCTTCTCCGTATCCTCTTTCCCCTCTCTTTTTCCCTCTTTCACTCACTCTATCTTTTAATATTACACAGACACACACAGACACATACGCACGCTTGCCCACAAACTCATGTTATCCAATGTCAGGGCTGGTATGAAAGGAGATGAGCTGCGCTGGTTGTCATTAAGCCTGATGTGGCCCGTGTCATTTCCCCTGTCAGGACATTCACACCGTTTAGTCAGAGCCAAAGTGATGTCTGACAGCTTTTCAGATACTTCCTCCAGGATTGATGGAGCATGCCTGGCTCAATCAAACCATGTGAATCTGCTTCTAGTCGCAGCCTTTATTGAAAAAATTTGTGACATGGCGGGAAAAAGGGAATGAATGACTAAATGAGGAAAGGACGGAAAGGGAAGGAGGTGAGCAAACACATTTAATAAGCAAACAAATGAATGAGTAAGCTGAACAATAATGAGGTGCTTTATTGATGCCATAGGGAAACTCCTTTTTTGCTTGCTCGTATCCACAGGGAGGTCAGATTTGCTGCACAGCAGCCTTCCTGGAGCCGGTCAGGTTTCAGTGTTTTGCTTGTTGACACTTCAGCAGGATCAGAGGTTTACAGACTGAAGGACAGTTTCTCTAACCAGGCCACCCATCTCAGTCTCAGCATGAAAAACTGACTGACTGAGGGAGTGAAGTATTAAACTGCCTAATGACTAATGTTAGCTTGTGTTTTCTGCCTGCAGCTCGAGGCCTGGACGACCGCCCAAGAGGCTGCAGAGTGTGACAGAGGGCGGGACTCACCACATGCTGTCCCACAGTGGTCTGATGCACGCTGGGATCATGCCTCCTGCAGGTGACCACCCAGGCCTCACCATGCGCATACAGTACAAATGTGCACGTGTGTACTGACATGCTAAACTACCACGGTTTAGATTAATAATTTCTGACATCATATAATTATGATGTCCACTGTGCATCTTAAATTGACTAATCTGTCATCATATTCAAGTTCCAAAATTTGCACTTTCCAAATAAATGTGGACAATAAGAAAATAAGTGATTTTCTAAAATGTTTTCTTCTTAAAACTTTTATTTGTGTTTTAATTCTGTTTTTATTTATTTTTCCCATTTGCCTTGTTTGATGGGCAAAGCTATAACCTTCAATTTTGACAGATTCTTGTTCCCTATTTTCTGCTTCCAGTAGTTTTTATTTCCTCCGTGATTTTTTGCTCAACAATAATCACAAACAATAGTCCTGATCAGGATCTCTTAGCCTACAGTCACCAGTAACTTGTGCCCTCAGTCTGTATATTAATAAAAACACTTTCAGGGAGAAGATCTATGCACCAGGAACACAGACGTCAGTGTTCTGAGTCAGACAGAAGTTTATCTGCAGAACTGAAGTTACAGGAGCCTGTTGAAAAAGACGTTTTTTCCTTTGCATCTAAGGAGGCCAATCAAAGAGTCAGCACACTTTTATCAAATTGAGAAGAAAGTAGATATCTTAATAAAAATGCACTGATCAGAATAAATTAAAGAATAAAATGATAAAAGTGCTGTTTTGTGAGCAAAATGAAAAAAAAATAAAAGGTACAACAAAAAATATATTTTACTGTTAATAAACCTTTTGACTCAAATATAAATGCATTTTTAATTATGTATAATTGAGTGTTGCTAGTTGAGAGACATATCAAGAGAGACAAAATTCAACATTGTTGGACTGTGTTCATTTTGCAGAGCTTTTTGTCACTAAATTGTCTTTAATAGTAATTACGCATGTATGCTATTAATACTGCTGCACTAGAACTACTACCACTATTACTACTTATTGTGCTAAAATTACTTTCACATCAAGTGTAGCCCAATGAAAAGAGTGCTATTTTCAAATAATTCAGTAAAGTACAATATGATAGGATCATTTAAATTCAACTAAAAAGTATAGTACTTTAAAATAAAAAAGAATGAACAAAAATCACAATAAAGTTGAAAACATGGTTAAACCAGTTCGATTCACCTGCCGGTATACCTTCTGTATCAGAGATTCATTAAAAGGGGAAAGCCTCTCTGACTCTCTAAATCCTCCTTTTTCACATGTGTTTAATAAGATCAAGGTTTGTAATTCTTCAGAACTGTGCAGAAGTCACAGTAGAAATCCCTCTTTTGGCTCCATGAGCTGTTTTAAAGAGTGAATTAGTGTCACATTGTTGCTTCAGCCCTCAGAGGAGCTGTTTCGTAAAGTTCAAATGTTGTTCTCTTTTCTGCTGTCAGAAAGTGAAAGCAGCGACCTGGCAACCAGCTGAGTAACTCCATCAGTTTAAAGAAAGAGCCAGGTTGCTTATGCAGAATAGATGCATGATCGGGTGGTCGTCTACTTTTCCTGCAGACCCCCATAATGACACGTTTTACCCATCATCAATAGCATGAGGAGGCAGGATACTGGGAGGTGACCTGTGTGTTGATTAATAAAATTTGCATACACACTGCTGACGCATGAGAAGCAACTCATAACTTGCAAGTTGGTCTTTTTCTCTTGAATTATAAGTACACACATACGTCCTCTGTTAAGTTGAGTAAGATTCAAAATCTTTAGGCCTCTGAAACCCCTTTTGTAATTTCCTTAAAAGTCTCCTTTAAAAGTTTGTTTGTGACTATAGAATTTCCCATTCTTCTTGTGTATGAAATTGTGTATGAAATTAAGTTTTAGGATTATTTAACTATTTTGAATGCAAAAATGTTCATGTTTTTGAAGGAAAATCTGTTATTTGTAATGTCATAATCTCATAATATGTTAAAATATATTTGTTTTATATTTTGACTTTGTAAAACCCGTCTTCATCAACTTCCTGCTAAAGGCCATAGAGCTGCTTGTTCTTGTCACAAACAGTTGTGTGTTTGAGCCCCTATTGTGGCGTGTTTGTGTGCCTGTGTGTGTGTGTTTAGCACAGAGAAAAGGAGAAAAGTAATTGTTGGCACCTCGCTGCTCTCAAAGTTGCCCTTGGCTTTGTGCTCTTCACTGCAACCTGATCTTTTCATTCCCCGCCTCAAAAGAAGCCATTTTCTGTTAGCTCCGCTTCCTCTCACTGTTCAAAGGTGCTTGAGTGTGTGCATGTGTGCGTGTATATGTGTGTGTTGTGTACGCGTGTGTGTTCAAGAGCATCTTTCTCAGTGGGAAAAGAGTCTTTTTCCACCAAAGGAGAGGGCACGGCGGCAATGTCAGCGCCACTGATTAGAATTGGCCACATGAGAGGGGAGAAAGAGACAGAGAGAGGGAGGACATTTGAGCGTAAAAGGCAGGGAGAATCTTTGATGTGATCCTCCTTAGTCTCTTTTTCTCGCCCTCGTGCACTCACACATACACACACGCAACACGGCGGTTTATGTCCTGCTGTGATGCTGACATTTGAAAAGGTAAAGTAAGGAGAGGGGATGGGGGGAGAGCAGGAAAGAGGGCAGGAAAGAGAAGGAGAGAAGATGAGAAGAAAAGGAGGAATTTGTTGTGGTTGTCTACGTCTCGGACAGAAAGACTGTTCACCTCAGACAACCATTGTGTAAGACAGAAAAAACACTCAGCAGTTCAGTTTCATGCAGATGTATCCAAGATCAGGAAATTAAGACTTATGGCTTGTTTGCATTTCCTCAGTGGTGTTTGCACAGTTGCGTGGTTTGTCCAACTTTAATAATTCGCTGTGTTTGTCTGTATTAGTGCAAGAGATATTTAATTTTATGTGGCATAAGATAAAGTTTTAAAGGTTGCTCTGTGGGTCAGACTACCTTCTGAGGTTCAAGACACAAATTAAAATGTGCCTCAGCCCTCCTGCCACATTTTGTCACTCTCCATTTCGTATCATCTAAAAGTGCACAACCCCTATTAAAAAGTATCTTCACTTTTTTTTTCTAATGCTTCTAATTTATACTGATAAAGAACTACTTTCTGGCTTAAAGGTGGAGCTGCCGCCGCCGCCGCTGAGTGTCGTCCTGTGTGCTGTACTGTGGGATGTGATGTCCCTGTGTGGGAGAGATGAATGTCTTGGCTTGTTCGTATCACTGCTGATTCCCTGGCAGACTAAATGGCCAGTGCAGCGGTGCAGTCAGAATGAATGGCTGGCCTCTGTCTTCCCATGACAACCTCCTGCCTACCCACTGCTCTAATCCTCCATCGGGGCCATTGATCTGGCTCTTATTGATTTTTTCTTTCTTTCTTTCTTTCTTTCTTTCTTTCTTTCTTTCCTTCTTTTTCTTTTTCTTCCTCTCGATATTTGTCTCTCTCTCTCTCAGATCTGTCCGCCCTGGCCAAGAAGATCAAGCTGGAGGCGATGGCAAGTTACCACAGTAACCAACAACACGGCGGGCCAAACGGAGAGAATGGTGACCACAACCCCGGACTGGGTGAGTCTCATCCGTTTGTCCATCCACACACACACACACACACACACACACACACACATCCGCGTGCGTGTGAAACGTTTAATTACGATCGTATAACACGTCGCACGATTGTTGTCTGTACACATCTGTGATGTGCCAAGTCAATACGACTTGAGCAGCTGTGTTTATGTGCGCCTGCTGAAACAGGCTGATTAAAACCAGGATGTGACATCACCTCTGCTGCCTGTACGTTTCCTTTGAGAGACGGCGAATGAAAAACAAACTACAGCAGCAATGAGTGAGTTCTTCAGATGAAATTAGAAATAGACATCTGGGTCAGGTAACCCAAACCATCAAGAATCATACATAAGGAGCCGGTTTTTTTTTTTATTTGTTTTTTTTATCACCAATTTTGTTGTTTTTTCTACTTTTGTCAGGTTGTGATAAACGAATGTAAAAGTGAATATTTACTTCAGCTTGGATTTGTTTGCATTCTTGTGGGATTCAATGAGATTCAGGAACCGTATCCTGAAAAACAATGTTGGTAATCATCTCTGTAGCCTCAAAATGTTGCTGGCAAATCATTAGGACCTATTAGTCATCACATCAAGAGATCGTCAACCCAAACCAGCTCTGTTACTCATGCTCACCATGGCATCGGTCTGTCATACTGAGTAACATTAGCTCAGGATTTACTGGAAGAAAATCCTTCCTTTTAGAGTAAATAAGTATGCAGTGTGTTCTCATTTACAGTTAAGTCACTTTGTCCCTGGAAAGCACAGAATCACCTCATTTTGGAACTGAATCCCTCTGGCTACTCATTACTTGTGCAGGTATAATTTTTTGTCATATGTTATTAAAAACTGTTCCCTTTACTGCAACCGATCCCTGGCTTTGCAGTGAAGGAGAGCAGCCAGCAAAAGTGGAGCACCAGTGGACGAGAGCGAGTGCACCGGGATGATAGAGAGATGAATAAGATGAGAGGCTGAAGCCAAATCAATAGTCTTCTCTCTAATTCACTATCCTGAATGCAAACGACAAATGCTGGACAATCAATGGCGGAACGGACACGTGCACGCACACATACACACACGCTTTCACGCAATCATGAATACACACTCACACACACACACACACACACACACACACACACACACACACACACACACACACACACACACAAACAAATCGGACGCACCGCCCCCACTGTTATCGACAGGTTAAAGCGACATCAGTGTGTTTAGACAGATGACAGGGCTTATGGAGGCCTGTGTGGAATACGCTATCAACCTGGGACACATACACACACACTTGTGTGGCGCATACTGCAGGGCTTTAGGACAGAAATGAAAAAGAAGAATCTGTCCTTGTGTTTCTCAGAAATTAAAAGGAGAGGAAAGTAAAATCACTGTATGTTTAACCCCACTTGTTTTTGGCTTTGACTGTTTTTGTGTGTGTAGTAAATTTTTTTCTTTACTCGTGTCTGTAAACACTCCCAGTCTTAAGCATTGTTTACCATTGTATACACTCAGTTACGACTGCCGGCATCTGTGTGCAGTTAGGTGGCATGGTTACCACCAGCCATTATAAACCTGTAAAGCTTAATCACTGTTAATGATAGAGTCAAGTGGAAACACACACACACAAACACACACACTCACACAAACAGCGCAGGCATACATTACACACATAAGCACAATGTGTTTTTTTCCATACCGCCACCCACGGCCTTATGGGAAGGATGGGCCCCTACCAGAGCTTTAACCACTACAAAGGCAATCTCAGATTACACACACGCACACACTCACAAATGCTGAGTGTGACACCTCATGGGCTGGGGAAGAGCGGGGAGCAGCCATTTCTGCATTTAACAAGATCTTCTGGGAAATTTACAGTAACTGTTTGTTTACAGTAATGGTTTGTTTGGATAAACATAAGAGAGGCACTTTGACTTTTGATGTTTTTTAATGAAACATAAGAGAGAGTGATGGGAGGGCAGAGAAAGTGAAGATAGCGGGGAAAAAACACAGTTAAGAGGAAGAAGGAGAGAATGAGAGTGAAAATGAAATTATAGAAGGGGGGGGGGGGGGTCGCGTTGGAGGCGGGGGGTGACAAAAGTGGAGCGCTGGTTTCTAACCAAGGCTTAATATTTGGAGTTGGCTGCTAGTTGATTGTCGGAGCATCTGGTTATTTAGCTCCATTCAGACAGATCTTTTGTTTGGATTGGTTTCTGCTCTGGGCAAGTGAGAGACTAATCTGCCAAATGCACAAAGCACTGCACATATGTCCAGCGAGCCCGACTCATAAAGTCAACGCCTCACTCTTTATTTCTTAGTTTGCCTTTTCTTTTTCTTTCTTTCTTTCTCTTTTTCTTTCTTTTTTTCCCCTCTTTCTTTCCTTTCCCTCCATTATTTGTTCTATTTCATCTCTCCTCTTTGGATAGCCTTTTTTTGTTCCATGCACTCGTTCTATTATTTGTGACAATTGTGTGGAATAGAGTCCAAGATTTTTTCCTTTGTGTTTATAATTACCCAGCGTGCATTGCTGGCCCAGCACCAGGACTGCCATCAGCTTCTTTTGTTCCACTTCCTCCCTGTGTTTCTTTTGTTTTTGTTTTTCCTTTTATTAAATGATAAATATTTATGTCATTTTCTCCCCTCCCCCAACAGGATTGTTTGTTTCATGAATAGAGGGACTGCAACAACCCACTAGGGTGCTGTTGAGAGGAAGGATTTTCTTTAAAGATAGTGGATGCTTGTCTTAAAAAGAGGAGTGCGAACAACAGATTGGCCAAGATAATAAGAGTTTGGTCTGAACCTCTGAAAACGTGTTGGATTATCGTCAAGAACACCGGGGCATTGAAAGAAAAGTTAGCCAGTTTGTCTTAATTCCAAAGAGGCTGAATTTGTGGTTTTGCAGGACACTGAAAAAAGCATTTAGAGTGTCACAACAGCATCTTGAGGCCATCACTGTCTTTACATCTTTGTGTTATAATGAGCAGGACGAGTGTGTCTCAGTCATGTCCTCTTCCACTTTCCCTCCCTGTTCTTCCCCTCTCCTCCGGCGCTCGTGTTTTCCACACTCGACATCTCTAAACCCTTCACACACACACATATTTTCGAGTCGTGGTTTAGAAGCAGAGCAGTCATCCAGGTAATATTGACATCACAGAGGAATGATATTGGTGTCCAATTTCAATCCTGTCATCAGAGAACCTGAGACGCTGTGGGCTTTCAGTTCAGTACACATCACAGGACAGAGAAGGGCCTTTAGGTTGTGATGGATAAATACAACTGAGGCAAAAATGAAAGAAGAGTGAGATAGGACCTGTTTCATGTTGGGTGCATGTATAGTGCAGCTTTGATGGCCACAGAGCTGCTGGTCTGACCTTTGCCATATGAGAAGCAACATACTCTTACTGTACTCTACTGTTCTCTCTCTCCTTCAATACTTCTCTATTCTATTCTATTTTATTCTATTCTTCCCTACCAGTTTTGGATCAGTTGCCCTTCATGATGATGTCACATCCTCTGATACCTGCCAGCCTGGCGCCGGCCTCCGTTTCCATGGCGATGGGCCAGATGAACCGACTGAGCACGCTGGCCAGCATGGCCAACGTGGCGCATCTCCACGCCAAGCCCCCTGCCAGGGCTCCCACCTCTGTCATTAAGGTGAACTCAGAGGCCCATCAGCCCGGTGGACCCGACTGCCAGCCAGTAATCTTCTGAGTTCATGTGACACCTGGGAACTCATGACATGAAATCTGAGCTTTAGTTACATACAGTTGAAAATGGAATATTTGGAAAAACAAAAGACATCACTAAATTAAAGAACTTTCCATCTTACTTTTAACATCCAAAGACATATTTCTTATGCTTTAAATTTCAAGATGAATTCATCTTTTGATCATTATGTGCAGAATTTAGAATCAAGTTTCTATCTCTCTTTCATCCAATGGTTATGGCTAAAAACCGGTAATTGTCAACTGATAGATATCCAAGTTCTGGATCACTACCAGAATGTAATCAGTTGTTCCATGGCTTAAGGCCAATCCCATATCTATTTATACATTTTTGTGATATCCTGCATACAGACAGAAACACCGACCTTCACTTTGCTTAAAAACAGTCCTATGTCTCAGTGGTTACACTCTTAAGACTAATTAAAGGAGGTTTGAAAGAATTATACATTGCCAAAAATGTCATACTGTAAACGTCAGTCCTCACAAAGTATTACACCATGTCCTCATCAGTCGCAGGAAGTACCGTCTCCAGTCACAATCTTAACGATTAACACTGGGCTGCTTCCCAAAGATGTTTTAAAGCTAGCTATCCTAAAAATAAATATACTTAAAAATGTAAATGTAGCTCTTTCAGCTAATTGAAAAAGTAACAATTTTTGATGGTAATGTTGATAATTCAGTGTATTAAATAAGGCAGTAGCTATATTCAGTCATATGAAGACGAAAACAGCAAAACTATTTCAGCTAAAAGGTATCTAACGTTAGCCTAGCTTAGGAGAGTAAAGTGGAATTCACCCAATTTGGTGCTCTACCCTTAAATTTCATATTTAAATGTATTAAATTGTAAATTAATTTTAATAAATAAAGTAAATTGGAATAGTTGATAAAGAGAAAGATGGTAAAACAGAAAAACACAAGCCTTATGAACTATAAAACTGTGAATAACCAAAATAACGTTTATTTTCGTAAACCATCAACTTCAAATGATCAAGAACACTGAAAGAACACCCCTTGATTGTACATACTGTATTTTCCCCCTTGCATCCACTAAAGATACCATTTATGGTCTATGACAGTAATTTCTTTGGGTAAAATATAATAATAAATCAGCCAGCCTGAATTTCCTCACTTTTATGGTATCTATAGTTACTGCTTCCTCTGCCTTTGTAGGAAAGTATTGCTTCCAAAGTAAAGTTTGATTCATGTTTTGCATTTTTGTGTGTGTGTGTGTGTGTATATTTTGCGTACTTAATTTTCAGCTGATTTTGTTACGATAATGATTTTTCTTGTTTGGTAGGAGCGAGTGCGTGACAGCCCCTCCCCTTCTCCCTCATTGGAGGAAGCTCAGATGTCATCCAATCACAGCAGCAGTGTGTCGAGTTCACCGTCTCACACAGAACGCACTGCAGAAACCACACGTACGTACTTACCTGTGTGACCTGCCCACGGCAAGGCAGCAAAAATGAAGGATGCTTTAGCTATAACAATACCTGTGAGGAATTTTTGAGTTATGATCTTTTTGACTTTTTATATTTTCGTTCCAGACCCACTCGACAACGGGCTGTCATCAAGTCACAATGTGTTGGGACATTCCCCTGGTGTGGTGCAGGGGGCCAGAGAGACAGATGTGACTTCAGTCGAATACAGCAAGGAGAACAAGAGGGGCCACAGTGACAGAGGTGAGATACACTAATATGTTTGTATAGCTTGGGTAAGCATTGGATCTGAACTCTGCTCTTTAGACAAATCACACATTTAAATGTGACTTTTATCTTGTATTTAGATCTCTTTTTTTAATAATGTGAATTGTCTTACATTATAAAAATTTATTGAATGACAACTTCACTCCAAAGGTCACGTTCTGGCTGCTTTCTGAGAATTTCTTGTTACAGTCATTAATCATTCAATGATTATTAATGAGTAATGATTAATTCTCAGACAAATCAATTGCCTTTGAACAAAGTCTGTCAATAGGAGTACAACAAGCATTCAGTTTCCATCCAATCCATCCATCTGTGTCATAATTTATGCTCTGTGGATTGAAACACTTGTGTCAACTGTGTGATGGTTTATTTATTTGAAAAGAGAAAAGGCTTTCTAACAGTTTGACAAGAAAGAAATATCTCAGTAACAGGTTGATAAGGATTCACTGTCTCACCACTTCTCTCCTCCTCCTCTCCTCCTCGCTGTCGGTGGCCCCCCTGGCTTCCCGCCGAGAGCAAAGACAAATAATTCTGCAAAACAGGGCTCCATTAGACCAGGAAGCAGTGTTACATTAGCGAGCCATTTGCCGGGCCGCGGCCTAACGAGCCAGGCGGCCTCCCGCGCTCTCAGCTGGACCTCATCTGCATAACGACCGCCTCCCTGTCGTTAGGGCCCGCGTTGCCACGGCGCTGCAACGTCAGTTGTTTGGTTCTCTCTGTCAGGGAGGTTTGCATTAGCTTAATGAGGACTGCTCAAGGACAAACAGTCAGCAGAAATCTACAGCGAGAGAGTGAGAGAGGGAGGGAAACGGAGAGTTTGTATGTGTGTGCACGCGCCTGTGTAAATGTATTCTAATACTGAATCACATTATTCAGTAATCGAATCTAAAAATCACAAAGGCCTCCCAGGTAAGGTTTCAGATGCTGTCAGGTATCTGTGAACATATTGACAAAACAGTGATGGCACCAGCAACGTGAATGCCATGCATCACACATTGCATTTATGCAATTGATTCTCAATTGATTTTTCTGCATGCAAATGAAACACATGTACATTTGCTGGATCGCAGGCTTTTGTATTTGACCTACAACATCACAGGATAGGTTTATCATGGATTGAACAGAGTTTCAACGAGCACTTCAGTGCTGTCACTCTGTCAATCCAATGTATGATAATCTCTGAGTGTGTGTGTGTGTGTGTGTGTGTGTGTGTGTGTGTGTGTGTGTGTGTGTATGTGTATGTGTGTGAGTCAATTTTGGCTGTGTGTGCTGTTTCAGTGGTCTTTGAACAACGTATCCATGCAGCAAAGATCAGAGGCCATCCCTGACACCTCACTCCCATTAACCAAACATCAGCAGAATTTTATTCTCTCTCTCTCTCTGTCTCTGTCTCTCTCTTTCTCTTCCTCCCTCCCTCCCTCCCGTTCTCTTCCGCTGACTGGCAGTCTTCACGTGGTGAAGTTCATTAGCCCTGGGGACGGGTGGGAGAGGAATAAGAGAGATGAAGTTGGGAGAAAAGAGAAAAACAGACAGTGACCTTGGTTAGGGAGATGGGTAAATGATCAAACGAGCTGGCAGCCGTGTGTGTGTGTGTGTGTGTATTTATGCCCAATGTGTGTGTGAGTGTGAGGTAAAGTAGGCGTAAAACAGTAACTCAATAAAGGATCAGTCACATCCAAGGAGCCTGGGGAGCCCACGCTGCTGACTGCGCACTTCAGCATCTACGAACGTGTGTGTGTGTGTGTGTGTGTGTCTGTATGTGAGCCACGGGAGTGTAGTTGGATGCCCTCCGCTGAGCTCGCCAGCACCTGCTAATTACCTTTCTCTACAGAGCAATGCTTTTAGCAAGAAAGAGGGAGAAAGAGGAGGAGGAGGGGGGGGGGGGGATTGCTTCTCATCTGTGAAACACCTTGAATGTGACAGTTGCCAAGACGTGAGGCCGAGGCAGAGTAGGGGAGGTGGGTGGATTTGGAGCAGAAGATGCTGTGGTCAGCTAAGTGGAGAAAACACTGTCATTTGTCACAGACAGAGAAAAGTGCCAGATATCACATTGCACGTTCACGCTCGTCTCTGCTCCAATAACCGCCGGACTCCCAGGACGTCTTCGTCCTCAGTGGCTCGGATGACAGTAAACATATAAAGTGAGCAACTGCCTGATGTGGAAAACAAAAAATGCAGAAAATGGCTAATCTTCATCTCCCCCACTGTCACGAATCGGGAACACGCAGTTCTCAGGTTTACAAACAGATGGTCATCCATAATGCAGCTTCTTAGCTGTTTTTATGGGAGATGTCAAGCTGTGATGCATTATCAATAGGCATAGTGCCATCTAATAAAGGGTAACCACATTTTCAAAACTCCAAACCAGGACTTCTGCGTATGTGTACACGCACACAGTAATTAGTGTAAACACCTATTTACTGTTGGGCTTTATGTGTTTACAGGAAATTAAGTAAATGTATTAGTAAGCTACAAATGATAGACATTTGCATTCAACCTTGGTTACATATTGTCGCTGGATGATGATCCATTCTCAGGTTTGAAACAAACGTAACACCTGAATGCTTAGAAACAATATATTAAACAGGAAACAATTTGAATGTTGGTGGTGGTAGTAGACACTGCTCAGATTAGTCAGTGGCACAGGAAGAGACAGTAAGTAAACTTAATTTACATAGCACTTAAGTAAAGAAAAAGAGAAATATATATGTCCTGTTTTTGCTGAAGGTGGATGCACTGATTGTAAGTTGCTTTGGACAAAAGCATCTGCCAGATGAATGTAATGTAATATAAAGAGTATAAACAACGTATAAAAACAAAGATGCAAAATGTAAAAACCACAAAATATAAATTTATAAGACAAAAAAAAAAACAGGTGACTTTTAAGAGGCTTTTTAGAAATGTGTAATTATTTGCCGTCTGTGAGAATTCGGAGGAAAAACGAATGCAAAGCATCACTTCTTTGCATATGTAGTCACTATACTTTACACTTACATGTAAAACTATCAAAATGTTATTTCATTTCAGAAAAGAAAGTAGAGCCACCCACTGTATGTCGCTGCTTAAAGGATAAGACTGGGGGATATTGTATATATTTCTTGTTGTCAACAAAGCCCAAGAAAAAACAAATAATGCATTAGTCCATCTCCCAATACTTTCTGACTTCCCCGTCTGTGGTACTCATCCCCAAGCCCATCTGTTCCTACTGAAGACATAAATCTTTAAAAACAGGTCACGAATATATACTTTCATTTTTTTGAAAGGCCAAGGCTTTTCCTAAAACAGCTGGGCACTGTAGCTTTTAACAGACGTTATTCAAACAGGAGTAAATTGTGCATTTGTTGGGGACTATTTTCAGTTGAAAAGATTACTGAGTATTTACAACAGCGGAACAGTGTATGTGGGAACGACTACAGTGCCCATATTCAGGGTAGTGAAGGAATATGTTACCCAGTGCAACAGTGTGGCTCATAGATGTGTTTTTAACAGCTTTTTGGATAACAATGGAGGTCTATGGCACAGAAGAGTCAGCTATATCAGGTTTTGGCTAAATTCATCATTGGTTTTGGTCTTTTCAAGGATTTGTTGACAATAAGAAAAATATAGCATATGTCTGCAAAGGTAAAATAGAGTAAACTCTAAGCCTTTTATGTTAAAGTTATTCAACCAGAAGAATATTGACCTTATTGACTAGACATCAAACTGTCTCTTTGCCCTCCAGATAACAGCTCCTTGGCCACTCACACAACCAGGGAGAGCTGTGATAGACAAGTCTACCAGAAACCCCCATCAGGCAGGGAGGGCTGTGAGAGGGTATCTTACCCTGCGGGACAGAAGCTCTCAGCAGGTCTTCACCACACTCCCTTCATCTTCCCGGAAGGCTTGTCCTCCATAGAGACCCTGCTCACGAACATCCAGGTGAGGCTCTGCCGGGGCTTTATTATTATTATACTCTGAGATGAATAGGAAGGGAGATGAGCCACTCTTTGGGATTTCCTGAAATGGTAAATAGCAGACGAGGCAGACATTTAGGATGTGCAGTAATTGGGATGGGCGTGTGCTGACCTGCTTCTCAGATTTTACATGTCTTTGTTATGGCAGAGTCACAATGAAAGCACTCACTGGCTTGGTTTTTCACAGGGAAAAAAAACAACATTTCTTTTCCTGCCTGAGTAAAACATTAGGCTAAAACATTGCCTGAGGAAGAGCCACATTCTTTGTGATCTTTTTACAGTGGGGTGGTTTACATGCTTTTTTATATCAACTGCTGCATTTTGAATGATTTTAACCTTGGAAGTTTAGAATCACACTGCCTTTGTTAAAGTGCCAGACAAAACAGAAATATTTACTTAGGATTAGGTGATTATAGGTGAAGTCATTTCATTTTTAAGTGTCTGAAGAAGACAGAAGTCTCTCCTGTCTTTTGTTCAGTGTGTAACCTGTTGATGTGTGCCTGTGTGTCTCCAAGCAGGGTCTGCTGAGGGTTGCCATAGAGAACGCCCGGGCGCAGGAGAAGCAGGACCAGCTGGAGAGGACGGAGCTGAAGATGGAGCTGGTCCGAGAGAGGGAGCTCAGAGAGACCTTGGAGAGACAGCTTAGCATGGAACAGAAAAACAGAGGTAGGCCGCATCCCATACAGGAGAACATGCTCAGATAGACTTTGCAGAAACAGCGCGGTCAACCCTCAACTGTCAACTGTTAACTTTAGATTTTTCCCTAGAAATTATTCTAGTTGGCAAGTGTTGATTGGGCTGTTGTTTTACTCCCTTATAGAGCTACTAGTGTTAAATTTCCCCTTATGAACACTGTCATGGTGTTGACTTTTACATGTAAACACTGATAATTCTGCTGTGCAGCTAAAGCAAGTTGGTCTAATCCACTTCTAAGCCGACAGGATGTCCAATAACTTCAAAATCAGACAATGAGGTGAGGACACCTGCTGTATATTACTTCTCAAAGCATCTGCTGAGGTGAATTAGACTGAGGTTGGCAGTAACTACAAACTAAATCAAGTTTGCCGTATACAGCGCAGTGAGAGCAAACACCAATCAAGGACTGTTTGTTTGATGGGGTCACGCCAGATGGAGAATTTGTAACCTGTGGTGGAAAGTGACTGTAAAACCCAGAGCAGGCAGTCACATGATGTTGTTGACCTGTTGCAGGTGATGGTGTATGGGGGAGCAGTAAAATAGGCTTTTGATCATTTAGACCAGCAGCAATGCCTCAGTTTTGTCACAAACCTGTCCGACGTGAACGCATTGAATTTGATTTCATGCAGAGTGTACTGCACTTTCAGTGTTAGTAAACTGAGACACCGACTACCTATTACTCTGAAATGAATACCTCATTCAAACCACAACACAACAAACACTCTGAGCTCACAATACCTTCAAAGTCCCTCAAATCTCTTGATGTAAAGATCCAGGAAGGCCAGGAAGCAGGGAGACCACACAGAAATATAATAAACAAATTCCTACAACAATAGATACAAATGAAGTCAAGTATAAAAATATTAGAAGCATCTGAATAATTTCATTGCTAGGCGCATTTACTTGAAAACCTTTCTGACATCCTTTGTCATCTGTCCTTCCGCTTCCACCTCTTCTTGTTTTTCTCTATTCAGTTCTGATCCAGAAGCGCCTGAAGAAGGAAAAGAGGAATAAGAGGAGACTACAGGAGGCCTTGGAGGAGGAGGTCAAACTCCGTGATCAGGCAGAGCTCAGCCTGCTGCACACTGCCAACACACACGGCGGTACAGACACAGAAGCCTTTTTTTAAAAATATCATAAATGTGTCATTTCTGCTTTGACTCAGAACTGAGCTTAAAGTTATCACAGCGTAATTCTCATTTTCATCCTAAATGTCACCAAGCCTTCGGCGCAACACAGCCTCAACTGTTCATTTGCCTCTAATTAAGTGTCTTTATTAATTAATGACCAAACTACAGGCCATCAATCATCAGCAGCACCTCCTCACACAGAATCCGTGACCCAGGACGTGGATGGGAGCAACCACGATGACAACAGGCTGGACACCAAGGCAACAGTACAAGGTACAGGTGTCCAGACAACAAACACTGCTTCATAGCACACCAGCTTAGAAATGTTGTAGTTGGGCAATTATTAGACAGAAAAGACTGAAATAGAAAAGCTGCTGTCACTGCTAAAACCTTCTGTCAAATGACAACCTAAAGGAAATTAAGACAAACAACCTTATTATAGAGTTTTGAAATTTCATAGCATTTTTTTATTTGTGTGCCATGCTCTGCTACCTAATAGAAAATATAAATGTTCAGCTTAAAAGTTTTTGAAGCTGTATCACTAAATGAGTGATACTGGCTGTGTGAGCCTGTGATCTTTTACGTTTGAGTCTAGTTCTTAAAAAAAAAAAAAGTATGAATTAATTTGTTTAAAAGCAAAGCTATGTGTAACAACATTTGTCTGAGTGCAAGTTTGTGGGAACAATTTACTTATTAGCAGTGGTATATTAACTGTCATGCTTACTAAAAAAATGCCATTTCAGTGTAAGAATTGTGAAATAAAGAGTGAAATACCTGCTGGTGGGGATTTATTTAGCTCCTACCAACTGAGCTAGGACAACAGATTTCATTATTTCACCTACTCACTGCTTTTGATGCTTAACTGACCGGTCTACTGGAAGGGTTTTCAAAGATTTCACAGGGAGACCGCTCCTGAGAAATTGAACAAAATTAAATGAAGCATGAGGCAGTTCACTGGGGCTACCGTTTTAATGGAGACAGGCATTTAATATATTTATTTTGCCAACATTATTGTCTTCACAGGGATAGATTAATGAGAAAGTCCCACATGTAACATCTTAAACAGACAGAAAAAGAAATGGCCGTGATCTCTAGCCCGGCCTCATCAAAAGAGTGCCTGGTCCCAGCCCACCTCTGCTCCACGCTGTGCCAGGACCGCCGTACCAGACAGCGTGCTTGTTCAAAGGCAATTTTTAATTGAATGTCAGTGAAGCAAGAAGAGAACTGGCCAGTAATTAACGGCTGTCTTAATTGTCCTCATGACGAGTTTGTTTGGACATCATTTGCATAATTAACACCCAGTAATAAATCATTTAAAGGGGAATTGTCTGTCAGACAGCAGGGCAGGATGTGGTTCCTTTGTGCCAGGAAGTTTTATCGCCAAAAACAGGGATCAGTGGCCGAAAAACACTTTCAACTGAGCCTTACTTAATAATGATCTTTGGTCAAGGTTGTAAAGGACCTTGTTCAGTATTCATATGAATGAATTAATAGCATACAGCATTTTTCCTCCGACTGTTATAGTCACTGGTGTCTACCTTAAAGGATCTGTCTGAATTTATTACAACTTATTTAAATAAAGAGTTTAAATGTTTAGAATTTTCATTGTCATTTATTTATCTGGATTACTTTGTGGGTTTCAGAGGGCAGAGTGTTCCTACAGACCACTGGGATGTACTGAAGACAAAGTGGAAGGATGGATGGATGAATGGATAGATGAATGGAAGAATAAAGTGATGGCGATTCCTCCTTTATGAGAAATACAATCGACGGGCATGCTCGGTCGCGCAGCGGCATCTGAGATACACATCTCCTCAAGAGGACTCTTGACAGGACTCTGACATTTGAACTTTTCCATTGCTCTCTTGTTTAATTTATTGCATTTATCACCGAATCTCAGCCGTAGTGGGAACAGTACTTTATTCTGATGATGTGTTTGACTGTGTTTCTTTCAATCAAGGTTTTTAGATCCTAGATGAAGATGACCATAGCTGTTTTTTTGTCAGTGCTGTTTATCTGGACACAAGTAATGAATATAACTTGTAACAGAGTTGTGTACATATATAGTCATACTTTTTGTTATTATTATTATTATCAAAAAAACATAATGGCATGTTGTACAGTCAGTAAATTACTTGTATTGTGTATGTTATGCAGTAGTGCAGTTTGACAATACAAACAATACAAATCCTTTTTATTCAATTGTGTCAGTGCTTCTTTCTTTATTTCACAAGGGCGGTCTCTGAATGCATTGTTCATTTAATTGTTTTTTATGTGAATAGATAGTTTTATTGATTTCTCTGAAATACATTGCACCTGTGTGAAATGTGGGTTTATATTATAGTTTAGTTGGGGTTTATTTTTTGTGACAAACAAAGCAGTTCTGCATTCAGTAAACCCTCAAAATGTGTCTGTGGAGGGGAAGGTCCATATGCTTGAATGTCTATACATATGTGAGGGTGTGGGGAGTGATGTGACATTAATTATTGCTCCATCTCCAAAAACATACACGTAAGTATTGACAGACAGACAGGAAGGTGGTGAGCAGGGTCACATGTAAGCTGTCCTTTAGTGAAACATGATGACGATGCACTCTCTCTCTCTCTCTCTCTCTCTCTCTCTCTCTCTCTGGCTGCATTCATTTTTATCATGTTTCCCCTTCGAGGGGGCGAGGGACTTTAAAAGCTAAACTTGAGTGAATAAATGGTTAAATATGTCAATTTGTAGAAAGAAAAGAAATATGTAAAAAAAAAAAAAAGAACCAACACTTTTTCCTGTGTGACAATTTGTGGCTATTTTATCATCTTTGCCTGCCAAATGTTAGCATTGCAGGAGATGGAGCCATATCTAATTAAACTAATGAAGAATATTTTCTGACTTCTTTTGGATTGAAGCCCTGCAAATGTCTGGTAATATAAATCAATTGTAGCTCTCAACTTGTATTGTTCTAGGCCACTGGACGCAAAGAGCGTGTGGCTGGAGACATGCAAAACTACACCAAGTCTTCCTCAACTGATGCAGAGGGCTAAAGGATGAATATGTAATAAATGATGTAAGGGGTCAAGGGTCACAAATGCTGTTGAACATTGATTGTTTAGAAATATTTGAAGCTGATAATTTCCTCTTAAGACATGCTCAGGGTCCTAATTGGCAAGCAATATTAAGTTTTCAAAGGTCCTAAGTAATATATTTCATATTGATCTGAACCCATTTGTTGTGCCAAAAAAAAATCTTTGCAATAGGCCAGATTTTGCTCATGCAACCTTGTCTAAATGTGCAGTGTGCCATTTCCTGGACACAGGCAGATAAACTGTGATGCAGGACTAAAACAATACCTCCGTTACAAGCAATTCTTCCTGAATACAGAGTGGCTGACAAGTGAATAGCAATGACTCACGTAAATGAATGTGTGAATGAGTCATCAGCTTTTCAGATGACCACCTCAGAGGCTGTCTTGACGAAAAAGGTTTGTGACTTCATTCAGCACCGCTCTACTCTTTCACGCTCCCTTGTATCTCTCTCTGTCTCACACACACACACACACACACACCATCCCTCACAATTCACTGAGTAGCATTGTCCTGCCGAGAGATGTGTAATGGAAAAGATAAATGGAGGATAAAGCTAAGGTGACAGGACCGAGCATGCATGAGTGTATGTGTATTTGCGTGTGTGTGTGTGTGTGTGTGTGTGTTTCTATGTGTGTGCCTGCATGTGTGTACTGCACAACAGACCAGCAAACCATCTGCTCATCTCCTCTTAATGAACAAAGCAAACAGCAGGAGTCAAGGCTGTCTCCAAATCTGGAGTCTCTTTATTGGTAAGCACACACAAACACACACACTCAGACACACACACACACACACACACACACACACACACACACACACACACATAAACACATCTCTGTGCTGTTTAATCTGATTATCTTTGATTGAAAACAGGGGCAAAGCAACCTTTTTAGACCTCACTCCTACATCAGTGACAGAGAAGGTCTGAAACACAATTAGCAAGCTGTTCCTGAGCTCTGCTTTGCAGTCACATCTGACCACAGGCAGCCAAATAGACCTAATGGGTGGGAACTAACCAATGGGAACTAACACGCCACTGCATCTGTGGATGATGGGGAAATGCAACACTATTAGACAGCTGTTCGCCATATCTTTTCAAATGTACTTGGATGTAACATAAGCATTGGATCAATTGGCTCAGGAGCAGTCACAGCCAGGCATGAAGGTATACACATGATTTGATGTGAATAAAACTGGCAGCCTGTGGTGTAAGACAAAGCAGGGCCTCTGCAAAGGAAGTCTGGACCTTGACAAGATATGACACTGTGTGCATAAGGCCAGAGGACCATAAGAAAAAGTCATTAATCTGGACTTTGTGCAGCCACATCCTGCTCAAGGCCCCAAGGATAATTAACACTGTTACCACCACTCTGTCAGAAAGCTGACCACGTGGCTTCAAGACATGAAACACTCCCTGTCTGCTGCCTCTATACATCTAACCCATAAACACATACTACATACAGAGGAAAATGGTCATAGATGACAAGGCTAAAGATCAAACATTATTAGACCAGAGCTTCAGGGCCTGGGAATACCCTGTCTGAGGTGCATAAGAGAACAGCAGGGTGGCATCATAGGTAAGGAGACTGCCCTTCATCAGGAGGATCATCTGGCTCCAGCAACCCTGCTGAAATGCCTGTGAGCAAGACACTAAATCCCAGCTGCAGGGGTGCTGCAGTCATTAGATCAGTGGTTCTCAACCTGGGGATACGAACCTCTTACTGGTCACTAGGCAGACAAAGTCTAGAGATGGAGATGACCCTGCTCTCACCGCTGTGTAGATGCACTTTGGTGTGGTGTACAGGGACCATGATCTGCCATAACACATTTTTACAGGCACATTTTTTTCTTTTAATCTCTGTCTTCTATGTATGTTTTACTTTTTTACAGCGACTTTACTTTTCATTTATATTTTGTTTTTGTTGTTTTGTTTGCTGTTTTGCTTTGAAAATACATTATTATTATTATTATTATTATTATTAGTAGTAGTAGTAGTAGTCGTAGTAGTAGTAGTAGTAGTGGTGGTAGTAGTAGTAGCAATTTATCACTGCAAACCCAAATTCATTTTTTATTTTATTCATTAGTTTTTGTGCCTATAAATAACTTTATAAGTACTTGTAAAATAAATTATATGAATTAAACTCTTAAAAATGAAATGGTGTTATTTATTATTTTATTGCATGTCTTCAGCAATCGATCACAGAAATAACATCGATATTCTACATTGTGCTGTTTCGTCAGTTTTACAGACCTCGTTGGGCAGGTATGGATATCAGTGAAATGTCCAGGGATCCTCAACACGGAGCAACAGCGCCCCCAACAGGTCAGTTTTAGTCTAATTTCATCTGGCCGCGAAGGAACACCTTTTGGGCTCCTCGGGCTTCTGTAGGAGATTCCCTCCTGTCTCTTTCTCCTCGCAGCCACAGCATGGACCCTCTCTCCAACTTTATTTCGGTGTTTTAGTGTAAGTTTTGTGTCACCCTGGGATTACCCGTGTTCGTCTGGATTCCGTAAATCACCTAGACACCATGTTTACCACCACCGGCTCTCGGGGCCTCTGTAAGTATCCTGGGTCCACCGTTAAACGACAGCCGGGCTGTGGCAGTCCTCTCACCGCTTCTCCTGTTAGTTTCCAACGGTAACAGCTAGCTTAGCTAACCGACGTTAGCATTTCGCTGTCATTCATTTACTCGAGGCACGTTAAATTTGTATTACTGAGGAGGATATGTTTCTGCCCCCTCCCCCTCCCCCTCTTTATACAAATTAGCCGCTTCTCGTTTCTCGTCCATCGTTGCCTCAGTTTCACTGTCTCGTCGTTAACTATGTTGTGTGTGTGTGTGTGTGTGTGTGTGTGTGTGTGTGTGTGTGTTGCACAGACAAGGCTCCTCTGTCTAAAGGCCTCCTGCTGCTTCTCAATGGGCTGACTGTGATGCTCGCCCTGCTGCCACAGTACCAAGAACTGTTCGCATACAACTTACAGGCTGTCACGCAAGAGCACCAGGTATGTCTCCAGTAATCTACCTCTGTGTTAGTGAGTGAGCCACAGAGGCCAGAGACTAAAACCAACACCCGATAGTGTCTCCACATTCTTCTACTTTGTGTGAAACTGTTTTGTTTTAAGCGCCAAAAGGCACACATTGTTTTCCTTGGAGAAAATGATACATTAAAACAGAAAGACCACCCCTGCTGTGTTTTATGACTGGCATATTGTTTTAAAAATGAATGAAAGTTCATTCTTGACTATGGGAATAATAGTTTGAAAGCATAATTTTAACTCATTGTCCACTAACTAGCTTTTAGCAGAGCTTTCAGCTGTATCTCATGGTCTTCACCAGCAAAACGGAGTTTACACAGTTGTCATGGTGTTGACCATCACGCGACCTATGTAACCTAAGGAACTTCGATCACATGATAACAGGACAAATTAGGGCAATGTAGCGTGAACTACATCTGTGACACTGCAAGGACCCTGGAGGACGAACACAAGAAACTGACAACATCAGCTGTTTGTGATCACCAGACCAAAACCGGTCGCAGCATCGATTTGGAAAGGAGTCAGAGGTCATGGACCAGAAGAGAGTGTACGGCTGGATAAAGATGAAGCCCAAAGCCGCCAAAGACCATCCTTGAACAGAGATGTGGATTACGCTCTGACCCCCATACACAACCACCTGTTATCACGTGACCGAAGCTCCATGCTTAGGTCACGTGTTGACGTGTGAGCCAGTTCCATTCACTGATGAAGACCATGAGATGCAGTTGAAAGCTCTACTAAGTGGAACTTGACTTAATATAATTTTGTCATACTGTTTTAAAAATGATTTGTATTGAAATTTAGTGCTTCTTGGTGGGTGAGATGGGGCATAACATTAGGGTTATATACGCTGTGTTATTCAGAAAAGGCATTATTACACAAAGTCATAATGTAGTCTCTATTCCCCTGTGCATTCGGTGTATGTGTGTGTATGTATAACTTTGCTCTCCCTCGTGCTGTAGGTGTGGAGGTTTTTGTGTGGCAGGCTGGTCTGTCTAGACGTGAAGGACGCCTTCTGTAGCAGCCTGCTCATTTACAACTTCCGAATCTTTGAGAGGAGGTTTGGCACCAGGAAGTTTGCTGTAAGTACCAAAACATCTGAAAGATGAATACATAGATGGATACACTGAGAACAAATTCAATAAACTTGCTGATATTCTCAGCTGAGCTAGATTGCCACATTTAAAACGAATGTATTTAATGCAATGAATTGCCATTTCACACTGTGTCACACATTGTTCTGTGAGACCAGGTTTGCTTGTGGGTTATCTCTTATCTTTTATAAACAAAAGGAAAATGTTAAGATCTTTTGTAACAGTTCATCAATCAGAGTCAATATGAGGTTGACCTGTGTAGCAACTTCATGTTTTAGGGAAGAGGACACACAGCTTCCTCATCCGGCATGAGGCAGTTCTCACTAACTTGCTGTGTAACCAACATTTGACACCGACTTGTGAAAATGTAGTGAAATGTTTGAAGACATTGACAAAGACATTCATTTTCTAGGTGTTCTAACTAACATATATGGTGCTTTTCTTAATTCCAGTCCCTTCTTTTGGGCACTTGGTGTCTCTCTGCTCTGATGGACTTCCTGTTGGCCCAGGCTTTCCAGTTTCTGTTTGACTATGAGGTGGAGGAACTGCCTGCAGGACTGTGAGTAGCTTGGCCACTTTGTAGCCACAGTACATGCTAAGCTTCACTAATGCATGTGCTGCATCTCTGAAAAGAGAGAAGATTTTTTTCTCACTCTTATGGCCACAGAGGATCATGCCGTTAAAATATGAATAGCCTAGTATTTAGGTAGGTTTATGATGTGTTAAAGCCATGTTCAAATCACGTGTCACTTAAGTGGAAAATCTTCATTTTTCACCTCCACATATCACCATGTAAGCCTTGGGCAGTATCCAGTGTTTAATTTCTTAATCCCCTCCCTGCATTATATTTGAGTATATGGTATTTAGATGCTGGTGGACTGTGACAGCTGCTTATAATCCACCTCCACAGAAGGAGGGAAAGAAAAAATGACTTGGCAAACTTAGTGAAAGTTATTATTCAGAGAAGGTAAGATAGTAAAGTAGCCCAAACACCCCAAACCCAACAGTGCCTTTCCCAGATTGTCTGAAATATTACTAGTACTGCTAGATATCAATTTATTCTTATGTTAATGTCTGGTGAATAGCTGTTTCAGTGATTTGTATTAAGCTGCATATAACAAAATCTAATTACACTGAAAAGTTTGAAATGTTCATATTTTTGTTTAAACTCTGTCCATGTCTCTTTTCCTGTCACCTCCGTCCTCTTGATTTTTCCCTTTCTCCTCTCACAGGCTCGCTCCAGTTTTCTCTCTGTTTGTGCCTTTCTACCTGATGATCCCCAGGATGCCGGTCACCCAGGTCCTGGGCCACATCCAGATCACCAACAAGACTCTGGTCTACATAGTAGGCTTGCAGGTAAGCCCATGTTCTGCTTGTGTGGGGATGTGTGTATCTATTTTGCTTCCTCGTTTACTGTCTTTTCCAACTAGTCTGATCTACATTGTTTCTGTCTTGCTCTCTCCTCCTTCTGTGGCACAGCTGTTGACTTCCAGCCCCTTCATGTGGCTCCTTGCACTCAGTGGACTGGTGAGTAGCCAAATTCGTCATTCATCATTTACTGTGTATCTTGGAAGTGTAGCGGTATTTAAAACAAAGATGCAGAGTTTGGCATTAATTCTCTGTAGGTTTGCACTGTGAGCTAACCTTTCACATAAGTAATTTTATTCATTGTAATGTTGCTTAATACAGGTTTGGCTTGTGACTTAAATGATATATACCTTTTTTTCCAGATCTCAGGCGGACTGTACTACTCCAATGTTCTCTGGTTACAGAAGCTCCTCTTTGTACCCGCCTGGGTGTCTTGTAGTGGACGGTATATTCTGGAGCCACTCTTCTCAAGTGAGTCCAACCGTTAGTAATCACATACACAAATCCTGTGCAAATACTGAATGAAAAGCATACTGTATACATTAATAAAAGTAGTTTCTGACTGACTGAAGATGTACTTTTTCACCCGATGTTACACTTGGCCAAGTACAGATCTTTTACACAGTATTACATGTTTTTTGTCTGCCTATTAATGTGTTATTAATATCTGTGGTCATCAAGGCTCCCAACCAAGCAATGAGACGCCCCTGGGGATGGGTGCCACTCTGGACATCCAGAGGCAGCAAAGGATGGACCTGCTCGACCAGCAGCTGCTGCTGGCCCAATACAATGAGGCCAGGAGGAACACCAGACAACAGCCACAGGTAGATGGATACACAAGCAGACTTATTACCGCACTGATGTACAGACTGACCCCCCACAAACACACAATGTCAGAACTTCATTCACTTCAAGCATCAGATGCCAGTAATTGCAGTTGAACTCTACATATGTACCAAGTACTTGATTCTGCCTCCGTGTGTGTGTGTGTGTAGTCTGGGCTGTTACAGTGGACGAGGTTGTTCCCCTCCCTGAGACACAGAGGACAGAACCGACCCCCAATGCAGCCCCACCCCCAGGCTCAGACGCACCCATCCACACAGCCACCTCTATTGGACAACTCTCCTGTTGCAGAGGAACAGGTGGGTGTGTTTCTGTGTATGTTTACACATGTGTGCCTTTGTTCTGTGTCCTTTGCAATGTTTTTTTCACTTGTAGTTTTGGTTTACTTTGTGTAACGTCTAGATATTCTTTCACCTATTTAATGACCTGGATGACTCAGAATCTTCATAAACAGAGAGACTGGTAACTCTTGTTCACCAAAACTAGATTTTTCTGGCCCACCTACGCCTTACTTTGTGCAGGGCACCCTTATGAAATATTCCCAGGTGATGATTTGTCTGCAGCTGCTGTCTTAGCTGATGTTTGTTTTGTTTTGTTTTTTTCCCACAGGTTGCACGGTTGGTGGAAATGGGCTTTTCTAGGATTGATGCCCTTGAGGCCCTCAGAGCTTCAAATAACGATATCAACATGGCAACCAACTTCCTCTTGCAACACTGAGAGAGCGAGCTCAGTGAGAAAAACAGAGGTGAATGAGCACTGAGAGAGAAAGCAGGAAGACAGGCAACCAAAGCAGAGGAGCGAAAAGCAAAACAGAGTGAAAATGTTGGAGAGACAGTGAATGATGGAGACAAACGATATTTGTACAGATAATCTGAAGGCTGTGTAACTGCTCCCTGAAGCAGTGTTGAGCTGACTCAACCTGAACTGAGCCCGATAGCAGGCTGATTAATGATGAAGTGTGAAGCACAAAGTGGAAGACATTTGCGTCATAGCTTTCTGATGGCCGTCGTCGTGTGAAACAGGCGTCATTGCTCAAGGCACATGAGTTAGACCTCTAACTCCAAGGGGTTCCCTTTGAAAAATATACAGAAGCCAAACAGGTCAGAGCTTTCCTCACAGTGCATCTTAAAAAGACCAGTCTTCAGTCCAATGGAGGAAACATAAAGTGGGCTATTTCTTTAAAACAAAACTGATGCTGAACACACAAATCAGCTGAGATCCCACACACCCTCCACATGGATACCATCTTATACCTATGTGAAATGGAGTTTTATATAACCCACTGTCATGTACTGCCACTCTACTTCCATAATGGCTACTGTGTAACCAGCATCTTAGACCATGATAACTGGTTAGAGATGATAAGTATGACATGGAAAACCGCTAAAGAAAAAGGTGCACAAGGTTTTTGAGACAATGGATCAGAGAACATTATGTCACCTGTCAGATTTCCATCTCATATTGGATAAAGTAAAATACTTTTTATGATTTTAGGCCATCTGCTTTTAGACAGTTTTTTGTTTTTCACTGAGACAATAGGAGTGAAAACAGGAATGCAGCACCTACTAGACGGTTATAATTAACTCCACGAGGGGTTGCAGGTCATAATTACAACTTCAGAATTTGAGGGACAATATAACCTTTACCATGATTTTATTACACAGTTGTTATTTCTTTATGTTGGCAGTGTTTCATGGAAGTAGCAGGGCTCAGCCCTTTCCTGCTTGAGATGATTTAACAAAGCAGTTAGCCTGACTGACAGCTACTGTAGGAGCCAAATTATTTTCTGAGCTGTCTGGTTTGGCCCATTTGAAACTCTACAACTACATTGTTGGTGACTGACAGGGCTGTTTGGAAGGATACGGGTTAGATGGGCTATCTCAGGGTCTGTGAGGCGACGTCTGTTAATGACAAAATCCCATTTACAGACATGAGTGCACATACACAGATGCACTGTAGCCCTTCGAGGAGGTCATGTCTCACATTTCATGCTCTCAAATGCATATGCACACACTCCTCAAGGTTTAATTTATTTTGTCTTAATCGAGTTTGAGTTTTTCTCTGCCAGTACACGTGTTTGTATGATAGCAAGTCTTAAAAGGCCGATGATATTTATTATGCAATATCATGATGAGAAATATATGGAGACTATGCACTGCATAGTAACTACTTTGTGTATATAAATGTGCAAAAAAGATGTGTCCAAGAGAAGTAATATTGCAGCCACTGTGGATTGATGTCAAAGACAGATGCTAGTTTTATATTTTGTGCATAATAATATTGATAATATATGACCACTGAGTTCAGTCATTTGTGTGTATGTATTTTTTAGAGTGATATAATAGTATATGGGTGTGATGAGGGAGTTGTTGCATGGACAACTTTCTGATGAACTGTAATGACTCGTATTTGATCTGTGGAATAAATCAACTCACTTGACAATTATTTGTGTCACTTACGAGGTATTCATTATGACCAACATGGACTTAAGTGACAAACAGTCTACAGTGTTTTCTGTAGTACCTTAGTTGAAATGAAACTGAAAGTTTTAAAATGGTTTGTGGTGGCCTGATCTTCCTGGATATAAACACTAATATTCTCATGCACCCACTGTATTTGTCTACAGGAAATTCAGCATAATTATTGACTGTCGCACTCTAATATTACCTATGCTATTATTAAGAGGTTGCTGCCTATGACTTTAATCTGCTACCACCATCCCCAGATTCTAGCATTCAGAGTGGAAGAAGAAATGCAAACATCTGCTGGGCTGTAAGGTTATTCCCTACACCTTTCCCACGCAGTCAATGCCAAATATGATAATTTATATAATAATAATAATTCACAGAGATGATCCTGTTATGTGAAAATGTTTAAAGGACACACATTTACAATTGAAGTATCATTCTTGTGTTTGGTTGATTTTAGTTTTTTTTTTTTTCAGTTCGATTTTACATTTATTTGACAGTGACAGCTGAAGAGAGTCTGGATAGCGGGGGAGAGAGAGCGTTTGCTGGAACCTAATCCGCGCCCCTGAGGTGAGGAATCTGCTTTAATGGTACACACTCTTCCAGGTGAGTTACGGGGCCGCCCCGGGATAACATATTCCTGGCATTATATCCTGGCATCATTATAAGTTTACAGGGAATCACTGCACTGTTGTGGTACTGCTTTTCAACACATGATGGCACTCTCGTGCAAAGATGAGACATGGGTTCATATGTATCAAGAAAAAATACTGAGTGAGACTATATAATTTAGATTTTTTACTGGCATTTTTCAGCTTAATAGGCTAGTACAGCTTGAGTTCTGCGCGCTCCCGTGAGGTGCGTGCAGCAGCGGTCACTTTAGGCGCATGTGCATGGTGAAAAAAAAGTCAGAAATCCACAAATCTGAATGAAATCTCAAAAACCGAAATTAGACTTGTTTTTTGGTTTTGGTTTTGTAATTAATTTGATTACCCACTTCTATGTGAAGACAGGAAAACACGCATTTATTTTCCTTTTTTGATGCCCACAAAAAATCGAAATTTTGACCCGTTTTTTGTTTTTTAATACCCGTTTCTGAAAGGAAAATCGAATGACCGATGATTTTTCTTTTCTGATCTTTATTTTTCTGGTGAAATGTTGGATATCTCTGCCTTTTTATGTCTCTAACAGTAACAAGTGTTCTAATTAAACAATCTGAGAAGTTCTGAGGGGGGAGAAAAAAGACTGGTGGAACTGCTCACAACTGAGAGACATATGAACCCTGTGATGAGGGGTCACAGATAGACACAGCTTCATTTTAAGTGGTCACAAGTCAAAAAGGTTCGGAACCACTCTTCTATTTCACTTCCTTCTGAGTGGTCTGTTGTCTCCAAGACTACCTGAGATCTGTCAGGCAGAAACCAGTGTATATAAAACAGAAAGATTTTGTTTATGCTTTAGTCTGTAGTCTGCCTTTTCTCACTGTCTGCCCAAGAGCCTTGCTAGAGATTCTTGTATCTGCTTTTTAGGCTTTTAAATAGAATCCACAGTACAGGTGTCCACTCTTTGTCACTAGATGGAGACATTGAGTCAGGTCTGTGGTGTTGTTATTGCCAGTTAGCCCTCTGCCACACCCACCCGCTCAGATTATTCCTGTGAACAGACAGCTCCAGCAGACAGTCTCGCTCCAGGGTGGCTGAATATCAATGTAGAGAAATTACGCACATCTTCAAGTCAAAGAATTTCAAAAGCATATGGTTTACCAACCCTGAAACACAAAGGCACAAAATGATACTTATATTTTGCCTATATTTTTCATCTCGCATATTGCACTTGAATTCTCATCTGAACTCCCACAGACACTCAAGAAACATTCACAGTGACACAGTTCCATCCAGCCTCAGCTGATGTCGAACCCAGTCAAGCGGTGCAACTTTTAATGGCTGCTGAATTGAAAAGCAGCTTAAACCAGAGTGATTAATATCTGTGTGTCTCTTTGTGTTTCAGTGTTTAATTAAAGTCACTGATTAAAGAAAAAAAAAAAACTTCACTGACAAACCAACCTCATTAGGGAGATTCTTTTGTGAAATGCCCACTTAATGTGCAGCATTAATCACGTCTCATTTGGGGGTAATGATTTTGATTTGTGGAGCTTTGGGAGGACGTTTTAGTCATTTTTATTAGAAAATTAGGATAAATTATGTATATTACTGGGTGTCCATAGGTGATGAAACTTGCTGACTTTGTGTGAGTAAGCACGTCTTTATATTTGAACTGCTGTGTGAAAATTGAATTAATATTCTTGAGTTAAACCAGGAGCAACAGTAACAGAATGATGATGTATGTTCTGGGGATTTCTCCTTGCCATTATCATTTACAATACAGCCGAATGTGGCCTTGAAGCATCAGCAATTGTGTCAATATTTGTCATTTCAGGTAAGCCGTCTGTGGCTCTATTAACCAAGGCCTACTATACTGTATATCATGACATACCTCTACTGTATGGAAACAAAGTGATGTCTGTGTGTGTTTCTGCTCCTGCACTTCTGTCATTTTGAGAAACGTTTTAGTCTTTTATTTCATTCAGGGCTAATTAGCATCTGGCCTAAGGTTAAAATAAATATTCATTCAAATATATTCAGGTTAGGGTAGGTTTAGAAGAAGAATGTAGAGGTAATACTTAAAGGAATGGTTTAATATTTTGGGAAACACACTTATTCTGGCGACAAGCAGATGAAAAGATTGATACCACTCATATCTGTGTGTTGAATATGAAGCTACACCAGCAGCCAGTTAGCTTAGCTTAGCACAAAGACTGAAAACAGGGGGAAACAGCTAGCCTGCCTCTGTTGGATGGAAACAAAATCTACCTACCAGCACCTCTAAGCTCACTAATTAATACATTATATCTTGTTTGTTTAATCTGTACAAAAGCCAGAGTGTAAATACTACAGTTTGGCATTTTTAAGCTGATGGTTGTCGCTTCATATTTAACGGACAGACATGAGAGTGTTATTGATCCTCTCATCTGACTCTCCCCCAGAAAGCTATTAAGCCTGTTTCACAAAATGTTAAACTATTCCTTTAAAGCAGCATTATTTGACTTGGAGAGGGTGGAACTAAATCTTCACACAACACTGACATATTATCACGTTATGGTGAACATGTTAGCAGATGTTTTCTTTACACATCAAGCATGAGGTGGAGCAACATTGTCATTCATTTGGAATCATGTTTCTGGCACCCTGGCAAATGCAAGTCCAATATTCACTCTCCTTTTGGCTGTGTTCCACTGACTCCTGAGAAAAATATCTGGCTCTTTAGCTGCTGAAGGCTCCACTATGTTTGCCAGCTAGTAGCTAATTATTCCATCTTCTGTTTGGTGCTGGGCAGGTAGTGTACAGTGGGTTTTTAGAGTTTTTTTTGCTGGAAACAGCTGCCTGCTGTAGATGGAAACAAGGTTGATGAACCACTTAAGAAAAACCAAAACAAAAAGCTAAAAGATGCTCCATAGAGCTTAGGGAAACTGCACAATTGGGTGTTATTTCTCTGCATATTATTTGTCGCTACAAGTGACTTCTGTCACATTACACTTAGTCATTTGATCATCATCTGAATATTGATTACGACAGCTTTAAGTTTAAGGTCCACTATAGAATTTTCCATGATTTTAAATGTACACTTATCATGTCAGTTCCAGTATTTCTTCACAGAAGTAATATGTTAGTGTTTATGTTTCAGTGAGAGTGAATCACTTGCAGATGCTGTGCTGCTGGCATGCATGTATCACTTCAAACAGCCAGAGGCCAGCACCAGCTCCAACGCCGTCTCCGCTATATTCCCTCGCCAGCTCTGTTGCCATGGTGAGTGCATGCCGTTTTGTGTGGTTGCCATGGGGACCCCGTATTACAGCCTTCCTCCTGCTCTCATCATGTTTCTGCATGATCATTTGTATGCCTCCTGTACACTAATGCTTAAAAAAAAACATTAGCAGCACAGGGGAGTGCCCTCAGGGATTGCCTTCTGTAGAAACATGCCATGGTATTCCTGCACTGTTTCAGCTGATGGCAAAAACACCAAAACAGCTGAATGACTTTCTCACTGTGACTTTGCATGTATGACAGTGAAAATGTCAGATGTATGAGAATAAGTCAGAACAATGCCGTCTCTTTTTCTTTCTCACTTGTGAGCCCATAGCTCTGAAAGGCAAGAATGCCAAATGCCTCCCACTGATATGGTAATAATATTCAAGCTAGTGTGCTTTGAGATAATGACATCATTTGTTTGCTTGATTCCTTCTAACAATTACAGTCTGTCCATGCATTTCACACTGACAGGTTATTGTGTCTTTGTATATGTTCTTTATGTGTGTGTGCATGCATGCATGTCCACTTGTATGTGTGTATGTGCCTAAGTGCACTGTGCACCACATGTGTGAATGTTTGCATCTCACTCTCAGGGCAGAGAGCGAGCGGCAAAAGCCACTGATGTATTCCCCCAGTCGTTTTGAGAGGAACTTGATAGTTAATGGGGCACAAAAATGTACCTGCCTTCAGGCCATTCAGGGGTTTGGCATTTCACTTCCATTGTGCGCTGGCTCCTATATGCCACTTGTGGTCTGTTTAGTCTGTGCTTGCTTCGGTTACGTCAAAAGGAGAGCAATCTTCTTTGATCATTAGGGCTTGGCTAGGTTCACTTTAGGCTTTGTGGGTTTGTTCAACCTGTTTTTCATCTTTCAGCAATAACGACAGCTTGTGGATGGGTAACTTGTTTTTCTTTTGTCCTTTTATTTGTTGACATCTCTCACTAGATTTGTGCCTAGACCTGCCTGAGCCCAATTATAAGAAACCCACAATCTCACAAGATGCTCATCTGGAAAACAATCATTTGAAACCCCAGCGTCTCCCAAACAAAGCACTCTGTACTCAAACTCTCACAACTCTCTAATCAGCATTACTGTGAGGTAAGCAGCCATCACTCTTGACCATCAACCGTCACTGAACCCAAGCATATGCCCGTCCTTGTGTCTACAAATTATGAAAGCTTTGGGAGTAGTTAAAAACAGTACATAAACAGCATTTGTTATGACAAAGACGTGATTGACTTCTGTTTGTGCTGAAGTGACCAGGAGGAGATTTATTTGAGGTGAAGCCTGAATAACTCCAGATAAAAACAGGTACTACCTTTATATGAGATTTAAAACAAAACAAAATTATTGGTTTTTGGTTTTGGAGGAGAGTTCATCTGAAAAAATTATGAGCTAATGTGGCTAATGTTTCCTGCTCTCTCTCACACAAATGAAACTCTGATACACCACAGACACTCACAGTAAAACTTAAATGTGCAGAATGTTGACAGGAGTGGAAACAGCCTGCTCTCTCCCTCCTCTATTAACTATACCTTGCTCTTTCCGTGCCCCTGTACAGCACTCAGTACACTCCCAGGATCCTCTGACCTTCAACAAGTTTCACTTCCTCTGTAATTGTACACACACACGGTATGGCATGAACGCATGCTTAGTGCGTGGGTGCGTTTATTTTTATGCATCTGTGTATGCATGCTCGTGTCTGTCTATAAATGTGATGAACACAGAGTACCCATTCAGACTTCTAGTTAAGGTGAAGGTGTTAAGCTGATGAAAGCTTTCTCTTCCGTTGTGTGTGTGTGAACTTTACACACACACACACACACACACACACACACACACACACACACACTCCAGCAGATCCATTACATCCGGTCTAAAACCGACTTCACTAAACACTTCCGACATTGTCCTGACTGTGGAAGCGTCCAGCTGTTAGTGCATTTATCATGGAGGCTTAGAGCTGATTCTGGTTGTCTTTCTGTGCCACTGACACACAGCAGGAAGACGTTTCCTTGACTCAACAACCGGGAGAGAGGCTTTTTTAGCAGACCCATCTTCTTTCTACTCTCTCCTTTGCTCTCTGCCTACTCATGACCTTACCCCACCTGTTTTTGTGCTCCATCAGTCCTTCTAAGTAGTGCTAATTGGGCACCCTGTTTCTGAAATTTGTGGACTCACCATTCCTATTCCAGTCATTGCAGCCTCTGAACACACCAGCTACATCAGCAGTCAGCAAGTCTACACATGGGTTTTGTTCAGAGAAATGGATCTTACAAATAAAGGGGTCATAATGTCTATTGTCCATTTTAGAAATGCTCAATGTTTTTGAAATGACGTTGTGGGGAGTAAAGGTGTAAGTTGACTTAGCTAAATGCTACAGGTAAAAGACAGAATAGGATCTAAAATCTACTGGTCATACTAATTTCAGTGAGCTAAGTCACATGGAATTGATTATTATTTGAATGTAAAATATGTACAGCGTTGATATTAGGCTCTGACCTCGTCACTCCCTACAAGGACTAAGCTCAGCATAGGCAGAGATTTGGGAGTGATGATAATAACTTCCCCTGACGTGAACATAGACTCAGACCCTACAGGCGGATGCTGGAGTGGAGGTGAGTATATACATACAGCATATGTTGCAGTGAGAAGAGTATGTCACACAGACTCAAGTTGACTGGCTGAATTATATGTAGGTTGCTGTAGTTTTGCAGGTATTTTGTCATAAAGAAAAGTAGTGGACAAATTTAATTTTTGACCTGATGATGGCGCTAGATGAAAATTTAAGGGATCACAAAAGTGAATATAATTCATCCTGAGGAAACATGAATGTCTGTGCCAAACTCCATGGCAATCCACCCAATGGTTGTTGAGATATTCCGGTCTGGACCAAAAATAACCCGACATTGCCATTCCTAGAGTCATACCGCTGGCCTAGCTAGGCTAAAAAACAATGAAAATATATGTTCTGTTGTCTTTAATGGGATGTCCAAATAAAAAATAATATATCAAGTTTATCCTCTTAATAAAGCCATGCAATATGCTGTACTAGAGGTCAATCATGCCAATAAAACACTAATAAACACTCACTGCATTTTATGATGTCTATTTGGGTGAATGAGACAAAGGGGAAATTCCATTTAATGTGCCTGAAAATTAACAACGGGCAAAACCGCCACCAGATCAAAAATACATTCTTTAGTTATGGATGAATGAACAGTGTAGTGTTAGCTGAAGAAGTGGAAATATTCAATATATGCACAATATGCACTGAAAGATGCTGGCACCTGTACCGTGTGAATACTGTTGACTACACTGACGACAACACAAATCTCAAATACGAGACATCTGTATCAGACTATTCCTGGTTCCTTTTCACATGCACGAATGGTCGAACACTTTGATCACCTCAGTGTTGGGACGAAGATAACAGAGAGCTCACAGTGTTCTTTTAGTCATGTTTAAACACAAAGAGACCCCCCCCCCCCCCTTCCCCTTTTTAGTCTGTGCTGATTCACAACGGTCTGGAACCAGCCAGCTCTGGAAGCTTGTCTCCATGGAGACAAGGGTGGGAAGGAGAGTGATGATGTTGCTGGCAGAACAGCAGTCCCGAATCAGCCGTGTGTTTCAGTGTGTGTTTGTGTGGGTATAGAGGAGACAAACAGAGAGAAAGAGATGATATTTTCTCCCTAAAAATAAGGGTAATTTGGCTGTCTAGCACTGCATGTAAAGATAGCTTTTGTCCAGTCAGAGGGTGACTACGTGACGTGTCAGATCTGGGGAGAAACACAAACAGCTTGTATTGATAGGTAACGCCATGCTCAACATTGATTGATGGTACAGATTGTGACAAGCAGAGAGTGCAACCAATTTCATGTGACACGCATATTCAGATTATAGATAGCAACACAGAAGAACAAAGCAACATTTAACAACTAGCTCTCAAGCTGAAACGTCAGTATGAAGGCTTGGCCCCATCTTTCATCTCCTTTTAAAAGGGGATATTGGTAGAGGTTAGGAGTCTGAGGGGTACCATTTATAAATTCTTAAATTCAGAGGAACGAAATAACTAAACCATTTGGCAACATTGACATCAGGGGAAAATTTGACAGTTAATAGTAATGTTTGTCTCAGCTACTGTTTCCGAAACACAATTATTACATGTCCACAGAACTGGAATTTCAGGAAGCAGTTAAGATGTAGACTGTGGTGCTCACAATTTTAGTCACAATTGAGTATTTTTGTACTTGTCAGAGAAAGTATGGCAAATAGTCACAGTAATTCTTCAGTTGAATTCTAAACCACTGACACCAAAATGCCACAAGTTTGCAATTGCACACAGAGTTGCAGTGATGATAGTGATGATGATGGTGTGGTACAATGCAGGGTGAGTCAAAAAGGACAGTTTTTGTATCCACCACTGAACACTCTTTGTTTTGTTGACCTGCTGTGACCCACTTTACTAAAATGAAGCTCAAAGCTTCGGATGCCATGGTGATGGAGAGGTGTTAATAGTGTAATTTTGGACGGGGTAGAGGTGGAAAGAGAGGGGAGGATCGGTTAGTCATAGTTTAGGATGAGGTATGTGTGTTTATGAGACATGAGTGAATGGAACTCATTTGGGGATGAAGATGGAGAGATTGGTCGATAGCATGGTGTTGTGGCAAAGAATGCCACATCACTGTAATGTTACTGTGTGCACCATGTTGTCTTCCAATTTCCAGCTTCAGATTCAGAGGTTATGGGGAAAGCTAAGGGAAACATAAATTATGACATTTAGGGGCTAATTCTCAGTTTTTGCACCACTATATAGTTGTGAGAATGTATTAGACATCACAGTGAAAGCCTTAAGGTGGTTTAAAACCCACTTTCAGATTTGTGAAACCTTTATTCTATTTATGAAAACAGAAATAGAATAAATGTTTCTCTGGATGTGTTTTCTCCATCCAGACAATATTAGACCAGCTCTAGTTAAAAAAACACTTCGTAGACTTGTCAAACCTTGACTTTCTTAATATGCAGACTCGAGAGACAGTTTAAAACACAGCTGGACTAGATTAAAATAACTAGATTAACATGAAGGATATACTAAACGCAGTTTAAAACACACTTTCAGATATGCCAGATGATCGTTTTTTTAATTTGTTTTTTGGTTTGTTTGTTTTTTGACAGCAGAAAGGAAACAAGGGGAGTGAGATGCAGGTATGAAATTCAACAAAGGTCCCCAGTTGAAGACTAGAGTAACTCAACAAAAAGAGGCTTACAGGCTGGCTGTATAACGTTTGCAAGTTAGCTAGCTAGGTTAGTTAACTTATTAACTGCCAGGGTTAGCCTGCCACTCCATCGGTCTGCCTTGGCAAAACGTCAGCCCAAAAATCTCTAGAGGGCTCAAGTCATGTCACTCTTTCAGAACTGGGCAGCTCCTTCAGCGACCGGCTGCTCCACCCGCGGTGTCTGAAGGAGAGGTACCGTAGGTCCTTTCTGCCTGCTGCTGTCAGACTCTATAATCAGTACAACTCCCGGTAATCTACACTTGACTGTCAGTGTGCAGACTATTCACTACTATACTTCATCTACTGCTTTGCATTATCTTCATACATATATTGTATTCATGATGTTATCTACTTCATATGTTGCTGTGAAATATTTTTCATATACATGTATATTATATATGTGCAATATTTTTATCTTATCTATTTGTTCATACTTACAACTGCACTCAGTCACTCTATTATTTATTTCTGTCTATACTGTGTATAGGACTATTTTTCTATTTATTTTTATTGTATTTCTATATATGACACTTTTGCTGGCTGCTGCAACGCTAAAAATTTCTCCGCTGTGGGACAATAAAGGCTTATCTTATCTTATCTTATCTTAAGTCAAAGTGCAGGGACTATTTGTTGCTCACCCAGGGAAATTAAAAGGTTTTGTTGAAGTTTGAAGGCAACTTTCAACTTCTTCAACAAAGAAACGGACCAAACATCAAAAGCTGCGAGCCAGGGATGCTCAGCATCAGCCAACGGTCTCTGAACTGGTTCACTGTCTTTGAAGGTAACATGCAAGTCCTGTTTCCACCATGAGATGGCTATTTTTGTGGTTTCACTTTTTTTTTGTGCTAATGTTAATAAGCTGAAAAGCTTAATGCTCATATTGCTGTTAGTTTTCAGCTGTGTCCCACTTCTAGTAATTGTTTGTTAAAGTTTGTAGTAAGTGTGTTCGCACTGCAAAAGTGACAAAACTGAGTATTCACAAAAAAAGTGAATATATATACTGAGAATCGCTGTGTATAACGTGACATTAAAAGTAGTTAATGTACACTTTTTTAAAAATAATAGACCTTGCACAGCAGACATTTGGACTTGCCAAAGCATGAAAACGTGAGTCTCTTTACCCCTAGTGGTAAAATAGTCCCTGCAGAGTCAGGTGTTAATTCTAAATTGTAATGAAAGCAAGTGTTGATATGAAAATAGTACCTAATGGCATGCATGTTTTATTATATTTTATCCAAATACATCTGAGCACAGTGGCTAGCCAATGCCACAAAAGCCAACTGTAGCGTCCAGGTTTCAACTATATTTAAAGGCCCTACACAGCCATGGTTCATTGCCACAGGTGTTTTCACTTATTTTGCCTGATTAGACTTCAAGATCTCAAGTTTGGACAACATACACTTTTATCATTCTTATTGTTCATTGACCTCACATAACTCCCAGCATAGCTCTGTCGAATTCAACCTGAGTAGAGCACTATTCAACCAGAATAACTGAAAACACCTGTTAGAGTGTGCAGGGCCTTTAAAGACAGTTAGCTCCTGTTTTGTTGTTGCTGCTGGGAAATGCCTGTAATTTTCCAAACCCTCAAAGGAGTTGAAAAATAAACAATAGCAGCTTAATTGGTGTCTCTAATTGTTTGTGCCACTTTGTCTGTTGGTTGTCCACAGGGACAAAAAATGGTCCATCTCTGCAATACAGAGAGCAACAATAGACTTTGCAACATACATTGATCATCGCTTCTTCTGACTGTGGCAAAAACAATACATTGGAGGGTTTATGGGCAGTACTGCGATGCAAAGAACCTCCAATTAAATTGGTGTTTTCCTAACTAAAATCATGTTAAGCATAATCTTTAGAGATGTTTAGCAGATATCTAAAGTGATTTGTTCTTACAAAAGCAATGACATTGATTCTGTTGTGCCTTCAACTCTCTGTTTGCCAGAGTGAGCACGTGTAGAAGGGCTTAGCACAGCAAAAGAACTCCTTTGCCAAAGGGCTGCTAAGGGAGATAACATAGCAGAATACATTATGATGATATTAACCAAGACAATAATGACTGACGTTTAGAGCTGGAGGGGTAACAGACTTCTAGCATAATCAGATTTCTCAGCACATCACTTTAACACAAAGACATAGTGATGTAGTAGCAGGGCCTCAGGGGAAAACAAATGACATTTTAATGAACATAATAAGGCACTTCTAACATTTACAATATCCAAATATGAGTCATTCAAAGGGATATGGGTTAATAATTGTATTTCTGTAAAAATAACATGTTTTTTCTCTTCTCCAATTAATAAAAAAGATACATATTGAATCTTTATTTTGTCCTTAAACCACTTTGTACCGTGTCAGTTTTGGTCTCACGTTTTTTCCTCTCATCACCTCACTCAGGAGTGCTGCCTTTGGTTTCACTGTCTCTGCCCTCCTTAGAAAAAAGAGCTCTCTCACGCTGGCTCTCCATCTTCTGGGAATGCCATCCTGACATTAATGGCCCATTTAAGCAGGTAAATGTAATTTCATGCTGTTTCAAACAAAGTTACGTCAAGCTGTAATGGTTGGTAATGGTGCTGTGTGCTGAGTCACTGGAATAAGTTATCATCTAATTCCCAGAAAGAGAATGGCACGATCCAGATGCTATCTCTTTCAGTCATTCCATGACTCAACAACAATTTTAATTGTAGAGAACGAACGAATCACAAAACAGCTTTGATTGTCAAAGTTTGTTTACAACCAGCACGTTGAGTATTCATATGACAGTAGAGCTGTAACACTGCAGCCCATAGAGCACTTTGAATTAACAATAATAAAGCTAATAACTGTAATTTAGTTTAGTTTTTGGATGATTTGTTTCCCCAGTCCACAACTATTTTCTTTTATCCATGGGTCTCCTGTCTTTGCATTCTCAAATTTCATTACATGGGAATGTGGGAAATGTTATATAAAGCATATACTGGGAAATTGGGGCAGAGAACAGAGGTCATATGGAACAAAAGTAATGAACCTAATTCAAACTCACAACAGTACTATCATGTAAATTTTGCACCTAACCCCACTGGTTAATTAGGTTGGATAAAGATAAACACTTTGACAGTTTGAATTTTAGTCACCTTTTAAAAACCCGCTGCCATAACAACCTTGTAAATTACTTGAAGTGAGCTGTTACATTAACACACACTCATGTAAACCAGCACTTGAGGTGAACCTGACTTCCATAACAGAATCCTCAGTATTTTTTCTTCACTGCAACAGTTGACTTAGCCAAAACATCAATAATAAGGGAGCACAGACTGATCACGAAGCTACTTGTCAAAGCCCTCAAGCCGTATTTAACCATTCAATGACCGTTGGCTGTTTTGAGGTGAATCCTGACCTGGAGTACAAGTTTAGTCAGGTTTCATCACCTGTCTGAGGAATCTGAAATTAAAGGAATGTTTATGTCAAAGAAAAAAAAAAAGAAAGATTCTTTCTATCTTTTCTGGTAGATTCTTTCATTACTTTTTTCAGACATCTCTCAGCACATGCCACAGGGAAAACTTTACTTTCTCCATTTGAATTAAAGGCACTAAACCTCACCTGTTTACACTTTCTGTTTAATGTAAATTTCAGGATGAATGTGGGTTTCTATGTCCCATCTCATCATCACTGTACTGTTATTACCTGGGTTTGGGAGTGGTGACTTTATCTTAAAAGTAGTTATTTCAAAGCAGTTTCTGACGCACCATCATGACTGAGGAAGTCTGCTGTATGCCTGTTCTTGGGCTTTAAGTAACTCCCTTCCTCTGAGTCCCCTGGCAGCTCCAGCACAGTGAGACTGGATTGACTGGAGAGATCAGGCAGCCTCTGGACATTGCAGTGTCAGCAACAGCAAGGCAAGTGCAAGACTCTTCAGCACATCTACCATTCACACTGTGCTCACTCCATACAGGCCAATATTAAGACGAATACACATGTTTTTCTTAAAGCCCCTCTCCCACTAACACAGATATTTGCAAATGCATATACAGTACATGTATGCAGAGACATGTGAAAAGCATCTGCATCAGCACGCCGACCATAAAACTACAAGACGCCTCAAGAGGAAAATCAAAATGCAAAAATCGATAGTCGGCTCTCTGTCATGTTTGCATTACATGCTGCATTAATTTTCACAATAAGCAGCCAGTTGTGATGGGAGTGCTTGGAACCAGGAACAATACACTGAATAATACAATACAACAGTATTGATTTTTAAGAATGCTGCAAGAAAGCAGAATATGCCTCTGCCAATTAAAAGATGTCATGTTTACTTGCTCTAGGATGATGTGTTTGTACGGGCTTTACGCTATTTGCAGAGTGGATTAACTGACTGTGGGGAAGTGGCTCAATGTGATGCAGTTCCACAGATGGGGCAACTAGCAAAAATAATTTTGTGAGGGGATAACAATTTTTAGGCTAAACATGAATATGTTGAGAAACAGAGATGCTTTTTCCTGCATCTCACGTTTGATTTCGTGACTGTCCTCCCAAGAAGAACAGCAGCATCAGTCGTTTCAGCAAATCCCCCAAAACAACATTTGTTTACGTTCAGGTGACAAATACCTCTTAACGAACATAGGTATTATGATTTTTGTCCGTCGGAAGCAAAGGAGGAAGTGGGGTGACATTTTAGGGCCATAAAGTCCACGTCGAGGTGGATGTATATGTCAACAAAATGTGGTACTTTTAACACAGGAGACCAGTGTTTGTTTCCCATTTCCACCTATAGTCAATGTTTTTTTCTTTTAACCATGACGACGAAGGTCTCCTAACCTTACTGAAGAAGTAATTTTAACCAAAACCATGATCTTTTCCTTAAGCATGTTGTTTTTGTGCCTAAACCTATAAGCAAACCTTGACCATAACGCTGGCAGATCATGAAACCGATTTATTTTTTGTAGCAGTTTTGGAAGGCATGTGTGTCTTCCGGAGGGCGTGGACAAAGGACGTTTTTGTTGTTTCATTTGGAGGGCTTGTGAATTTATGAATATTTCAACAAATTATGTAAGATTAATTCTGCAGCATCAAGTATCATTCCTAACATCTGTACAAGCTTTGCAAATATAGAGACTGTAAGGTTTTTGCTTTCTGGTTTTCTCAGTCTTTTAAAAAGGATAGTTTCAATTTATATAATGTTCTTAAAGAGAAAGACAAGATAAGAAAGACAATAATAAAGCTATTGTTTGACTAAATCTGGAAAAAACTGACTAAATTGGTCCTCTCCTCTCCCCAAATCTAAATAATTCCTAATTAATCAAAGCTACATATCAGATTCAATGTTTTCTAGCCCTGCTGAAGAGAGGCAGGTTGCTTGTTGTGCTCATTTCTGTGTTAATATTGGTTGGTAATACAATGACTCCCCAAATGTTAGAATAAAATCGGCAGTAAAAATGGAGCCCTCCATCCTCACAGCTCTTTATCAGTCAGGGAGCACCTGTCCGGACCTGACCTGATTACTGAGGAAAGTAGGTCTGAATTTAACCCTCATTGTTGTTACACTACCAGAAAGGACACAGCTGAAAATGAGCCCCTCATCTTCTCTGTACAGGCTGGGTACAGTTAAAAAGGAACCATGGGCATGTGTATGTATGTGGTCCTGTATTTCTGTCTTGTCTGTATTTCGGCATGTGGACAGTTTTGTGAATTTGAGTGGCCATTTTGATCCGGGCTGTTCTTTCCAGGGCAATTTATGGCTCAGGACTTGGCTGTAGTTAGTGTAGGGTCCTCATAAGGATAGAAGTACAAGATACATGTGCATGTAGGTGTGTCTAAGCTTTTCCCAAGCTCTCTCTAATCGATATTGTTGAATCATCTATCCATCCATGCTCCAGTATGTGGCAGCTGAGTTTTCATGTTTTGACGTTAGATAGGCTTGAGATGAGACACACTGGCATACACTGAGGTGTGTGTCTGCAATTATATGGACAACAGCAATTTTTTCCAATTTGTAGACAAGCCTGTATCATATTTCTGGTGTGGTGCTCCATTTTAGTCACCTGTCCTGGCCCAGAGGCTTACTTGCCACATCAGAAAATGCCAAAGTGTCATCCATTTCTTGAGACCAGGCAGCCACTAAGATAACAAGGCAGCGTGCCAGTAGGATACCGCTATATGAGCAAACCTTTGATCTTTAATTGAAAATGAAGTTTTACAAATTTACTTGGTAAGGTGTTAAAAATACATTTTCATGGTGCAGAGCTTGACTTGGCATATTATCTATAGATTACTGCAGTAAAACAAGAGCTGCTGTCATAGGCAAACTGACTTAGGTAATAATGACCTTGCTTGCATTTATTGATTGCAGTTAAACATACCAGTCGATGTTAAAATGTGAAGTGAAATGAGATAGAAGTTGCATGCTGTTAATCTGTGCACTAAGGCCGTCATTGAATTGATGCTTAGCTTGGTATGATTCACTGGAGGGTTGTTTTCATGGAGGGAGCAGCATTCATCTTATGTGATGATTGATTTCTAGTGAATGGGGCGCTTGATTTCTCCCATTGTGAGCCAGGGATGGGAACCCCCTGTAGAGCTGTCTGTCAGGCCCTATCTGGCCTCTGCATACAACACATTGATCAGAGACTTTCGATCCCAAGCATGATGGATGTGAGAAGACACTTCACTGTGGAGACTCATAGGGCGGCTTTAGTCGCAGTCTGGGTAGCTGACATGTCTGAGTTACAGTTGTGGCAGAGATTCCTTCCCAGATTTACATGTACATTAGCAAAGGCTAAGCCATTTCAATGGAGGTTTTCTATTAGTGTTGCTTCTTGGATTAATGTGGACTAGTGAAATCTGCACTGTATTCCTGAAAGGACACATGCAATCTGCACAATCAATGTACCTGTCAATATATGCAAGTGGCCAATGTCTGTCTGTCGATGTCTATCTGTCGATCAGTCCAGCCGTGAAATGCTGTTGCCGTGACATTCATGTTCCCTAGAGGATTGGATGAATCTTGAATGATTACTGTACACCCCACAGCTAAGCAAGTGGGCGTTTGTGCTGTGAAATGGTGAAATGAGTATGGCTAAATCTGGGGTGCGCGCGTGTAAGTGCGGCGCTGTCCATAGTACTGAAATGGAGAGGAGAAGATCGATAGACAGACAGACAGAACACGTCACTTTGTTCATTTTCTTTAGCCTGCTTGCTTTTTGTGGTTGTAAATAGAACTTTTGGCTTTAATTCATTTTCCCCCTACACACAGACAGAAGGGAAACGACAGGGAAGTGAAGGGACAGTCAACGAGAGAGAGAGAGAGAGCCGTAAACTGCTGTTTCTACGCTCATCCCCCTGCTGATTTTGAGTGATTATTATTGCGAATCCTCTGATTAATAAATGTAAATAAATAATGCTTTGTTTGTGATGACAGTTTTGTTTAGTTTTATCAGCTAGAACAATATGCTCCAGGCATGTGGCTTTTTGATGCGTTCCATGACTTCTTCTCTCCCCCTGACCCGCCCTGAACAGCATCCTCTCCTGTGTTCTTGGACCTCCTGGTTTACAAATGAAGTACTGTCTGAAAGCAATGTGAGCAAAATTAGATTTGTGTGCATCCCTTCATGTGTCTGACTGTATTTGGATGATCAAAGTCACACTAATGGCAAATGTAACTGCAGCCAAAAGATCACAGTCTGATCCCATGACATTGTCTGGTCCTTCCCACAAGGACAAGACTCATAATGATAGAGCTGGAGACTGTAAAATTGCTTAATGTCTGCCTTTCAGGACATCAGCAAGAACCATCATTAAATTCCCACATATGTATATCTTATAATTTAAAAACAAACACATATATTCAAGTAATTACCTGGGAAACATTTATGCAGACCAGGAACAATATTATTCCCCTATTATCATTCTTTTTACATTATCAAATTATTATTATACTCACTATTCTATATATTCCTCAATATTGGTATCATTCTCTGTATTATTATCACAATATTCATGCTATTTTTGTCAAGATTGTAATTACTAGCAGCTCATTAGAGCTTCTCCAAGTAATTAAAAATGACATGGTAACTGTAAACCTTTTAATATGGATTAGTAATCATGGATGACCACAGTGACTGATAGCCTTCCAGATAACCCACTGTACTAAACCTAGCTACTCAGTGTCTCCTTACAATGATAACCTACCCCCCTCCACCACAGACTACGGGCAAGAGTACACAAAGCACACACTCAGCTGCTCAGTATCTGAAAGTGGTATATATTCTGTAAATCTTACATCCAGAATATGGGGCTTGTTTGTTGGCACAAACAAAAAAAGACAGACTAGCATGACATTTTTCATTTAGTGTGTTTTCGCCAGAGTTCAATGCAATAACAGTGCAAGCTAAATATAAAAATGGTTCAGTGGAGTGTTTGGTGATTATCTAAACAACAGCAGAAATAGTGCAGAAGGAGGAAAAGATGACACCACATTTAACTGGATATTTTTGTCTCTTTTTTTCTGTTCATGTGTCAGTCAGTCAGATAACTATCTGTGTCTCTTTCTCTCTCTTACTCCCTCTACCTCTCTTTCCTCACGCTATATTATCTGGGATGTAACGGCTGGTTTGGGGACGCTATGCCTGCCTCCTTAGCAGATTACTGCAAGGAGAGAAATGCTCCTTTTGATATGGAAATCCACCATCCCCACCAAATATAACTCCCCCTCTAAAAAGTACAGCAGGAATAGTGTGTGCATGCATTTGTAAGTTAGGTCAACAGCTATTGCCAACAAGTGAGCCAAGCCAAGTGTGTCCAAAGATAAATAAAGCTGAAAGTAGTAGCATTATTTAGTAATGCAGCATGCAAACTCTTAAGAATAGACAACACAGTTATGTCATAGCTGACATTTTGCAAAAAATAAAGCAATGGGTTGAACATACACATTCTACATTGTTATTACACATCAATTGTAACAGCTTTAGATATTTAGAATATATATATATATATTCTATATATATATATATATATATATATATATAGCAAATGTAATTCTATATTCAAATGTTATTATATATATATATATATATATAGAATAACGTTTTACTTTTTACAAAAAGAAAATTAGCTCTTTGCTACATATTTTGACATACCATTTTATCATGTTATAGTGAATAACATTTCTCATTATAGCACAATCAGTCAGTGTGTTGTAATAACAATTATTATTATCTTGAAAGCATCTTCTTATAATGAGAAACTGAGCAGATTTGTGGTGGCAGTAATGTGTTTCTTTAAACAGAGATAAACTGATGCGAATGGTTTTAAATCCTGTATGACTTTGTGGTGTTTCCCAGTGTGAGGTGTGGGGCTTATAAATCCTAATAAGCGGCTGGCTGATGGAGCTGCCTCCTGGCACAATCAATAACTGCTGCTGGCACCAAGTCACAGGAACCACACCCTGAAACACACACACACACACAAATGTGCAGAGTGTACATCAGCTGTAAGCAAAATCAAAGGTGTGCACACATCCCCATCAGCGATACTGTACATACACACTTTCTGTCACACAAAATGGAGTGAGGAGAACATATCCAGCTGCAGATTAATGTGTGAAGCAGTGTGTAATCCCTCTCTGCTCTCAGTCTGAGGACTTGGTGTTGTAGATGGGGGGAAGGTGGAGTGAAGAGAAGATGACAGAGAGGAGGATGATGGTCTTGACTAGACTGGAGGACATCATATGTCACTGGTGCTAAAGCTAGTAATCTGTCGTGAGCTTTCACTTTGGTGGAGCACAGTGCTGGGGTTAGGAAACCTTTATTGAAGGTAAATCCTGGTTCCAAATCATGTCCTCTTGTTAAAAAGACTCAGAATTGAGATCAGAAGTGATAGTGTTTACAACTTTGGTACAATATTTTGATTTTAATGTGTGCATATACTACATTTGAAGGAATTTGTGAATCACCCTAATCTTAATTTCTTTCCTATAACATTTTTATTCAATAATCAACTTTTGTTAGCGACAAGTAAAGTTTACAGCATCAACAGGTCTGTGGCATAGCTCCTCCCTATCCTGATTGTCTTAACCGCATTAAGCTTCTAATTATCGTAAATACAACCCCAATCACACCAGTTTAACTAGTTTGATTTATGCATTCATTTGATTTATTTATTATGTATTTTTTCAGTCTGATTTTATTCAGTTTGAAATAATGCATGTGCCAGAAAGACTGCAGAGCAACTAAAGCAGGACAGTGCTTCTGTACACAAACAGCAGCGAAGCCAGTGGTGATGGGAAAGTAAACTAAATTGAAGTAAATTCATCAAACTCCCTCCATTTTCCTTCACTAATGAGATGTTTCCTGTTTGCTACAAGAAAGCTTACAAACATTTACCCAGTTATCTCATGGAAATAGTCACATTATCTCATGGAAAAAGCCTTGTTGTGTCTCTTGGCCTGGGTTTTGTTGAAAAAGAAATGAATATCTCAGTGGATCTCGCCTATTTAAGTAGAGGATAGATTCATAAATATTTCAACCAGTAAACCCGTTTTCAGTGGAATTGCAAAGGGGGTGGGGTAACATACTGTAATCCTTATTAGAGCATGTCTCTAATTTGATTTCATTTTGAAACCGCCCTGCCAGTAATGTTTATGGACTGTGCAGGCTTGTGTCAGTAAAAAAACCCAGTTAAACTGATTTTCAGTGAAACTACATTCGCTCAGATTGACATCACTAAGATTATTGATGAACAATATATTCAATTCCTTTGCAAACTACCCTTTTACTTTTTACTGCGAACCATATCTGCTCAAATTACACTTCAAAACACCCAAATCTGAGATCAACTCTGGGCCCTTTCTATATGTCATCATAGCCCAACTGGTACTTGACTGATGCCTGAGTTCGTTGTGTTTTCTCCGTTGTGTTCGATCAATATTTGAGAGTTAAAAAAAATCTGATTACGATTGACTTGAGCAACTAGAGCTAGACCGATAAATCGGCCAGACTGATATGTCGGCCGATATTAGCTTGTTGCAGATATGTCGTTAACAGTGTCTTTGTTACATAGTATGTCCAGCAGAGAGCACTGGTGTTTTTTGGCAGTCAGTTTTTATTGGCCATAAACAGCAGATGTCTAACTAGCTAACAACACATACCAACTGTGCGTGTGTGTGTGTGTGTGTGTGTGTGTGTGTGTGTGTGTGTGTGTGTGTGTGTGTGTGTGGAGTGTGCCTGTGTATGTGTTTGATACATCTCAGCAGTTACCAGGAATTTATTTGTTTCGTTGTGTTTTCTCCGTTGTGTTCGTCTTTTGTTGTACATTCATGAAGTGGAGTTCTGACATTACAGCTTCAGGATAAGGCCACTTTCTTTTTCTTAAATTACATCTTTGCATATTTGTGTTCATTTTGTGTCTTTCCATTGAAAAAATATTTTGCTAGAAAATTCTGCAGATACTGGTCTTAATCTTAATTGACACCTAACAGCATGGTGGTGATGGCATACAGCTTGTCAGGAGCAGGAGGGAGGGAGGGATGGTTAACAGCAATATACCCCCCAGAATAAAGAACCTGTTGTTTAGAGGGCAATCACAACAAACCCTGCCTCTCTGTGCCTCTGGCTGTCCCTCATTTGTTTTTTCATTTGTTCTTTCATCCTCTCCATGCCTCCTTGGTTTGTCTGTTTCACTGATATCACATTGTTTTTTTTCAACCTCCCTAACTCACCCCTCCCCATCTCCCACTGTCTGTTTCTCACCCTTCGCTCACCCCACCCCTCCTTCTGATCTCTCCCTCTGTGTCACCCAGGGCTTTTTGTTCCCATTTTTTCCCCCTCTCCCTGACTCACTTGCTCTCCTCCTGCCTCATTAGCTAGATGTGGAGAGCAGTAGCTTGTTGAAGCGTGGAAGGCGTGGTCTTTCTGTCTTTTCGAAGTCAGGTTGGATATTATCAACCTTGTGTGCACGTCAGCTTTTCTTCTTCACCCTACACCTGCCTGTCTCTCCGTCTCACACACACACTTTTTACACACACACACAGACACACACACACACACACCTCGATCAACCCAGTCAGTCAGTCAGTCAGTGACGGGTGCAGTTTTGTTCTGTTCCAGTTTCCAGTAAGCTGATCCTGCTGGCAGAGGCTAGTGGGGAGACTTCCTTTTCTGGAAGGACCTGATGCATCGTGTTAATGATCCTCTCTCTCTCTCTCTTCCTCTCTCTCCCTCTCTCTCTGTCTCTCTGCTGGCCTTTCAGAGGAGTGGAGAGTCTCATTTCATATCACCACGTCTGTGCACGGAGCAACAGAAGAAATCACCCAGCCGGCAGAGTGAAGAGACTGTGTGGATCACGCCCCCTCTTCTGTCTCAACCTTACGCTCTTTCTCTCTTTCACTAACACCAGTAACACCATTTCACACTCTTCTCCTTTATTCTCCCTTTCTCTTTCTTTCTGTCTGACCCACCGATTTTCTGTCTTTTCTTATTCTGTTTATCTCTCTTCCTATGTACCATTTTTTGTGTGTCTTTGTCTCTTTTTCTTTCGGGAGAGTGTCTCCAGTCTCCAGCCTCAGGTAGGCAGCGCCACATCCAGCCAGGAATACACTCCTTCAGTATACTTCTCTCTATTTTCTTTCTTCCTTCTTTCATCATACACATCCTCCTCCTCCTCCTCATCTTCCTCCTCCGCCTCTATCTCTCTTAACTCTCCTCCACACCCTGCCTCTGAGTGCGCCGGAGAGAGTCGCCAATTGCGCACGGCAAAGGCAGCAAGTGGGAGTGGACCTCGGCGAGCGTGCTTGCAAGTGTGTGTGTGTGTGTGTGTGTGTGTGTGTGTGTGAGTGTGTGTTTGTGAACGTGGAGAGGAAGAGGAGAGGAGGAAGAGGAGGAGGAGGAGGGAGAGAGCATCAGCACAGTCCTCCCAGTCTCTCCTCTCTTCACGCACACTCCCACTCTTGCATGGAACAATCCTTCCTTCACTGCTTCTAAATGGACATTTCTGTGGCAACGTTTCACCAGTGAAGACAGCAACGGCTGCCGCTCCCCTCTACAAGCTCCTACATGCTGGATTTATAAAAAAAAAAGAAGTGAGGAGAGGAGTCGAACAGGAGGAGATCTCTGAACATGAGTGAGGAAGCTAAGGAGAAAGCAGGCGGCGGGAAAGCAGCCCATCGTAAGAAGAAAGGCAAAAAGGTATGAAAGAGGAAGAGCTTTCTTTGTCTTAGTGTGTTTCCTTTTGCTCAGTTGTTTCTTAGGCTCAGCAAAATATGTTTTATCTGTTTGTATGGGAGGTGAGAGGTTCTTGGATGAGGTGAGATTAATGGGTGAGGTTGATGAACCCATTAAAAAGTGACTGACGGTGTGTTTGATCATTGGTTTTTAATAGATTTATTTCTTTGATCATTTTTTCTGCTCAAGTCTTGATTTAACAGCGCATTTCAAATGTGTAAGATTGAGTCGGTTTGTATTATATCAGAGCCAATTTATTTAAAGTACAGCCTGTACACCTGGTTGACATTCTGTGAATTTTACTGTCAAGTGTTTTCTAATTTTTTTCTGTCATCCACAAGCTGGCATGTAGCTCTGACACACGGGAGAAATATTTGTTTAGCCTCACCTGAAATGCTACCAAAGCCCATTGAAATGCCGTCTGTCAGTCACCAGTTATTATAATCCTGAGGCTGCGACTGGTCGGTCTGGTTGTTTTTGATCTGGGTGATTGGTTGGGGGAGCAGTGGTATGTAAAGTGGAGAAAGAGCGTGTATAATTGGAGGCAAGAGGATGTCCTCAGGGGTTGGGGTGGGGGCAGGCGAATGCACACACCGCACTGGCATCTGTTGTACTGTCAAACTCCTCCACAGCTGTGTGTGTGTGCATGTGTGTGTGTGTTTATCTGAGACACATGCACTGTATGAAACATATACATAGCTGCCCTGTTGTTTTCCTCAGGAGTTGTTATTATGGCTTTTAAATTAAGGTGTTCGGAGCCACAGAAACATGTTTTGACTTATGAAGTGGAATGCTGGTTTGTGTGTGTGTGCTTGTATACTTATATGTGATTTTCAGATTGTGGTCTGCAGTTAAGCACCTTGAACATGCCTGTTGGTGGTATAAGCGTTACTTAAGCACATCTCTGCGCCTCCCATGCTGTTGTGTCAATGTGGCTAGCCTATGATAAATGTGTTTTTGTGCTGAAAGCCACTGTTACACACAGTGTCACAAAAATACACACGTTCACACACACTCACACACACACACACACACACACACACACACACACACACACACACACACACAGAGTATTTTCCAGACCATTTGAACTTGGATGGGGCTGAAGCTACATTCGAGGTGGCCCTTGAGATCAGGGATTTTGTAGGACAGGGGAAGCCCAAAGCAAAGCACAGTAAAAGCAGATAGCCACTATACGTTATACAGGACTGAGTGAATCTGTTATTGAGAAGGAGATGCATTCTGTGTTTCCCATTAATAATTTATAGCTGTTGCTGTGATATGTGCCACCCTCAGTGGTAAAGCTGTCAGTCGTGTTCCTCAATGAGAGCGAGAGACAAGATGTTCAAACTACGACACAAAGGAATGTCACACATTTAGTGGTGTAAGGACCATGTGAGCAAACTGAACCTTGTTTACCTCAAGACCAAACGAATATAAAATAACAGTTGAACAGAACAGTCGAACAGTATGAATAAAAAAAACACGAATTGTTGAAAAAAGTGCAAATATAAAGAATAATGTACATGAAAAATATCTTCAGGGGATATATTTCATGATGGCAGTTTCTTTGACCTTATGGAACCAAAATATGTAAAAAGGAGAAGGACCAACAAATTTGCCAGTCCGATATTATCAGTGAGTTTAGCGTATCAACGTAGATGTCAGCTGATAAGTAACAAAAATATTGCAGTACAGAAAATATGATATATAAGTATTAATATATATATTTATATATTTATATTTATATATAAAAACATTACATAGTTGACAAGTTGATTTTTCAACTGTAAAATATCCCACTCGTTACATATTTTGGTCACAATCAAGGGATCTTAATCAAAATGTTCGTTTATCTTATAAATTTATGTTTTAAAAAAAAGAAAAAAGGAAAAATATATGGGCAATATAATGTTATCAGATTTTTTAACTCTAGAAGTATCAATATTGGTATCAGAAATCCAGTATTGGTCAGCCTCTTCTTAATTATACACAGACAATGAAGTTTTAATAATGTTTTTAAGGTTTAACGTTAAATATCAGTTTAGAACAACCCAATATTATGACAATTCAATTCTATTTCCCCACGGATTAAGATGAAGGATGTTGGGTTAAATTCACCAGCAGGATTATCACTGAGGTCCAAAGTTCTCCATTAATGTATTTTCCCTAAGAAGCCTCGGCCCGTTATCTCTCCCACACAAGCTCCAGACTGCAGCCATGAAACTGAAAACAGCGCAGCAAAACGATGCATATTAATGTCTTTCACATATGTATGTGGTTTGTTTGTTGCGTGTGCACACGTGCAAATGCGTGTCCATGTGTGTCTGTGTTCCACTCCTTGCGCATGTGCGTGCCAGATAACTATGCCAGATGTGTTAATGATTGTAGCCATGGCAACTAGTTTCTGTTCCGAGCGAAAAATGTCGAGGGTGAGAGAGGGCAGGAGAGAGAGAGAGAGAGAGAGAAGAGGGGGAGGACTGGTGAACTTGGTGGCCAGAACAGAAATATATTTTTCATGAGGCAGCTGCTGTGATGGGAGAAGCTCAAGGATACAATCAAACATCTTTTGAGTCAAGGTCCCAGACTTACCCCGATTAAGACGGGGGTCGTAAATCAACACCAAACACAATATTGTGTTTGCCTTTTTGTGTGTGTGCTTATCTGTGTGTGTGTGTGTTTAAGTCTAGCGTGTCTGCTGTGTGTGCATTTGTGAGCGTTTGACAGTGAGTTTGTGTAGCACTTTGATGTTTCTCCAAATGCTCTATGATCTCAGAGAGGCTTAATGATAAGAATTTGATATAGTGATACAGATAATGAGGTTTACATAACACACACACACACACACACACACACACACGCACACAGACAGTATTAACAGGAATTCAGTTGATATTCCCACCACACAGAAGCTGCTGTTGGGTCAAGAGAAACCCTTTTTATTAAATATTTGTACGTGTGCGTGGGTTTGTGCGTGCATGAAGTACACGCTTGTCACTGGACATGTGGTTTGCTGTGCTCTGACGGGTTTTAGTGTAGTTACTTTAGCTGCTTAAATTGGACATGGAACGATTTTCTTGCACAAAAGAAGACAGAAATAAGAGAGAAAAATGTGCCTGCGAGATAAAAAGATCCCAGGGGACTTATATAGAAATATCTCACTTCCAGAATCCTAATAACTATAACTTAGCTCAACAAAATTCAGCTGCTTGACTAAAGTAAGAAAGAAAATGCTTATATTATCAGGACAGTAAAAATACATTTTATTTACCCTGATCTAGAGACTTACATAACTGTTCCATATGTTTATATACAATAGCCTTTACCCAAGGAAGAGCAGACACAGAGTAAACTGAGAAGTAGGAGGCTGCGGATTATTAAAGGATCTGATGTGAGCTTGTGAATTAAATTGAAATGAAAACTTAGATGATGGACAGAAAGAGTAGTGCTAAGGATAACTGTACAGTTTGCCCACATCAATGGCTTTTATAAATAAATCTCCTCCGCAAAGTAAACATATTGTTATATAAGAGACACAGCAATGCCTCCTCAGAAACACCCTAGTTTCACCAGGTTTATATCTTCCAAAAATAAACTGCCCTTTAACTGAAAGATGTGCCATATGTTTACACTTCAGATGATTGTGTAAGGACTGTGTGAGGAACGACGGTGTTTCTGTCAGAAAAACCTAAGCAGAGCCTGTTTTTAGTGTTTTCGTCAAACATGCTGATGGATGAAGACAGTTGAGAAATGTGTTTTCACTGAAACACTGAAATTCTGTCACAAACAAGCCACTACCACTGATCATATTTCTCCACAGTCAGTATATTCTGCCTCCGCTCCTCACAGTATATTTCACACTCACAAAACAACTAAAGGCAACACAGAGTTCGTTTACTTGTTGCTGTATTTTTGCTGTGAGTGACATGCAAGCTTTTATAAGCCAGCAACAAACAGCTGCTCACCAACTGAACTTTTAATGATATTTTTTATAGATTGTATATAGATAATATATATCTATATATTGTATATAGCAGCAAAAAATAACAAAGAAAAATAAAATGGTTAGATGACTTCAGATGATGATTCTTATTTTCCCCATCCTTCCACTTTTCACTGGACTGTATACATCTCTCTTTTGTGTTGCCTCTGTTGTCTTGTTCCTAATGAGACAGCCAGGCAGCAATGCTCGGGCAGCACTGTTCTTTGTCTTGGATGGAAAAACCCTGCCAGAGACAGAGAGCCCCGCGTCTGGAGGACTGGGTGAAATAAGCCGTTCTGTGACAGTGCTTTCAAAGAGAAATGGCACATCACATCCCCCAGATAACAGCAGGGCACTGGTGAATGTGCTGATGGAAGATGTGAAGTGTGCGTGCGTGTGTGTGTGTGTGTGTGTGTGTGTGTGGGGGGGGCACTAAGAGAGAGAGAGAGCAAACGAAGTGCTGCTTTTGTTTTTGAGATTAGGCTAATGGACTTGGCACAGATCAAATCCTTAAGAGGGGTAGGTTATGCTTTAAGGGCTGTTTGGGAGAGAGTATGTGGAGAAAATGTGTGTGCTTTAGGGGGAAATACAGTATACTGCTGAGTAAAGCTGAAACAGTTAATCGATTAGTTGATCAACAAAAAAACAAAAAAAAATTGATTCCCTAGTTCCAGCTTCACCAATGTGAGGATTTGCTGTTTTCCTCTGTATATCATACTTTTTTTTTTATAAAAGTGTGATGATATTGCAAGAATGAAGAAAGAAAAGAAGAAAATAAAAGCTTTTCAAATGTCAAACCTGGTTAAGAATATAGAGTATATTTAAGTCTACAAAACTTCTTTTGGGTAGATGTCAAGCTTGTTCCTCAACCTTTTGCTGGAGCACACACACACATAAAACACCAGAAAAATCAATTGAACCTGAACATTGATATTGGTATCAGGCCAAAAAATCCTGTAACCTGCGATTCCCCATCACATCACCTCCTTGGCATTCCTTATTTCTGCAGCATATCCAGGGTGAAGCATAGAAATGTGATGACTTACATAAAGCTGTACACACACACGCATGCACATGTGCTGTATCAGTTGGAGTGTGGAGGTGTGAGTAAGGGCACATGTGTGCTCCCTCAGTAGCTCTATAAATGTATGCATGCATGTGTGTAGGTGGCTGTATTCCTGCCGTCTCTGTGTGGATGTGTGTTTGGGGAGGTAGGCGTCGCAGAGCCCAGGCACAGCTGCACGCCCTGGGGAGAGGGCAGAGGGATCAGCCTGTCAGAGCTCCATCACTCTCAGATGAACTGAGATCTGTTCCTCTCTTTCCACTGAAAGAGGTAGGGAGAAAGGGATGAGGTGAAAAAGAAGACGAGGGAGCTGTCCATATCCACGAGGGATATGGACGGGAGAGGAGGAGGTGAAACAGAGAGGGCTGAAAAGGCAGACAGAAGACTGAGAAGTGCGAGTGAGGTGTGAGCTGGGGAGTGAAGGAGGAGTGTTTCTTTCTCTGTCACTCTGGAGCTCTCCCTTGATCTCCAAGCTGCTGTAGGGGAGGTTTAAGGGGCCAGCAGGCTTCATCTGAGGTGCTTGTCGGATTGTCAGCTTCAGAAACTTCAGAAACCCCCCTCCTCCCACACTTCTCCCATGTCGGAAGTGGGAGGGCTGTGTCTGACAATTTCTTTAATTTTCCAAAACCGACAATCTGACATTCACACCCAGGCAGTGGTTGGCCAGGTGTGTGGAGGTATGCGAAAGTTATTGATCTTCTCCCTTAAGCTTTCTTTTTTAATTCTTTACACAACAATTTCTGTCACTTTTTGTGTGTACAAACGAGTGCAACACTATAAAGGTCTTTGAGGAGCGATTTAACTGAAAATGTGCTTTACTACACCCTCGAGTGTGGCCTTGCCTTCCAACGTGGTAAGGTGACACATCGTACGAACTTTTCAAGTCCTTATGAGTCTGGTTGACTGGTTCCCTGACTGACCAGTTATTTGACTGATTTGCTGATGGATACAAACCTGAGGCAGCTGTTGTTGTCAGACAAAGACACGCATTTATACGCTTGAGCAGGCTTTAGTATACAGTATTTAGTATACAATACTCGCAAACAGAAACACGCAAGCACACCAGATAGAAATAGAGCAGCCAACTAACAAGGCTGTTGAAGCAGACCTAATCAACAAAAAGGCCTAACAAGGGCTCGGCACTCTTCGCTCTATCCATCCATTTCTCCACAACCCCCACACCCCCCAACCCCTCCCATCAACAAAAGCAAGCAATTTGAAGAAATGCCCTGGTGAGTTTTTTTTCTGTTCTGTCGGCGAGGATGAATCAATACCAGTGAGAGCTCAGCGCAACTTAAAATGAGTTTCTCTCCCTGTAAGAAAAGGCTAGAGCCAGCGTCGGACTGTTATCTGCTATCAGAATGCTTCTGTCTAGTAAACACATGTGAAACCCTGTCTGTAATTAAAGAAAGGTCAGGCCTCCGTCTGAAAATTAAAGTTCCGGAGTGCTGAATAATATGATGGGTTTGATTTTAATTTTAAAAATAGCCATTTCATATGAATAAAATCGCTGAATCACTACCAATTTTGAATGCACAAAGGCCCAACATTTTCAACCTGGGCTGCTTGGTGACCCAGACTGGAGTTGCTTTGAGACGTCTACAATGTAATAATGTGTGCCTTCATATCCACTCCACTGGTATTTTTCTCTGCTGGCAGTCGCTGCTGCCTGAACCCCGCAGCCTCTTCTGTTTCCCACAGCTCCGTCCGGAAGGCTCTTTACATCTCGCTCTGTTGTGCTCTTTCCATTCCTCTTCCTCCTCTTTTCCTCTCTTCTTCAAAAGACTCCACAGTGCGAGTCAGTAATGGAAAACAAGAGAGAAAAAGACAGACCCAAATAGAGAGTTCCAATGTCAGATTTAGAAACCCCTTTTATCGAGTTTGGGATCCTCTTTAAGCCTCTCCTGGTTCAGCGTCGCCATGGCAACTGTTAAATGCAACAGAGCAGGATAACAAAAGCTTTTCTTCTGTACCAAAAGCAATAACAGTGGTTTATGCTCACTGTGTTGTCTGCCGACCTTGTCGTGACCGCGGCACTGTCTCACCTTATTTCTCAATTATTTAACATCAGAGGTTTTACTATGGCTTGTATGAATGTATGAAAACTGCCAAAAACACTGTATGCAAACAGATTAAAATCGCTGGTTTATTTATAGTCCATACTTAAATGAAGCGAGTCACAGATGCACTGGCTGTTAATTGTTCTTCACAAAACATTAGCACCACAGAAATGGATGTATGAGTTGTTAATAAGGCTGAGGTCACGATGAAGGGAATTGACAAAGATCACACAGTAAAGCAGCATGGAAAAGGCATCTTGTCATGCGATGTAAATTCCTGTTTTATTGTGTTTGATGTGCAGGCTGATTGTGTGTATTCACAATAAATGCGCACAGCAAGTTGTGGTGGGTGAAAACAGTCTAGATTTCAGTTTCAGATTTCAGAGCAGTGGCCCTACCAGGACCTGAATGGTGCCAGTGACAGAAAACCCAATGTTTGTAATTAAAAGAACATTAAACATAATTTTGAAAAGGAGGAAATGCATCCCTCACTGTCCCTTTGGTTCTCAGCTGTTGTTAATTTGTGTCAGATGATGTATTGTGAGATCAGGAATACATCCACAGTGGAGCCAAGCCAGATGGCTCACCCCTGCTTCCTCCATGGGATGAAGAATGAAAGCTTGAATAAAATGGGTAAATGACATGAAAGATGAACTGTGTAATCCCAGGCAGAGGAGATAGCTGCAGTCTCTCTTAAAAAGGCCACGTGTTAAGACCCTTCTGCTGGCTCTCAGCTTGAAGATGCACTTAACAGCAGGATCTGGCTTCCTCTGAAATTCAGATTGTCTGACAGATATAGCCACAGAACTGAGGCTGTGTTTTGAAATGTAGAGCAGATTGCCAATTTAGCACTATTCATGCTAAACTGTGGCTGGGAAACCAGGTGAGGGAGACATCCGGGAGACATGCTCTACTAAGCAATATTTTTCATGGTCTAGTGTTAGTGTCAGGGTTTGCGTGTTTCAGATCAACACTCGCTCCTAGAAATTGCGTTTATATACTACTAATTTTAATTGTAGGGCAACAAATTAAATCTGGTGTCACTGTACAACATTTTGTGATAAAATCAAATTTTGCATGAACAGTGGGATCTCCATCAGCCTTCAGCAGGGGTTCCACAATGTTACACTTCCCCTTGTTCATGATTTTGTGGTTTTTCCCAGGCTGTCTGGTGGCAGGGGCAACCCTATCAGTGGGGCTCCTGAAACAGCACCAAGAAGAGATGCGTGGGTGGAGGGAAGTATGCCGACTGGGAGGACCATGTTAAATGCTCCCCTTTTCAGATTTCAGTTCAGGGATGACAGCAGCGTAACGTGAGCCCCAAGGCAACATCACCTGAGCCAGATGGTACACTAGTATCGGGGGAAGAGGATTGGAAGGAATGAGTAAGTAAGAGGTGTGGTAGAGGATGATGATGATCGATGAGAGACAGGAGAAGACCGGGAGAATCGCATCTTTAAAAGAGCAAAAAGTGTAGAGATTCACGACAAGTGAAACCACAGGGGGAGCGTGAGATGTTAAGCATGGGAAAGAGTGGGAGGAGAGGAGTTGTAGGTGAAGTGGATGAGTGTAAGAATGTATGCAAGTGAATGCTCACATGTACACCAAAAATAAACCCCTACAGGCATGCATGAGATCTCTATTCCCAGGGGCTTCAGTGACAGTTATGGTACCATTCAGTACAGAGCAGTTTTCTCTACCACAGTATTACGTAACTCAAGAAATCATCTCCTTGCTGCTGTAGTGAAACTGTGACATTTGTCAGGTTTCAGTGTAAGAACAAAAATGTGCACCTCATCTTTTCTGTAACACTCTCTGCCTTCCTCTCACAGCTACAGAGTGGAAGGAGCCAGATGGATTATGATTTGCTTGATATTGATATTGATAACTCATTTTCTGTTGCAGACAGACCATTGTGGTTTTGATATGATGATATTCCATGCTTCTTGGGGATGGAGTAAAAGGTGCCTGTCTGCTTGCCATTTATCTGGCCCTCCTTTTGTCCGGAGACATTTTGGACTTTTTCCGAGCCAGTCAATTTGTCTAATGCTGCTACAAGCAAACTTCAATCATTAATGATCAGACAATCTCAGTCTTTATTACCATGATGAAAACCTTCAGCCCTCCTCTCCTCTCTCCAACACACCATCCATTCCCCACATCATTGACTTTAATGAGGAGCTGGCAGTGGTTATATGTGCTCAGTCATTTCCCCATACACCTGCTTCGCTCAGCAACACACATCCCAAGATGTTATTCCTGTTCGACCGAAGACCTCCATTTATGATGTCCTCTGTACGAACAACAGTGATGTAATGGCCCCTTAAATGAAAAAGCTGCATGCCACTGGGACAACTTTGACTATCCTGTTTCAGATTCCCGAGGATAGTTGGGGATGCAACCATCTTTTCCCCAAGCCATCACTTATTTTCTGTCTCGATAACGCTGAACACAGAATAAAGGGGTTGTCACTGGCATGGTTTTGTTATTGTTGTCAGACGACAGCATGAGCATTAGATAGTGATTTGATTGATTGATAAATGCTTCCTGCTAACTGGCAAAGAGTAATTTCTGGGTAGCTGTGTTGAGAACCTTGACAGAAAGTTGGCTTCAAATCACAGCTGCTACGTGGGAGTGCTCAACTATGTCTGTGAAGGTTGACAATCATATCAGCATTTTTGACAAGTTCTGTTTTCTCTGTCAACACTATAACACTGGCATTTTCTATTAGGACTATGGAGAGTGTTTTTTAAAAGCTCCATTTTCTGCGTTGGAAAGCACCGGTTTAGTATGGATGGTTACCTGAAACAGTGTGTGAGTGCAAATTATGGATTTTGAAATTGATCATTGATCATGGCCTCAGTGCAGAGTGCTCCCTAGCCACAGTTGCCATTGTGTCTGAACTGTGTTTACTGGGCTTGCAATAAGCTGAGGCGTGAAAGTAGCATTGCCCGAGGCTCAGATGAGGCATGTGGGAGGAGGGATAGCATGGTAATTTTTACAATATATATTTATATATTATGTGTGTTTCCATTTAGTTTTGTGTGTGCCCCAGTGGTTCTGCAGAGGGCTGGTGTGTGTGTGGGTCGGTTTCTAATAACAGTCACAGGGTTTCTCCTGCCCTGTGGTCAGTGACAGTACACACGCAATGTGACAACCTCCAGCTGTGAGGGTGTGAGCCTGTTAATGAGATGCCCTCTGGACCTGTATGTATGTGTGTGTTTGCATGAGTATGTACGTATGTGTGCATTTGTTTGTTAATGGAACAACCTGGACATCTTACATGATTATTCTGTCATCAGCTGCCATACCAAACATCATAACAGTGCTGCAGATACATTGTTGAGCCAGTAATTAAATTAAAATGGGCCTTGCCACCTATTTTAATGGGATAACATAAAGCAAATTGGTAATTAAAGCTAAAAGGCAAATTCAGTGTTTATTGCTCTTAAATTGAAGGAATAGTTCAACATTTTGGGAAATATCTTTGTTTGTTTTCTTGCCGAGACAAGATTGATACCACTCTCATCCACTACATATGAAGCTGCAGCCAGTTAGCTTAGCTTAGCACAAAGACTGGAAACAAGGGGAAACAGCTAGCCTGGCTCTGTCCAAAGGTAACAAAATCTGCCTACCAGCAGATATACCTGTATACATAAGCCCTTGTAAAACAGCAAATTGTTGTCTTTGCACTTTGCTTTTGTACAGACTAAACAAACGTGATACAGAGTGTTAACTAGTGAGCTTTAGAGGTGCTGGCAGGCAGATTTTGTTACCTTTGGACAGAGCCAGGCTAGCTGTTCCCCTATATACCAGTCTTTATGCTAAGCTCAGATAGCCGGCTGCTGGTGGTAGCTTCATACTCAGCATAGAGACATGTGAGTGGTGTCAATCTTCTCATCTAACCCTCAGGCAAGAATGCTTTTAATTAAAGTGACTGCATTAAACATAACATTGTGCCTTACAAATTCAGTTTTTGAATTAATTAATTTATATATATATATATTTAAATCCAACAATTTTATGTGATCATACAGTTAAAATAGTCTTTATATATACATTCAGTACAAGCAGGGGGAGTGAAAATGAATTGCTCCTGGTTCTGGGTGATTTGATGTGATTAATATGAGTAGGTAGAAAATGAAGGGAGGGAGGGGGCATGTGGGCAGTATTGTGGGATACAGCAGAGAGGATGTGAGGATGATGTGATGGTCTCTGGGAGGCAGCTGGGGAAAGAAGGAGCTGAGGGAGCAGGGAGGAGAGAGGATGGCCGAGTCTTCACCGACTTGTGTCATGAATACATCACTGCAGAGATCTCCTTGCTGTCTACCCCAGCATAGACCAGTATGCTTTCATAGTTATAGCTCATCCCAGATGGCCTAGTTTACCCACAGAGAATAAGCCAAGCCGTAATTTACCAGCTGGGAACTCTTTATGATTGCTTCATCCATCATCAATTACCCAGCACAATGAAGTCAAACACTTATAGGGTATGCAGGGGAAATTCCCGATATTGAATATTACCTGCATGAACAGCAGAAAAACAATGTTAAAAGGAAGATGGATGAAACTGGAGAGCAAAGCCAAGTAATTACCTACATATGTATACAGAGTTTTTGGTGACTATATTACAGTACAAGTACCTGAATCCTCATTAAACATAAAATGCCCGTCCACAAATCACTGCCCTCTTTCATACAGTTGCAGAGGAGGGTGTTATATAAAAGCGAGTGGGAAGACAAGATCAGCGCCAAAAAAAACATAATAATATTGAGCCAAAATTACTAAATGATGTGGTCTTGTCAGCTCAGTACAGTACTGCACACCCATACAGACAGTAATGGAGTTGTAAGGGAACAAAGAGAAACCATTTCCTCCCTCAGTGTCATTAAACAATGGAGACATCCTCCTCGCTGGCCAGGACAGAGAGGGATTGAGTGGTTCTGGAAAGGCCTATGTTTCACTATGGCTGTGATTGATAATGTTATTCGTCATGGCTTGCATGCGTCTGCGTGTCTGTTTCTTTATTACAGAGGCATGTGAAAGGCACAGAAACGAAGGAGGAGACAGAAAGTACAATAGTGCAATTGAGAGCCAAACATAAAATATCTGTTTTTCTCTGCAGAGAAGTAATTAACACCTTCCTGGACTTACACAGGTCAGAAAGTAATGTAAACATGTAATTCAGGATCACTCACTTAAGCCTTAAACCTCTTGAGTCCTCTGGAACATATGATTGTCTATCGATCCGTGGCCACAGCTCAACAATCTCCATGAGAGATCTTTATCATTCTGCCGTAAAGGTAAAACAAGTAGAGTTTGTCAAGCCAAAGACATTAGTGCATTAGCAAAGACACAAATCTCTTTAATATCTCTAATATTTTTTCTGTTCTTGTGGCAATTTTCTGAGGTGTGTCTTTCCCAGCCATCTTTGTCCAAACATACTTCTTTAAGACATTTTAATTTACACATAATGTGCTTAAAGGTATCAATATTTAATACTTAATATTAGTCAGTAACATTAAGCAGGACTTCTGTTTCCTTCAAAAATATGATGTATGTTTTGTTTTCCTCTTACACCCTTTATTTGCAAATATCATATTCCATATCCACAAAAATAAATAAAATTTCAATGTAATTCTGAAGGAATTGAAAGGAAGTAGGAGAAGGAAGTGGACGAGGTGGGTTGAGATTACATGCTGTTTTGTGCTTTTGTTTGTAATTGCAAATTATTGTTTGCAGACAGTGTTGATTGTTCTAATTCTTCAGTACTGAATGCCAAATGTATTATTTGGACGGATAAATAAAGGCGTAATTTGGTGGGACTTCCTGTGATGTAGCCAGATAGCAGGCATGTGTAGAATGCTCTCTCAGATTTGGAGGAAGATCTCCTTTTGTGTGCTCAGTCTTGCGTTAGGGCCCCTTTAAACTGTGTGATTTTGGGCTGTCCAAGATGAAGGTTGAGAATTGTAGAGAAAAATAAAAGCTTTGGTTCTCTGTTGTCTTAGATTATACTGTACTTGTAGTGTATCTGAGGCAAGTCCACCGCCGATTTACTGTAGAGCTTCAGTGACTAAAGACAGCCTTTGTCAGAAATTTCAAACCAAAATCCCATAATTTGAATGCTGCTGCGACCCACCCACGACCCACACCCTATCCCATCAGAATACGACCTAAAATGATGCAGAATACACTGGAGAGTTCGCATAATGCTACTGCTAAAAACATGCTTACCTTAAACTCGCTTTTCAGAATTGGCATTCCAGGTTGCCCTCTTTTCTTTGGCCACTATCGTTTCCACGCTCTCCTTTTCCTCCTTTTTTCTGCTTTTTGGATGCATAGCAGTGTCAGCGCTGTGGCCAAAGCTTTGTTTATTATTTTGCTATATTTTCAAAACACGAGAACAGTGCAATTAAATGACACAAGTTGCAACCAAGACTTTTTTAGACCCATTTTGCACAGTGTGATATGCAATGAAGTCGTAGGATTGTTTTTAGCCGCCTTTCCTCGTCTGTGCTCAGTCATGAACTTGTCTTGGACTTGACTCACTGCACTCGACTACATCCCTGTATGTAAGACATGAAGTTTGAGGCATCCTCTTGAGCAACTGACTACTGAAGCGTCTCCAGGGTTCCCCTTGTGCCCTACTTGAGACATCCAGATGGCAAAAAATGTTAAAAATGTATTACTTACCCAAAGAAGCATAGCCAGAAAGACATTTCAAGCTGCATATTTTAATTATCCACATATCATCTATTCAGTGATCTCTGAGAAGTGCCATCCTCCATATTACTATCTGCTACAAGACAGCACTGCTGGAATTTAATTTAATCTAATTCTGGTATTTAATTCTTAATCTGGTATTTAATTCAATAATATCAACGCCCAGATCGTTTTCTGATTAGCGTCGCTGCAATAATGGCCCTGCACAAAACTTCCCATAGATTTCAGAAAAAATATTATTTCCTAACTGAAACTGGCAGCTAATTGTCTGCTTTACCAGCACAGTCACAGTTAGATTGGAAAAAGACAGCATTAGTATTGACCCTACATAGGCCTGTGACTGGGTAATGTGCTGAGAGCTGAAGAGATGTGGCTGACAGTGTGGTAGGCAGAGGCAAATGAAGTTAACGTGACTTCTGCTCCACTTTTGAAATCAGCACCTAAGTTAGTTTACACTCAAGAGCAGTTTAACTGTTTGGGTGTGATAAATCACAGCAAACAAGGGTGGAAACAAGCCAGGGGCATTTGAGGCTAAGACAGAGCAGATACCACTCTTTTTGGTGGCTCTCTTGGATGAAATATCCATAAAACTTTGTAGTTTGATTAGCCGACTGAAGAGTGTTTCATATGAAACTCTGAAGGGATTTTCTCCAGTGCCATTGGGTCGGGATGAGATTGGAGAGGAGGAATGATCTTCACTTTACAGTGGGGCTGTACCTTATTATTCCATCTATAATACCAGCTAATTGGAGCTGTCAGACTGCTGATAATCTGTATTAGAGTGCGCCATTCAAAAGGCACCACACAACCTCAACATTTCTAAGAGAGATGATTAGAGAGTGAGTGTGTGTGAGGCAGAAAGAATAAAACAAATCATGCAGCTTGTGAGTGAAAAAGGCCGAACCCAACAGTAGTTTGTCTGACAGAAAATGTAATGAAATAGATTGCTAATTCAAGAATTCTCCTCTGCTCTTTCTTTCTGTCTTTGAACACTTTTGAAGCCAAGACTATTGATGACAGCCTGTGGCTCCAAGGCCCGAACAATAGCATATTCTTGTGATGTTGTTGATGTCTTTAAGTAGAAGTAGCTTAAAATGATCTAACTTTGATAAGTTACTTCGTGACACCAACTTCCTTCAATCAATGTATCCATCCATCCATCCATCCATCTGTCCGTCCATCTTCATCTGCCTCTCAAACGAAAGCAAAACCTTCCACCTTCTGGCTCTCCGGCTCAGTGCAATAAAACATTATCCACTATCTGACCTCCTTTTCTCTTCACACTGGCTGCCTCCCGCTGCACATCTCTCTCTCTCTTTTTCTCTCAGTGTCTTCTTTGTTTTTGCTTTTCCTCCCTCACTGTCAGCCTGCTCGTTTTCTCGCAGCTGCCTCAGAGTGACAGGAAGGAACTGTGAATACCTGATGGAGGGTAGAATTTTTGACTAAGAAGCCTAGTAACACACACACCCTCACACACCCTCACACACACACACACACACACACACACACACACACACACACAGACACACTGTCTTACCATCAAAGCTCCTATCATTCTCTGTCTGCCGACAAAGCCAGATCACTGGGCAGCCGAGGACAGAGAGAGAGAGGTAGAAGACGAGGTGAGAGAGTAAGAGGTTGGAGACAGACTGTTGAAATGTTCTTTGTGTGTCCGGGCATCACTACGTGTATATGTGCTTGTCTGTGCTTCACAAAGCTGTAGCGGAAATGTGTGTGTTATGCCGAGTCCTATGTCTATTTCCTCTCTTGGCATAGCCAGCAGCCACTCAGCCCAGCATGTGGCATCTGGAACCTGCCTGCAAGCACACTCTAACAAGGCCTCCAGAGAGAGAGAGAGTGTGTGTGTGTGTGTGTGTGTGTGTTTGTTACTGTGTATGATGGAGAAAATGTCTGTCCATCTGGGCTACAAATGTGCATTTCTACAGTTTCTACTGTTGCGTTGCCGTATGTTGGTTCTAATGTACAGCAGATAGCATTAGCAATGTTACAGGTCAGACGGATGGTGTTTCCTGCTGTCGACGAGGATAGACCTCTCTCTCTCTCTCTCTCTCTCTCTCTCTCTCTCTCTCTCTCTCTCTGTCTGTGCCCCTGTCTCAGTCGCTCACCTCCTCTGTCTGGGTCAGCCAGTGATACTTTATCATCTGTTCCCTTCCAAAACATTCATCAGCGCATGTGTCTGCAACCGCAACAGCATATGGCTGCATGAAACAAAGCTTAAAACTGAACAAATTAGCTATGTTTGCACAAGATGTGGTATTAAAAAACTTTATCAGTATGGCCAGCTGTTTGCTAAAAAAAGATTTTAAACGGCACATTTTAATCTAATGCATTGTCATTTAAGCCGGGGTCATGCACTTGGTTTTTTTCCAGCCACTGTTTGCATATGCTTGACAGCAAAAACCATTTCCCTCCTTTTGTGACTGCAAAGTTTAACAAACACTGTCTTAGTGTGTTTATAACAGTTTACAGAGACTCTTCGTGGAAGCATAACAGTTTCTTTATGGGAACGGTAACAGTTATAAGCACAGAGTCATCACCAGACTGTGTCTATATCCTGATTTGGAACTGAAGAAAAATCAAAAAATCTATTTTATTTTCCCAGCTGAGGCCACAATGTGCTTAAACAGTCAATCATATGAGCCATCCTTTTAAGAGGAATCTGTGTTGGCTTAAAAATGGATTCAAATGACTGGCAGCCCAGCCCTAAAGTAGTTAAATATGTCAGATGCAGTTGTGTCTGACATATTTTTGATCCAGCTGTAGGCTTGTATATAAGACAAACAGTGAAAGACAGGAGGCATCAGGTGTGCACTGAGATGGCCTATTCTGAATTTGTAGCATATAAACAACACTTTGATTCCAGGGGGTTTGAAAACATCTGGACTGGAGTGCCAGTAGCAGGACGCATGTTTTTCTCTTCCCTTGTGATGGTCTATTCGCGGCTCCCATGTGCCTGAATGTTCCTGTCCCTGTTTCCATGGAGACCGAAAGAGGTGTGGAGAATCCTGAAGCCCTTCTGTGGTCACTGGCTTTGTCATACGTGCTGCCAGCCGCCACCACTTACCTTTAATAGCCCTTCACAGCCGGCCGCTTTGCAAAGGCACAATTTCTTAATTAGAAAGAACAGGTGGTTGTACTATTTCTGGACCATATCCAGTGCCTTTATTTTAAAAATGTCTAAAATATCAAATATTGTGCTTTAACTCATGCAAATGAACACAGTCACAAGTTGTCACTTTCAGAGAGCTTCAAATGTGTTGCTTTGAGACATGAAGTCACCTCAACAATAAGTCCAATAAAAATTATTCTAATAGAAATTCCCACCAGCAGGCACAGCTGAATGCTCCTGCTCTACACTCCTCCGTAATTTTGATCTGAATTATGACAGTAATACTCCCTTTCCATCCCTCCTGTTGTTCTCTTACACAATGGCATTGACCCGCTCTATTGTCTGTGGGGTTGTGTCCTCCTTTTCAGCACTGAGAGGCTCATTTGTTGATCTCCTAACTAGATTAGAGCTTGTCTGATTAACTGCCTGTAACCCCTGCTGCTACTTGTCGCTCAACTGGGTTGGGCAGGGCTTTATACACACTCTCAATGTCCCGGCTTTAGTCGGTTCATGGCCTTCGATACACTTTCCCTTTTTGCACCTGGTGCACTTGCGGACAATGTCAGACACAGTCAGGATTAACTGAAGATGCAAAGAGTTGAAGGGGTGAGTTTAAAAGCGCACTCACATGGACTTGAATGAATTTACATGTCAGTGATTTCCTGTATGAAGACCTACTTACAGTACATTTTCTCACAGAGTTGCTAACGCTTGGCTAACAGGGCTGTGGTTTTGCTAATTAGAACACATTGGTAACCTATTTATCTGCTTGTTGGATAAGTCAGTTTGGATTTAAGTAAAGGTGAGGTCACGTTAGGCAGGATCCATGTGGGTGTCTTTTGTCACTACGTTGACAGCTAATGAGGTGAAACACTTGGAATACCTGATCTAGTTTACCAAGATGTATGTTCTTTTAAGGTAGCTCTCTAATAAAACTGCTTTGTCACAAACATACTATATTAACCTTTAAGGCATAGATTGATAGAGGATCTTGGCCCAAGGGACTTCCTGTTTCCCCTTTGACCCATCACCTTTTCATTCTGGCCTCTGGCTAAGTTACCATGACAGGTTGAACTCTAAGGATGAAAAGGTGAGGACACGATATGAAGGGGTTGAGGGAGGCGAGTCACAGCGGGGTTTTCAGACAGAAAGATACACGCATGGCCGGACAAATGTTTGCCTCCGAGTGCTGGAGCTGGGGTGACAGCCATCGTGTGGGGACTAGGGACAATGGGCTGAGGGAGAATTGTGTGCATGTCTGTGTATGGCCTTTGCAGCAATACTCCCCACGCTATCCAATCACTCAGGCCGTCTACTGGAGTGACATTTCAGGAAATTTTCACTGATGTGGGACTGGGGCCCCAGCTGTCAAGACGGAGCAGCAGGGAGGGGTTGGGTGGGGTGAAATGAGTAGGAGAGAGAGAGAGAGAGAGGAGCGTTGGATGTTGCTTATCAGACTTAGCAAGATCTCGCAGCTTTATGGCTTATGGGAGAGAACATTGATAAGTTCTCCCTGTTCCTTTCTTTCTCTGTCTCTGTGCCTTATTGCTTTCAGTGATAGAGTGAATGATAGCCTCTCTGTGATGTTAGCAGCATAAGACTTATCTCACAGAATGACTTTGGTTTTGTTTTCTGAGCTACCTAAGATGAGATAAATGATGCTTTCAGTTCCACATTTATGAAACCGCATCAGTGCATTGAATATAGATGAGTTTCTGGTCAGGAGAGAGTGTTTGTGTTCAAGTACTCTAAGTGGTTGTACCAACATTTCAGTATATAGTGTTTATTGTCCGATGCTTCCTTAAGTGTTTCATTGATGAATTTAGGCAAAATTTTAAGTGATTGTATGTAATATTTTAAAAACGTAGTAAACACTTAATTTTATTTTAGCTCATACACTTTGATGGATAGAAATCTCTCTTTTTTTACATGTATGCGTGGTAGAAGGCATGGGATAGAAATGTTGGGGAACAGTCTTCAACTTTGTAGGGTGGTTAGTGAGAGGACTTGACATTTACACCACCTCTGTCTTGCCCTACACCACAACTCTTTGCAAACCATCCAGTGAGTGTGTGCGTGTATGTGTTTTTGCATGGCGATCATTGCTAAGGTGTGAGAAAGATGAGGTTATTGGATGCGTGTGACCCAGACTTTGTATGTACAGTATGTATGCTTGCACACTTACAGAGTTTGCTGCTCAGCTATCACTGTGCAAACACAATTAGCTGATTTCCATCCAATTAAAACTTCAGTAAACTCTATCTGTAACCTTTCCATGCTCTTTCATTTCCAGATACCATATCAGACGGCATTTCGACCTTTTGGCAACGCTAATACGAGAAATGGAATGAGCTAAGTGTAGTAGTGCTACGTTTCCATGTCTGGATGGCTAGCTCCTCTGGCCGACTTTCGGCCTCTTCTTTCCAGTGATTGAAAATGAAGCCTGCATGTGATCAAACGTCCAAGCTGTTACTGTTACCAGGCCAGAGGTTACTACTGGAAAACTCGGGCTTCATTCCAGTTGGTAAATTATATTCCACTCTCACCCTACATGTGTATATTTTGATGGAAAACATCTCCAGGAAGTATAGCTGGTCACAGAGCAGTGGAAATGGAAATGTTTGAAAAACACAATTTTGGCTGAAAGGAATTTGTCTACATTGCCTACATGGCAAACTTGTTGTAAACCTTTTCACATAACATTCTGTCTGCTGGACTATATAAGTGTGTATCCCACCTGTTTGGCATCATTAACAGAGCAACGTAATTGATAGCATTGAGAAACTGATAGTATTTATGTGTCGCCTTGCTTTGAGGATAATGCTAAAAATAGAGAAAGTTGCACTGATCTTACAGTTGGTTATTTAGTTTTATTTTATTGAGCGTTGCTCTGACGTGCATGTATCTCATTGCGAAACCTGATATGCATTGCAACTTAACGACTGACTTTACAAGTTCACTTACCAGTATCTTGTTAAATCACTTGTACAGTACATTGGCTTAGATACATTGGCACAGCATTCAGAGGAATATATACACTTTACCAAATACCTTTGAGTGATAGGTGTATAAAAGAATATTGTGTGCACTGTGATACCAGAAACTTGGAGTATGGTAAATATCTCCAGGCTCAAAAAAAAAATACAGACTGTAAATGCTAAGGTGGCAGATGACCTTTCGTCTGTGAACAAACGCAATGGCATGTGAGTGTGTAAGTGTGTGTAAATGTATTTGTGCGTGCTTCAGTTTGTGTGTACTCGCACAGTAACACAAGACTTTGGGGCTCTTTGGGTCCAGCAGTACTTTCCAGGTGGTTGCTTTGTGTGTCCGTGCGTGTGTGTGTGTGTGTGTGTGATGATACTTTGATATGGGGCTGGCGTACTGTGCGAGAGTGAGCGAGGCTCCCCAGGCACAGCGCTTCTTGGCACATCTCTATGATCCCATCATGACGGGGAAACTCGACACTGGGGAGGATATTCCACTGCCCAGCAGCTAGGGGAGAGTAACAAGGCTGCACAAACACACAGCTCCTGCAATTCCAGTGACAGGGTCTGGTGAGGTCACACCCACACAATCACAGAGGGCTTCACACACTCCTGAACTTTGTCACTTAAACACTGAAACTAATGTGCAGGGCAAACTCCTTGCTGAAGTATGCAAAATACATACACCTCAACACACAAAAATATATATACTGTATATATACACACACACACATATATATATATATATATATATATGTATATATAAATACATACACATGCACACACCCCCAGCCCATGACTGCACTAATGAACACTCAAATTGCTGAGCGGACAGTGATATGATTGGCCGAGAGAAAGCATTACACCAGCACATTCAGGCATATGGCATGTGGACCCACTGATGGGCACACACATATGGTGCTGGTGGCTTCTGCTGCTTCACATGGGAGGAAGGCACTGTGCTCGCCTTTGATCAGACTCCAAATCACAGAGCACAGCACACAAAGTACAGCCTAAAAATCTCTAACTGTTTGGGTTGCATCATTTTGTCTCATTATTTAAAAAAAAAAATTCAATTCTGCCTCGTGCAGCTCCCTTCAGTTGTTGTGATTTTGCAATCACAGGATTTATTTTAAAAAATTAACAAAACACTGCAGTTTTTTCACAATGTATTACAATCTACAGTTGCACAGTTGTTTCATGGAAAAGGGAGTCCATTGGCCGCAAAGCTATACGCTAATGAACACAGCAATGATTTGTGTTAAAGTTGAAATTTATGTTTTAAAGTTTTCCACACACACATAAACAAACAGGTTTGGTTTTGCAATTTTAATTTTGAAACTAAAATAATTATACATTTGAGACATTGTGGGGGGAAAATATAATTTAGGGACACTAATTGTATTTGTTTTTATCTGTTTTTATATCGTTTCTTCATTTTTTAAATAAACATAACTTAACATAAATAAAAAATGGGACTATGTTATATATTCCTGGAGTCCACATAAATATATTCCACTAATACATATAATAAAATATTCTCACAATTAGACTCAACTCCGCCTTACAATATCAACGATAAACACTGAGACAAAACAATATAATAACTCAAAAACCTATCTAGTAATTAATCATATTTGCATGCATTGACTACAGCATTAAATGTGTTACGCTTATGGAGAAAACTGTTGCAGTTCTCAGTGTTTTAACACCCTCCTAATTTCCCACGTCAGCAAAATCAACCTCCAGTTACCATGGCAACTTTTGTTTTCTTGATGTTTCCTGTGTGTCAAGTTCCCAGAATATCCCACCGACTCGCCTACCAGAGAGTTCCTGAGGACCCTGTCTATAACTGTTAAGGGACTGTATTGTAATAGGAAGCTGTCACCATGGTGACCAGAGGTTTATATGCTGGATCTGGTATCTGTGATTGACTGGAGTGACAGGGTCATGACCTGTGAGGCTTTAGTCATCATATCCTCCATATTCAGCCATCAACAGGTTGCTAATTTGCCTGTCTCTCCTTCTCTTTATTGTTTCTCACCATCAGTTAAGATGAATTTTGTCAGCGAATCACATGTTTTGTATTCTTGTATGTATTCTTCACTCTCCACTGCCCTCCCATTAGATTCAGGATATCCGAGTAGAAACGCCACAGTTGTTTCCTAATGTTTTCAATTAAAAACCACTCAGGACGACTCATAATGGTTACCATCAGGAAACTGTGTTTTATTAATGCCCAAATTGAAGTTTCTCCTCAACCACAAATGTAATCATTCTGTCCATTTCCTGGACCACATAATGCAATTGGACTAACTGTAGCCACAGCAATATACTTAGAATTAAGAGACACATTTAATAGAGAAGTGCACATGAGAACCATAGAACATTTTTGTTAGCAATATAATGAAAACTTTGCATTGCTTTTAAATAATTGCCCTGCAGAGTTTAGAAACTGCCAGATGACCATTATGTTTTTAGCTCTTTTGTACAACATATTGCCTACATTTTAAAGCTGCTCGGCTGTATTGTGCCTTGGTGAAATGACTCATTGCAGTACGATATGCTGATATAAAGCAGCCCGTGAATAGGAAGACGCTGGGTGTGATTGTGCAAGGCCGTGTATTACTGTTCCCAACAGACCGTGAAATTGTTTATTCTTCTGCTGCCATTTCTGTGTAAAACAGAAAAGGGATCACTTCCCCGAAGTGCACAGCCGTCACAGTCAGACCGCCACTTGTTTCAGCCAAGAAATTAACTCCCCATTGATTACCGGAAATTCTTAATCAACAGGCAACTGTGTTTGTTCTGGTTGTTATTTGGATATGCAACTAAAGTCATTGCAATAGCCTGGAGATATTGTCTGCAAAGAAAAGCTTCAACCTATTAAAATTATTTATTATATTTTCTCGCTTCTCCTCTTAGTGACTTTGTTTGTTCCACAACAGTAGCTTCGTAGTGAAATGGCGGATAACTCAACATGGATGTGAGCAGTTTTTCTAGTATTTTCTCATTCTTGTCAGGTTAAATGAACCCTTTCTCGGGTAGTTCAAAATGAAATATATTGCAGTTTGTGCTTGTGAGTGGTTTCTGAGTTGTAAATATGACTGCTTTGCTTCCACCGAACCAGATAGTGGTTTTAAAATGCTTGAAAATGTGGCTAATGTTTGACATTTGTGGCTCGATAAAGCCATGTGAAACCTGGAGACCTAGATTATGGGCTTCGAATGCACACTACTTCCACTGGTGTAATAGAAACGTAAATCCAGGTGTTTTTGTTTCATGTGTAAATCCCACTTGCCCCCAGTGGTTAATCCTGGTGTAACCTGTAACACATAACAGTGGACAGGTACACTGCCTGCTCCACTGTTAACGCTGTATGAATCATCATATTTTAAAAGCTTGCTTTGATGTTTGAGTTGATATAAATTCTGTCTGGTTTCTCTGTGCAGTGATATGAGGGCTTGTTTTTTAATCTTATTTTAATCATCTAAAGCTCTGTGATCTTCCCTCTTCGCATTGTGACCACATTTTCAGTAACAGAAAGCGTTTTTCTGTTGATGAATTTATTTAGTGGCCTCAATATGACCCATGTAATCTGTATTTGGGAGTGTGCAGCTCCCTTTGTCTTTCTGCCTATCACTGCATATGAAAAAATACCCATTCATTTCTCCTCACCAAGGTAAATAAAAAGAACATACCTCCCCATGCAGTCAGTCAAATGTTTAAGACCCCTCCTTTAAAGCCTAGTGCTACACTCTGCCTGTGCGTGTGTGTAATGTGTGTTAGTGTGCTTATCCCCTCCACTATGAATGTCTGTCTGCCCCTCAGTGGGGAAACCATGGAAGGACATTTTGGTCTGGTTTGAAGGGGACCGCTTGGTCGTGACACACATTTAGGTAGGTTATTGGTAGCTAACTGGGTTAAAGCGCACGCATGGTACATTTTGCTTATCCGGAGGGGAGACATTAGAGTAATTTAGAGGATGGAGAAGAGGGACGAGGGGGATTTTGAGGGGCGATAAGAAAAATAGAAGAGAGATTGTGTATGTGTGTGTGAGTGAGACCCAGTTTGTGTGTTTGCTCGAGCCAGATTGGACAAAAAAATACTCTACTCTGCAAAACAACTACGGTATTTTGCCTTCAGCTGTGGCCTTAATGTTCAGGCTGCAAACATCCTTGAACACTTCACACACTGTCTGAATCTGCGAGGCTGGCAGAGCTAAAGTGGAATTGAATATAAATTGATGCTTGATGATTAATTTGTTTTCTATGTTTTCTGTGCTAGATGTCCTGAATGGATTTTTAATTGTCTCTACATTGTTTCTGTCCTGCACTGCTCTTTCTTGCAGGCAATTACTCTATTCAGATTTTGCCCTCACCTTAATTCTCTGATTTCTTTCAATTTGTATACTGTGATTTTATGATATGGTATCTCAAACTCAATCCCCACTGTCCAACACCCTCCTCCTCTTCTCACCACATCCCCCCCATGTTGCATTAGCCCTAAAGCCAAGTGTAGGTGGTGTGTGCGTGTGTGTGTGTGTGTGCCATTTGACCTTGCACCTTTAATACCTCTGCCTTCTTTTTCTTTTTTCTGGAGGCGTTTCCAGAGCAGACAAAGATTTCTGCACACTTGGGGACCAGCAGAGAGGGGAACAGAAGGTCTGTTGCCCCGGTGTATCAGAAACATACTTTCATACAGTTGCAGCAAGGCATGAGCAGTCTTTCTGTGAAATGGAGCTGAATCTGAATAGAGATCTGGTGTGAACGCCTTAAGCAGAGAGGCAAAATACAAAATCTTAAATCTTGAAAATAGATCATTTTACGAGTGAATGTATGGTACATACCAGACAAACATTAACATTTTAGGTTATGTTGCCTGAAGTCAAACCTTGTTTTGGTGCTGTTTAATCACAGTTCAGTTCTTCAGTTCTAATGACAACAGCTTTGTTATCTTTTCTTTTGTTTTTTGTTTTTTGAGATGTACGGTACCAGGCCAATTGTGCTGACATTTTTTGGATTGTTGATGCTGTTGAGCACTAGAGGGCGGCAGAGTACAAAGAATGAGTGCAGTCCTGCTGGACCACAGAGGACACACTGCTCATTATTTTATCCCTTTTATAAACCTCAAAACAGATATTACACATGACAGCTCATGTACTGCATTTTTGTGACTTTGTCCATTTACAAATCCTAATTCCTGCGCTACAATTCCTGCAGCATGACGACTCTGTTTGTGTATGTAAATTAATAATGTAGATGAGGCTGTAAAATCACCACAGGGAAGCAATATTTGGTGTATACCTGTGTTATATCTGTGTTGTGCATAACATGGGCAGGACAAGAAAAGGCCAGTTGAATACGCATGAAAGCTTGTCACTCGGCTTCTTTCAGCAGCACCATTCAAAAAAAACAATTTCTATCAAACCCTCCCTGTAACCCCTTAGTTAGAGGTATCAGTGTTATTTCCTGTGTGTTGGTTATTCTGTAACCTCACAGTGACCTGTCCAGCTCAAGCCCTCCAGATGCTGTCTTTGCTTTGCCTGTTTTTGTTAGTATATGGGGACACAATGTTGTGGCTGCGGGGGTCAAAAAGGTCAATGAGATTGATGCTGTGATTGGTCATGTGGCACCCGTGGGAGTTGCAGCAGTGGGATACACAGAGTCAGGACAAGGCAACTCACTACATATAAGTGATTGACCCAAAACGACATGGTCCCAGAGGCATCTTAAGACATACGAGGATTTAGAAAGTTTGGCTTCTGACCCTTCATGCTTGTATCATCAGTGTGAGATTTATACAATACTTAAGTTTTGAAATCCTGATCAAATTCCTGAATGAGTGTTGATAGATTCAAAATACTACTGTATGAGTGCTGCTACTACTACTAGGCTACTACTATTACTAACAATAATAATGATAATGATAATTGTCATATTTATTTGCAACTAACAGTTATTTTCATTATTAAGCTGCAGATTAAATTCTCTATTAATTGTTTGGTCTATAAAATGTCATAGATAGTGAAGAAATCTCTAATTTTCAAAGTTTACCAGGTGGACCCAGTGTTTAAATTGCTTGTTTTGTCTAACAAATAGTCAAAAACTAAAATGTATTCAGTTTATTATCAGAGCAGACTAAATACACCACATTTGTGATGCTAATAAACACATTTTCTTTTTAATATTTGGCTTAAAAAACAACTAATCGACTAATAAAATTATTGCTGTTTTCTGTCGATTTTCTAATTGATGAACTGTTTCTGCTCTTATAATAGCTACTACTACTACTACTACTACTACTACTATTTTATGCAACATATTGTTAATTTTGTGTGTGATTTATCATTCTAGTAGTGGATGCTTTATTCTGGCTGTGTGTGTATGGCATACTGCCTGGAAAACGGTGGAAAACATCCAATTATCATCCATACCTAGAGTTCACCAGCCTCCAGCCAACTCTGCTCTATTGTAGAAGTCGTGATTTTTCTTTGCTTGCAAAATGCTGGTGTTTAAAATATAGGACACCTTGGCAGTGGCTTTTACTACAAGCATGGCTATGGGAGGTTACTGTCTTCTTTTGGCTATCAGACTATGAATGGAGTTTTATCAATGAATACATTTTTGAAAAGATAGTAGAGCCGGCAGCTGCTAAAGCTACTGCCTGTTTTTGCACAATCATGTTGGTCTTTGTACCGTTTCTTCACAACATTTTTATTCAGCTTCAGAATATTTGTTTTCTCTATAAAAGGATTGTAATTTCCTGTTCATTCATCACGTTTCCTCTTTGCATATCTCTCCTCGGACAAAGGGGTTCTTTTCAGAATAGTGGTTTGTTTATCATGTGCACATATGCCCTGTCTTCTCCATGCATCTACATAGACTTGCACACATGTACCCACCCCCTGCTCCCTGCCTTCCCAATCCCTCTTTTTACCTCTCCACGCTCCTTATCCATCCATCCTGTTCTCCCTGAAGCCACGCCATTGGCCTTCGCCTAGCAACCACATGATAATTTGGCATAATGTGACACCCCCTGATGCATGATGGGGGCTGTAAGTAAGCTTCACTTCCAATGCCGGTGGCTGGTGTTTGGGGTTGAAAAGAAAGAAAAATGGAACGGGGAGGATGAATATATTTGAGCAAGAGAATTTCACGCTCATATCATTACATGACTGGTGTCCACCAGCTAAACCTGTCATCTGTCCCTGGAGGGTTGTTCTTCTTGTTGTCTCTAGCAGCAGTGGCTGATCATCTCCTCTCATTCTCAGCTTTTCCCCATATGGTTCCCATTTAGTCCATATGCACAGTGATACAGTAGAGTTTGTGGAAAGCAGGCATGTGATGAGGCAGCCTCTCGCTATCGCCAGGACCCAGCCAGGCTCATAGGTGCCTCTGACACGCAGGCAGGCAGGGAAAGAAACACAAAGATGGCCGCTGCGTGCTTCGTCTGTCTCCACGCTGCCATGTCTGACGTGAGCACGGACAACCTAAATAAGACGTCTCGTGTTTTTTTTTTGTTTTTTTTCCCCCTCCTCTATCTCTTTCCTCCCCTCTTCAGTCACAGAAAATCAAACAGGAGCTTTTGTTGTCTCTCCCTCTCTGTGTAGATCTTCTTTCCTGTCTCTCTCTCCTCCTACCTTCTTCTCCTCCTCCTCCTCTGTCCCTCTGTTTTCAACAAAGACCCGAGTGATTTGATGAAACAAAAGCTCCCCTGGTCCTATTTGACCTCTCCATCATGATGTCAATGAACCCAGATGGTGGGATGACCACACTGAGGTTAGAGAAGCACAGGACTGAGAAATGAGAAATCAGGGAAAGAGGCACTTACTTTTTAGATTTTTTTTTATCTGTGCAGTCATTAAATCAGTCATTAATTAATTTAGGGTTTGTTGCCCGATTGGTTCATTCACTTGATAGGTTTTTGGTTTGGTTTGCCAAATTGATTTGTTCATTTTTAGGTATGGGCATATTAATAAGTCAAGCACATTGTCACAGATGAAACAATCAAACTGGAAATACTGAATATTATCAGTTATAGCTACCTGTTCTGTGTGTGTGTGTGTGTGTGTGTGTGTGTGTGTGTGTGTGTGTGATATTTGTGTTACCATCAGAATCACCCAGTCTCTCCTCCCTCCCCCTTTGCCTTCACCCATGTCCTTTGCATGTTCTCCCCATCCCGTTACTCGGCCACCTCCAGCTGATAATGTGTGTGTATGTGATAGTAGATAGGTGGGGGGTATACAAACACACACACACACACACACACACACACACACACACACATGCACACACACACACACTCACATTCTGCTGTTGCTCCCCGCCACCATTTCCTTTCCTAACCGGTGCCTTTGCTTCATTCATGCACTCACACCCTCTCACACACAATTGATCTCTCAGACATGCAAACAAACACACACACACACACACACACACACACACACACACACATAGGTCTGCATGGTGGAGCACCAGGCGAGGTACAGCAGCAGGGACCAGAGCAGAGAGAAAGAGAAAGAGAGAGAGAAACATTTAAGAGGACGGACTGAAACAGAGCGTGGTTGCCATAGTAACCACTCCCCTCACACCCACCCTCCCTCCCTCTCTCCCTCCACCTCCAATCTCTCTCCCTCCTCCCTCCCTCCACCTCTGTGCTGGTGATGCTCGTGTCTCTTTTCTTTCCATCCGGTTTGTCCTCACCTCTCCTGGACGCGCTCCTCTCACACTGCCAGCGGATGACACACGAGGAGGAGGAGGAGGAAGAGGAGACAAGAAGAAGCTGCTGTCTCTTCTCTCCCGTCTTTCCATCACTTTAAAAAAAGAGAGAGAGAGAGAGAGAGAGAGAGAGAGAGAGAGAGCAGACCAGACCAAACCAGAGCAACAACCAAAAGAAAGGACACACAGGATATACATACAATACATAAAAGAAACCCTACTCTTCTCCATTCTCCTTTTCAAGGAGGGCATTTTTCTTCCCTTTCCCCCCCTTTCCTTTTCTACCCCGATTTTTTCCTCTGAGATCCCGGTTTTGTCAAATACAGCCCCTGAACTTCTCTGGGATTTCAGGTGAGGCACGCGTGTGTAGTGTGTGGTGCTTCTTCAATTTTTTTTATTGCCTATCATGGCTCACGCGGCCTCCCAATTGAAGAAGAATCGGGGGGAAGTGGATGTGAATGCGTTAGAGGACGAGAAGGAGAAGCGGAGGAAGAGCAGGAGAGCAGCGTCCCGGGAACAAAAGAGAAAGGTAACAGACGAGGGCTGGCTTGGCTTGGCTGGTGGCTTCATCTGCTCCGCTCCGCTAGCATCATTGGAGCGTGACTCTGTGTGTGTGTGTGTGTGTGTGTGTGTGTGTGTGTGTGCGCACCTCTACATCTCCCTCAGCTTGACTACCTAGATCAACTGGGCTTGGAGGTTGCCTCGTCACACATACATTCATGTACATGTTCATATCTGCGCATAAATCAAGACACGTGGAGACACTAGTCATGCTGTCCATTTTAAAGAGCATCTTTGACCTTGTATGCTGAATGTGTGTGTGTGATGGTGTTCCTCTGTTACTTTATGTGGGAGTCTGTGTGTGTTTATTATTGGTATGCATGTGAAGTGTTTGCATATGTTTGTACGTGTGTCTTTATACACGTGATAGCTCAAAGTCAGATATAATTTCACCTGTTTGTGCGTGATGATCTCAGCTGCCCATCTCTAGATGAGGGGAACACTGTACGGCAACATGGAGCGTTTTGTTTTCCTGCCTCTGACTCTTTCAGCATTTCCTAATATTGTGCGTCTTTAGTAAACTATGTCACACCGGGTCTTCCTTAAATATTTGCACATCCTTCCTTGTTTTAATGAGAAATGAGGTTGTTGGGATCATCCTGTGCAGAGTATGATTTGTTAATCATTGCTGGCTTGGTGTATTCTTGTTGTGGGCTTAATACCAAATAAGATGAATGCAAGGAGTTGCAAAGAGTGTGAGGTCGTGTTTGCATTTATTTTTAAAATGGAAAATAAGAACACATGTGCAACAAATGTGTGAGTGCTTTAGTGGGTTTTTGTGGGTTCTTCCTTGTGTCTGTGTGTGTGTGCTTGGATGCACAGACAGCCATGTATAATGCATACACGACTGATTTATTGATGACAAAGCTTTTCATATGATGGAGGAGGAACTGAAATGCACGTGGGTCTCCCTCCTCTCTTACATGTCAGCTCTTTACTTTGGACAGACCAGTGGGAGAAACTCGTGCAAAATAAGGAGGCATTCAATAAGATTACAGCAAATAACAAGCTACAACTGATGGAAAAGACAAAAGTTTGCTCGCTTCTACCCATAGTTATGTGTTGAAATAAACTCTTCACTGTCTGGACTATTCTAGTGTTTAGAGAAAGCAGTCATTGCATTCTGCATATTGAATGTGGGGAGATTTGACCGTGAGCTATGTATTCAGTGACATTTACTGCACTTTGCGCCCATGGGTGCCTGGTTTTGAATTATGCTGCTGGCAACGTTATTTGACCTCAGCACAAACAAGAGGCGAGCTATCGTGGCCTAATCTTCTCTAAACCAAAAACAAGAAAAGAAAAAAGATTCATAGGGTCAAGTGAATTTATGGATCCACTTCTCTATACAGTCAAGTATGTTTTAAATCTGTATACATACCTGTAAGTGCACATTACTTGTCCCTTTCCTCTGTGTTTGTGCACATGTGTGTGTGAACATTATATGTCTGAGATGCTGATCTGTATAGGAGGTTTTATAGTCCTTACGAAGGGTCATGTTTCATAGAAGAGAACAGGAGACAGAGATGATGAGCAGAGGAGAGGAGAGGGTTGTATTGATTGGATTGTGCACATCACCATCTATGAGGATAATAAACTTTCTCTTCTCACCTCGGCCTGCCCTGCGTCCTTCCAGTCTACTCTTGTCTCCCTCGTTCCCTTCTCTGTCTATCTGTCTCTGTTTGTCCCTCCTGTGTCTTTGTCTCCTCACTTTTGGCTCGGTTTCTCTGTCTCCTCGTCTCTCTTTGACTTTTTTTTTATTATTGGCGCTGTCGTTTGGCTCATGCTGCTACCTTTGAATAATATACTGTCACAAAACAAAGTCAAACACTAAAGTTAATTTGTTTGTCAGTCGTTGTTTACTTGAGGGATATGAACTTTAGGCCATCGCTGTCGGTCACTCTCTCTCCCGCACACATACAGACACACAACAGCTCAACACACACACACAAAGTGCTGCTTTACCTGTGGTTTTATTCCTTGGCTGCCCTTGCTCGTACGCTGTTTACCCTTTTTGGTGGCCTTCCAACTCTCAGTGTCCCACAATACATGGAAATACCCTGACTGAGAGGTGTCAGAGTCATAGACACACATGACAAAGGAGTGACAGAAATACTATATAAGAGATGAAAGGACATTACAGTCACAGGCAACAACAGAGAGAAGGAAGAGAACAAAAACAACATAGAAAATGTGAATGATTGTGTTAACTTGCACATGCAGTGTTGGCCTTAAACGCTACGGAGCACAGCCCAGATAATGACTGAAAAATCTCACATCATGTTAAAGTTATATTGTCGGTTTCCCTCCATTATTCAGCTGTCTTGTTGCTTAACTGATGTGGTTTTCTTGGTGCACGTTGTGCAACAAACTGCTTTGAGTCACTGCTTTCACAGCTCTACAAACGCTATATTTAGATGGTAGAGCAGGTAACTGTTTGTAGAGAACACTTGTAAATGCAGAGTGGTGTGTCTTCCCATTTGTACATTTATTTTTTATTTTTTAGTCACCAAGCAGGTGAATAACTGTATATGTCATGAAATGCTGCAAAATATTTTGAGAGTCATAGTTAATTTAATGTGTACACATATCTAAAATGCAAAGTAATGTGACTTAACTTGAAGTACACTATAAGTTTCATGCTTACTCCAAATACTGTACGGCCATTAATCAGCTTAAAGGTTCAGTCCTTGTTTTTCTGATTGCACTGTATAAATCAGAGGTGCATTCATAATTGAAGTGTTTCATAGATGAAAAATCTGCATTTTGTACATGTCTCAACTGATTAAAGCTGAAAATATAGACCTGTTTTCCTGCTGTTTCCAAACAACATTTCATCAGAAAACATTAACAATGAAGTTATTAATGTTTAGTCATTACTTTCAAATGTTCTTTAGTTCATTTATTGAAAGATCTGCCAATCAATCAATTTGGGAGTGATAGCAGATTCCAGTCCTGTGTTTTGAGCATTAGTGGAGTGAAGACTGCACTGCACTGTTTTCATTTGGATCACACTAGAAAGTCACCAGAAAATAGTGTTTATATTGTTTTGTCCCGTCCTGTTTGGGTTAATATCAGAAAATAACATAATATGTAGTCCATAAAAACATAGGCTGTTAACTCACTCATTCACACACACACACACACACACACACACACACACACACACACACACACACACACACACACACACACACACACACAGTAGTTTAGTGAGCAGTAAATTGAGATTTTGGACTCCTCAGTGTGTTGCACCTATACAATGCGACACATTGCATTGTGGGATTGTAAAGTAGTGTACATGCCATGGATGGACGTCACGCTTATTGTTCCACTGTGGGAAACTTTGAGGGCACTATAAAATAAATAAATTTCACGCTCAGAATTTGGACACTCAAATAAAATGGCGGAGGCTTTTTATAGTAAATAGGGAGTGATTTGTGGGCACAGGCATAGTAACTGACAGCCAAAATGCAGAAGAGATTGAGGGAGACGAGAGATGGTTCGACACGAGGCCTGCTGCTTTTATCAGACGGCACTCAGTTCAGTATAGGCCTAATGGAGTCCAGGGAGTCTGGGGAGGGATCCCTGCTAACCATGCCTAACAACTTGGTATGGTGTGTATTATCTGGAAAGCAGCACAGAGGGAGATAACGTGCCTTACCATTAGCACCCTGGGAATAGTGGGGATGTTAACCTGAGAGACCAAGGAAGAGAGAAGAGAGCACACCTCCGTGTATCTGTCCGTGTGTGTGTGTGTGTGTGTTGTATATGGAATTCATTTTCATGTATTGTATGAGAGTTTCTGAGAGAGAGTCAGTGAAAACTCAGTAGCTGCAGTGGTCATCTGAACGGGAAACCCCTGTTACTCTGTTACATAAATTCTCCAAGCTGCTTTACTTCTAATGACATTATCTAGACACAGGAGCCCCCAATGGATTCCCTGAGAGAGAGAGAGAGAGAGAGAGCTAAGTAAAGCATAGGTTTCCTACTGCCGGGTCCCAGTTTTACACACTGTTCCAGTACGCAGAGTGTGCGATGGTACAATACTTTTTATTTCTCTCATTTATATGGGCCATGTGCTGGCTTTTTTTCACAGGCATATTCTACAGTCTAATCTGATAGTGTTTCATCTTCTATGGAAATTCTCCCAGCTTTGTGCACCTGTATCTAGACTGTGTTGTTGAATATTGTGCCTTTTTTTTTTTATTTAACGTTTGTGAAATTCGATGCACTTCATTAAAAATTCCAAAGATCACTGGCACGTCCCGCTCATCAGTGGGTGAATGTCATCATCATTTATCACCATCATCACTGTTCATTAGAGGTCTGAATCCGGATCACAGTAGTGAATCTAAAGCAAGACTTTGAAATGACTGCTGGAAGGCGAATGGCAGTGTTGAAATTGGACTTCAGCCTCGTGTTGCCTTCAGAGCAAGCCCATGGCAACAGTGGCAAGGCAAGAGTCCGCCTGGGCCTAAGAGGAAAAGTAAACCGTGGGGAAAAGAGTCATTAGGCTGTAGACAGAAAGGAAGGGAGAAAACGTAATATCACTACATATTTTAATACATTTCTCTCCTATTTGTCTTTATTTCTTTTCTTTCTGTTTCATTTTGTTGTCTCATTTCTCTCCACTCATTTCTGGTTTGGCTGAAACAAAGCCGGCACGCGCGTTGCTTCCCTCCTCCTTCCCCCCACCTCCTCCTTCACCTCCTCCCCTCCCCACCAGCCCATAAAAGATGGAGGTTAATGAATTCGGCACTCATGCATGCCTCAGCTAATTGCATTGGCATTGGGAACTCCTCCCAGTATTACAAAATGTTTTCATCATCAAGATGGCCACCGGCTGGACGGCCGGTGAGCGTGACTTTGAGGAGGCTGCCAAGCTCCTGTTCATGGAAATAATGACAACTGATGTAGCGTATATTGTATTTTCATTTACACAGTGGGAATATGATGTACATGATTTAGTTAGATTAGATTAATTAACTAAGAAGCTATTGACCAGTTTGTAGTAACACTTTGCTTCTGTGCTAATCTCAGAGGGGCAGTAGTTAACCGTCAGTCACAATAGCTTCATCGGTCAGTGTCCACTCATCAAAGTGAACTGAACAAAAGCCCCATGTGGCAAATTTGGGATATTGGGCTATATAAATAAAAACTGACTTGACTTGTCAAACTGTGAACACAATCTTGACTCCACACACAGGTGGTAAACACACACTCACACATACAGTAACTCATACACACTCATACTGAAAGGGACAGACATACAGAGAGAGATTTAAACACCTAAATCCTTTCTACTGAGGCTTTTACTGAAGGCCTTGTTAGTCTAAAAAAGGTGTGTTTTATGTTCCTGCTCAGTAGAGAATGACAGTACCAAAATTTCTCTGCTGGCTCAATTATAAAAAGACTTATGGCTCGAATATAAGACAACCTGTAAAAGACACACTAAAAGACTTGAAGAAACTTGTTAGCCAAGCAACATTAAAGGATACATTCATATTTTATATATAGTGTGTCTTAGAACAGTAGTCAGGTGTCCGTATGAACACTGAAACAGGGTTTGCTTGCTCATTTCTCCTGTTCATACTGGTCATTAAGAGATCCCTTTCAGTGAAAATGATGGGGCACAAAGTCTGTGCCAAAATGTATTCAAACGTTTTTCTGAAGTTACAGTAATATGATGCTTCAGCAGTCTGACTTCAGTCAAATCAAATTGTAATCACTCTTTTTGTTACTATCCCACCACTGCAGCTCAGAACAGAAAACCTGTCTGTGGAGGCACAAAGAGGGAATTTTATCCTAAATAGACTGTAGCTTTGGAGGACTTGATTTGACTAACTCAGACTGCTGAAATCTCATATAAGCTTCAGATAAGCTTTCGAACACACTTTTGCACAAAACGAGGACTGTGGATTTTGTCCCCCATCAAGTACACTGGAAGCATGGTAGGAAGGGATCTTTTAATGGCCAGCATGAACAGGAGGAATGATTACAGCAAGCAAAACCTGTTTCAATGTTCATATGGTCACCTGACGATTGACAGACTCATTCTCTCCTGAGCAGGAACAAAAAAACACACCTTTTTTAGACTCCAGTAAAAGTTCCAGAAAGAATTTAGGTGTTTAAATCTCTCTCTGTATGTCTGCCCCTTTCAGTATATGAGTGTGTATGAGTTACGTGTGAGCGTGTGTGAACCAACTTGATCAAACCTAGATCACGTTCAGATCCAAGAAGAAATAACACTTCCTAAATCTTGACAATGCATGCTATGCGGCTGTATCATGTTATCCATGTGTTCTCATTCAAACACACACATCAATCAGTCCATTTTAGTCCCCACTCTTGTATTAAACATGGCCTGAAACGAGCAGGATCCTCCAATGTGCGACACAGCGTCCTCACTCTACTGTATGCTGCTGCTATTGTTCTACATTAGCTTCAGTCTCTAAGGGGAAATGAGAGCGTGTAATAAGGATTGTTCTAATTATTGATCCACTACTTCAAGGGTCCTCACTGTAAACTACTGCTGTTCTGGGGGATGGTGTGTGTGTGTGTGTATGTGTGTGGTGATGGGATTTCTTAGGGAGCCTTCGTAACTGGAAACCTGTGTATGTGGGGATTTGTTTGTCCTACCACTGGGGAAAAAAAATCCATGTTGTCTAGTTGTGGTTGCTGGTCTGGTACATCTGACGAGTCCTTTTTCCTCTTTTTTTTGTGCATCAGGTGATTTAAATTGCATTCAACACTACATTTTTACATCCTTTTTCCAGTCACGTGGGCGCTGGCTGATAGAGAAAAGCAGAGAAAAGGAAAGATTGAGGTAGAATGAGGCAGGAAGAGATAAGGACTGTGCATGTGTGTAAAAGAGAGGAGAGAGTGAAAGATAAAAAGAAATTGAGAGAATTAGAGAGGCAGGGAGAGAGAGAGGAGAGAGCATGATCGTAAGCCTAAAGGTCATTTGAAGGTGAGTGGCGTCTTTCTTGCCGCTCTTCAAATCCACTCGCACCCTCCCTCCTCTTCATCCCTCTCGCTCTCTCTGACGTGGTGTCCTATGTGGAACTACTGGATGCAATTTCACATTTCAAGTAATAACGTGTAAAAATTCACATTTTATATATTTTCAATGCTCATTTCTGGCTCTATTTAAACGGGAGATTGCTATACACAAAGTGCAGCTAATTCAATGGGTTTTTAGCATGTTACATTAGTCCAAGACGTAGCAGAATTATCTCAACCCATGAATGAGTATTTAATCCAGATACAGAGATGCATGTCAGAAATGTCAGACATATGCCTATATGTGACTTCATCACATGTGAAATTGTTGTTGTCATGTGTGATGTCTATCATTTTGCATGTGGAAAAATCTAAAAATCACATATGCCTATACAGTGTCTTTCACATGTGAAATGGTGCATTTGGTCGGCCTTATCTGGCTGCTTTTGGAGAATTATTGACAGAATCACGGCATCTAGAGCTGAAGCAATTTGTCGATTAGTTGATCAACATCAAAAAAATCTGCAACTATATTGAGAATGATATATTATATTAAGTCAATTTTTAAGTATAAAATATAAAACATTGCCATATTTCAGCTTCTCAGTTGTGGGGATTTGCTGCTTTTCTTTGTCTTACGTGATAGTAAACTGAACATTTTTAGGTTTTTGAGTGTTAGTCGGACAAAACAAGCAACACGATATAAGCGCAGAAACAATATACTGTAGCTACATGTAGCGGCTGCAGGAACAGACTATATAATACGCATGTAAAACCAGTGCTTGTTGTGTAATTGTACTGCTTGGAATCAGAGGCACGATTCTCCAATCCTGCTTAGTAACAGAGAGGGAAAAGTCCTCTCAGCAGGATGTGGGGCTGCATTTTTGCAGTTTGCCTCGCTGGAAATGTGAGCTGGTACCATCAGATGTCCTATAAGGATGCAGGATTGTAGTTCAAGCTCGATGCCAACACATATAGCAGCCAAATGAGAGAATCCACTAAAGCAGGTGTTGGAAAGAAGCATCTCCCATACTGCTGTCGTGCAAGTGAAGCAACACCAAGTTATACCAAAGTGTAGGACTTTCATCTCTGAACAAGTATCCCATGGACTTCATACATCTCATTTAAATAGGACCAAGTGACCTCTGATGCTCAGGGGTGAGACAGAAAAGAAGTTTAGCGCAGTGAGTGCAGTTCACCGTGAGATTATTCACACATAGTTACAGATACAGTAATGCTGCTTAATGATGTGATTACAGAGCTGAATGGTATGTGGGGAGGGGGCGGGGAGTGGGGAGGGGGTAGACTAAAGACAGAAGAGCAGGAAAGAAGACGAGATAAGGGAGCAGAGACTTGATGAGGCAAGGACAGAGGGAGAGAAAGAGAGGCCAAGGGGGAGCAGGTGTGGAGGAGATGCAGAAAGGAGAGAGGGGAAAAGGTGACATTCGGGAATAAGAGGAAAGAGAGACAAGAATATTTCTATTCTGGACGACAGGCGATGCTAGAACTGGTGTTTGAAAGGTAGCAGAGGAAGATATCTACTATGCACTCAAACATGAACACACAACATCTGACAGTGAATGATTAGCTCTCCCTCTCTCTTGCTATAATGCCTAATTTCACTTTAAAAGCCTAAAGCTACCTACAGCTTTCCAATTGATGCACAAGTCTGTCTCAGGGTCAGTCACAACTCAATGTTCGTTGAAGCAGCTGTGTGTGTGTGTGTGTGTGTGAGAGACAACGCCCCCGCTCCTACATCATCACACTCATTAATCCCCTACTGTGCATCAGTGCCAGACCTCTTCCATCAGGCTCTTAAACGCGCCAAATGGTTTGTCACGGGCATGTGTGTGTGTGTGTGTGTGTGTGTGTGTGTGTGTGTGTGTGTGTGTGTACATTTATGCATATATGGCAGGTGCTCCTCATACACTCACAGATAAAGCTTATCCTATTGAAATGGTGCTGTCTTGCTCTCTCTCTCTCTCTTGCACATAAACACACACACACACCATTCTGTTGACCCTTGGGACTCGCGCCTGTACTGCTTGATAATTACTTTCTTTTACTCGCCCCCACCTCCACCTCCTCCACAACGCCGTCTCCCTGTCCTCCACTTAACCACCTGCCATTCCACCATCACGTGCAGCGATAACTAGAACCATGCGGTCATCAATTTTGTCGTCTGGTTTGATTTTGTTCAAGATTCCAGCAAAGGCTATGAAAGCAAATGAGACAACAAAGAAAACACCCAAATTTTGTTGAACAGGCTACACTTATTAAGTCAATATTTGCGTAATATCACGTCTCAGATTTTATAGTTACTATCTCCGTCAACAGCTCTGGATCCATCACCCAGGCTTCTCACGTTTTCTCCCCCAGAAAAAAGCCTCTGTCCCTGGGCAAGGGCAGGAGCATGTGGTCCTGGCCTTGTGGCGGCTCCACGCTATGCAGGCTGGAGCTCAGAGGCTCTGGAGCTGAGGAAATGGGCTGTGTTAGCACAGATCGATGGTAATCACACCTCTTCACAGTTCGCTCTCTCCGCATAGGGGGAGGGAGAGGAAAGGACGGAGCGAGGGAGAGCGAGGGGTGGGGTGGGGGTGGGGAGGAGGAGGAGGTGACAACGGCGGGTGGGGGGTGTATGCAGGGCCCCATTGGGAACAGAAAAACGCCTAGATTCATGATTAGAGAAAAAATATTCACCCCACCCCCGCTCCACTCCCTCTGTCCCATCTACCAACTCCCAAACATGGATGCACCCTTCTGTCTGAACATGCTCCAACTTGATTGTCTTGGGGAATTTTTTTTTTCAGCTTAAGCATGTGCAGACTTCATCCAACCATCCATCCATCCACCCATACCTCTGTCCTGTTGCTCTTTTTTTTCCCTGTAAAGGATTAAGCTGTTATGATTCTCATGCGCTGCATTTCTTCTTTCCTGAAATGTGTATTACAACCCTCTGAAGCACAATAAACCTCCTGCAATGTCCAGCTAATAGACTCAGCTACAATACTGGCTCTTAAAACTACAACATATAGACTGTATTTTTGCTTTTGGCCCTGAGGGAAAGACTCCATTGCATCTTAAAGGAGGTAATTTAGTGTGAAAAGGTTGCAGTCTTTAAAGCAGTGTAATCTTTGCATGTAAATTCTGTATTTTCACTGTGTGTGTGTATGTGTGTGTGTGTGTGTGTGTGTGTGTGTGTGTGTATGTGTGTGTGGCCTTGGGTGCACTGTGCAGTATAGTGGGAGGTAAAACAAAGAGTGAAGTGATCGCTTTTGTCATCTCCTGGCTAGTAGTGTACATCTTTAAAGCAAGCCTGTGCAGAACGTAGTAATCCAGTATAATGCCGGCTGATGGGGAAAGGTTGATTGTAGCTCCAAGGTGGGATTGGTATTCTTTTACTCAGCTTGTTATGTGTCAGATCACTGGGAAAATAGACCATTAGACTGTGGAACATTATACACAGAGACGCACACCAGAGGAGTCTTTGGCTGCATTTCTTGTGTTTTTATGAGCAGTTGTGTGAACAGCCAGAAAGCATTCTGTCTACTTAACGTTTGATACTGAATTATTCACAAGCAGCTTTGCCAAACATGTTTGGACTCTGTTATCAGTGAACACTCACAGCATATTGTGGGCTGGAAGTGTATTTCATCATCCCCCATGAAGACTCTCTATTGACTGAAGCAGCAGAAAATTCTAAATAATAACACAACCTGGTTTACCGTACACTTACAGTATGGTAGATTTAGAAAGGTCAGAGAGGATTCCTGCCGCGGTTTGACAGAGTCGTAGTATCAAATTGTACTATGCCTGAAATTCAAGGATGAGGCTGGGAACAGAGCAATGTGGTGATTTATATCACACCTATATTTGTGCTCCCCCCCAAATGTCCTCAATTTCAAACCCACAGTCTGCACAGTCTGAGTTTTTTTCCTCTTTTAGATTTTTTTTTCCTCTGTCCTCCCCTCTTGACCCGGTTTCTTCCTGAGAGCTACCAGAGACGGAAAATCAGTGCCTGGCCTGGAGTTGTTAGTATTGCGTCTCTGTTCTGCCCTCTGATCCAAACCATCATATTTTTTCATCACTGTGGTACTCTCATCATACCGTCATCACCCTCATTCTCATCACTGATTATTTGTGAGTTTTCATTAGGTTGTTAATGTTCAGTAAACAGTGGTATTCACATTTTTATATTGATTTTAAAAAAGGTTATTTCTGTCAAACACAGGACTTATGTTTCACCCCTGTCTGCTGATGTATACTATAGTTAGAAACATTATAATATAGTTCAACAAATGTTAGTTTTAAGGGCACTAATCAGCGTGAGTTTACATTTAAGGTTGGCTTGAACATTACGTACATTACTGTAGGCGTCCCTGAATTATCATAGACTATTCTTGGCTTGTGTCCATCTTTGGGGGATCAGTTTTTGTTGGGGGTTTTTTTGTATTGAATGTGTAAGTTAATTGGGCTCACATATCCATGTTTTTTAAAGGCCCTTTGAACAGATTTTTTGTATGCAGGCCTGAATAACATTTTATTAGAGTCTGTACATGTTACCCCCAAGGCAGAACAGGATTGATGCTGTGCTCTGGCTCCAGGTGCCCTTCGAGCCCACTGCTCCTGCCAGAAATCCATCACTAATACTGCATAGCAAGGGCAAAAACGCAGGAGGAGAGGAGTAAAAGAGTGAAACCAAAAACAAGAGTAGTAAAGTTTAAAAGGAAGGTTAAGCTCCAGACAAGATGTGATGTGTACAAAGAGAAGCTCAGGAATAAGAAAGCTACAGTATAAGAAGGGAAATGCTGAAAAGCTGAAACAATTAGTTGATTAATAGATTAGTCGATTGGCAGAAAATTAATCAGCAACTATTTTGATGAGCAAAAATGCCAAACATAACCCAGTTTCAGCTTCTCAGTTGTGAGGATTTGCTGCTTAATGTCATTATAAACTGAATATCTTTGGATTTTGGAGGAGTGGGTCGGACAAAACAAGACATTTGAAGACATCACCTTTGGGCTTTATAGGAAACTGTGATGGGCATTTAGTAGTAGCTATGATAAGAGCTGGAATGACTAGTCCAGTAATCGATTAGTTGATCGACAGAAAATTAATCGGCAACGATTTTGATAATTGTCAAAAGTCACTTTTTAGGAAAAATTTCAAAAGATTCACTGGTTCTAGCTTCACAAATGTAAATATTTGCTGGTTATCTCATTCCTCTACGATAGTAAACTCAAGCAAATATTTGTGTTTTGGACTATTGGTCAGACAAAACTTTGGGCTTTGGGAAATTGTTTTCACTATTTTCTGACATTTTATAAATCAAGAAAATAATCGCTAAACTTATCGACAATGAAAATAATTGTTCGTTGCAATCTAAAAGGGGACATTGTCCTGTGTCCTGCATTTCCTGTTACTGGAATAAAGAGGGATTTGTCATCACTGAAACACTGCTAATGTTAAACATAAAGCAGCGATGATGACTGTTACCATACTGATGTGACGGTGAAACTTTATCTTTGCTGTATCAGCTTTCGCCTCACACAGTCATTTCATTACCAACGCATGAGCCCGCTCTTCCAGACATAACTGAGTCATGGTAATTTCTCTCATTCCCCATGTGATTAACCATTTCTCTACACCACAACTGGCATATTATCTTCAGTATCACCCCTTCTTCTAACTCTTTTGGTGGTTTTTCCCCCTCTGTTTGGTTACAGCCGCTTTCACAAACACCCATCATGTTGAAAATAGAACAGCCCTACAGCAACTTCCAGCCAGCTCCCTTGATGATGTGTATTGCTATGTTGACAATCTCACACTGGATATTTTTGGTTTCCTTTCTGGTTGTCTTGAGAACAGCTCAACTAATAGACACCCCACCTTCTATCTGTGTCTGTAACTGTTTGTTACATTACATTATTTTTATTTTGCCGACGCTTTTATCCAAAGCGACTTACAATAGGTGCATTTTAACCATGTGGATACAATCCAGAAATTGCAAGAATCATGAAAGTACATCAACTTCATTAAATACGCTGAATATCATAAAGAGTATGGTCTAGACCTGCTCTATATGAAAAGTGCCCTGAGATAACTTCTCTTATGATTTGGCGCTATATAAATAATTGCATATATTTGGGGTTTGGACAGTTGCTTGTAGTGATGCACCCGATATTGAGTTTATTAGGCAGATCAGGTATCGGCGAAATGTGACTGATACACATTTAAAAAAGTTTTTTCTTTCAATGTCATGATAAAATTCACTGTTTTTGCAATAAGTTACATTAATTTAATCCTGTCAGGCTGCTGGCACAGTTTTCCGTGCCACAGCTATCCCCGGTGCATATTAATATTGTCTTATTTCTCTCAGTTCCAGACAGCGAGGTAGCTGTTCTACAGATTTTAAATTTGGGGAAAAGACAGTAATTGGATTGGATTGCTATTCAGTACCTGTAGGTACACTGACTTTAGGTAATGGTATTGGGAGAGAAAAGGTCAGAGCGGTGCATCTCCAGTTGGTAGGATAAAACAAGAGCATATTCACTTTCTTTTCACAGATGAATTGATAATGAAAGTTATCATTAGTTTTAGCGCTGTATTGTACAATTCATTCCTACAGGTTACTGTAAGAAATTATGTACCACAGTGTTAAAAGGTCGACACTACATTGTCCTCTTTGTCCATGTGAGGTTCTGTCTAATCGCACTTTGCTGTCTATCAGCATGAAGGCTTGATCTGATGCACAGAGACGCAGCAATATGAGTCAGGTTGTTATTAGTGTTGCTGCTGACTATGTTGCTGTCACCGTGTGTGTGTGTGTGTGTGTGTGTGTGTGTGTGTGTGTGTGTGTGTGTGTGTGTGCACATGTATTTGTGTGTATGTGTGTGTGTGTTGCTGACTGGGATTCTGTCAGCTGTGTGTGTCAGCCATCTTGACACCCACAGTGCACTTTTAACTTTTCTGGGACCTTCCCTCCTGACAGCCAAATGGCCCCTCCAGCCGTTAGGAAAAACGATGGGCACACACACACACTCACACTCACACTCACACAAGTTGCTGAAGTGACCAATTAGAAGAAGTGTTGGAACTAAGCAGAAATGACACAGAGTAGACAACAACAGAAAAAGCTGTGCTTGTTCTTCCTCTCACAGGGTCAGCGTGACTTTTGTATAATTTAAGTCTTAACCTTTAGAATTTATTGATGAGCTATGATGAAATGTATTGGTTTAGAATAGATTTAAAGGCCTTTCAGATCTTGTTGATTGGTCTGTTTGGTGACAGTCAACTGAATAAAATGGCTGCAAAGAATCTCTCATATCACATTATGATGTGTTGGCACTATTGAGATTCAACAGTTTAATTCAATGTCACCATGACGCCAATACCGTTATGAGTCAGGGACAGACCATTTTACAATTGGGGTAGTGAGGGACTATGGTGCAAATGGCTGGTTGAATGGATGGGGGCTAGAGATGTGTGTGTGTGTGTGTGTGTGTGTGTGTGTGTGTGTGCGTGCGTGTGTGTGTGTGTGTGTGCGTGTGTGTGTGTGTGTATAAATACGTGTATATCTTGTGTGTAAATATATAGTATGTGTGTGTGTGTTTTCTACATGCATGTGTCTTTGTACTGTAGCAAAACCTTTCTGAATGTGTGTTTCTGTGTGTGTAGATTACATACATTAAATTACATATAGGAGACACGTCAAGGTGAGCTGAGTGTTGGGGCAGAGACTATACAAACGTGACATGATCATTTGAGTTGTTGTTGACACTGTCATAGCCTTATGGGAACACATGCCACCCATAATGTGTTAAAGTTAACCTCAATTTCTCTGTCATTGCCATTAAGTGTGTTAAGTGTGTCTCTCCTTCCTGTAGTGAGGGAACATACATGCAATAGCAATTTCACCAAGTAACCGACATGTAAGAATTGTGTCATAAACATGTCATCTACTGAAATCATTTCAGTAACTTGGACAAACTAAATCGTCAGAATTGTTCTTGTTTTATTAAACATTTACATTTTGTTGATAACAAGTTATCTCAGCTGGCCAGCGTTGAGAACAAAAGACAACAAACCAGAAACACAAGTACTAAGAGAGATATAAGACGAAACTGCCGAAAAAAGATGATGTAAAATAAGTATAGCAGATCAGAATCCACCTCACTGAAGAGAGCAGATAGGAGAACGATGATGCTGAGCTGCAGAGAGCAGAGTGCTCTGTGTGTGTCTGTGTGTGTGTTTGTGTGTGTGTGTGTGTGTGTGTGTGGGAGAGAGAGTGTGTGTGTGTTGCTCTGTTGGCTGCTATAGCCAAGCTAACGGCCTGTGCTCATCAGTCAAGGTTGTGTCTTATTATAGGTCATTAGTCTCTCTGCTCAGCTGCAACCTTGACGCTACCTGCAGGAGCATGTATATGTACCATAGTAGGCAAAATGAGTGTGTGTGTGTGTGTGTGTGTGTGTGTGTATGTGTGTGTTTGTGTGTGTGTGTGTGCACCTAGGCTGCTTTGTACACTAACTGTATTGCACTGCACAAAATATGTGTTCAAGACTGCTTACTGTGTGTGTACGTGTTGTTTTTTAAGTGTGTGTGTGTGTGTGTGTGTGTGTATGAGAGCACACGTGGCTGCAGCCTTGATGAGCAGTCAGCTATGGCTGTGTGTGATGGATGGATGGACACGGGGTTGGGGGGGTGGGGGTCAGAGTGGGTCAGCCAACACACCCTCATACAGAGGGGGGCGGAGAAGGCTCACGAGGATGTCAGTCACAAAATTTAGCGCTACAGGACTAACACTGGTCTAAAGTAAAAGTGCTGCCACTCACGATAAAAAAATTTCTGCCGTGCAGGACAATAGACTGAGTCCCAACTGCCAGCAGTCATTTACTGATTGTTGCCTTTTACCTACTCTGACAGTTACACGGTGATGTGCAAACCACAGTATATCATTAAGTTCTCACCCAGACATTGGACTTATTGTGTTTGTGATGAATAGTTCAATACTGAGTCTCCGCTGGATGCCTGCACCCAGCCAAGAAACAGTCTGGCACATAACCCCCCGTAAAACCACAACGTGTCGTTTTTTACGTTTTGGTTTTTGTACAGATTAAACAAATGAGATATAATGTGTTATTAGTGAGCTTTAGAGGTGCTGGTAGGCGGATTATGCTACTTTTGGACTGAACCAGGCTATCTGTTTCCCGCTGGCAACTGAGGCTTCATATTTACGTACAGACATGAGAGTGGTAAGCAAGAAAACAAATAAGCATATTTCCCAAAATATCCAGTCCATGTCCATTTACAGCTCTGGTAATCATATTCCATGTCTGAATTACAATTTTCAAACACATTTTAGTGCATTGAGAGACCAAGGTCACAGTTTGTCTTTATATTGCACCAAAGATGTTTTTTAATGGATATTGTGCTGCTTGATTTGATTTTTTAGTCTGGTATAATTCACCAATATTACAGTGGAACCTCTTAACCTAACATTTGATCTGATTGTGAACAGGTATGCATGATAATAGCTTCAGTGGATATTTTTTTGTTGCTCTTTCTGATGTTTTACCCTGCCAGTTTCATTAAATTGTGTCTCATATTATGAAGGAAATACTGTACTGTACTGCATCAGACTGGGTAATAACTGATCAAAAACTTGCACTTTGGAAGAGTCCTACTAAGCATCAGCTGCATCTTTAGCCAGTTCTGTTTGAGAGCGTGCACCCACTAAATAAACTGCTGTATTTACGCCTACGTATCTGTGCAGTGTGAGGTCTAGGAGCCACCAAATGTTGACTTGCATGATGCTCAAGCTGTTTTGCAAAATACCCGTCCTTGTGTTGTGTGATCTAAGTGAGCTGGCGTGCTTCCTGAGCCCAGCAGTGTAACGCAACGTCTAGGTTACTGTATTACTGTATACCAGTGGATCAGATTCATATTGCAGTGTCCCGCAGAAAGAAAACAGGCAACCAAAATTAACCCAGAAAGGAGAAGAGGGAGAGAGACATTCTGGATCATCCTGTACCCCTCCATCTATTGATTTTCGTGTCCCATGTCCTGTGCTAAACACAGCACAATTGGTAGAGAGACACTGCTCATAAGTATAGCCTGCGTTAGAAAGAGAAACAGCAACAGAGAAAGCTTTCTTATTTTCCTGTTTTCCTTTTTTTTTGCTTTAAGAAAGAAAGAAATTATATGACTTTCAGGGCCATTCCACCTCAAGTGTAGAGACAAGGATTGCTGCACTGACATCTGCTGGTGTTATTAATCTAAATGAGTTGCTCCAAGCAGACAGACTGAATGGCCATTCCACTGCTCCGTCCCCTTAAATGTATTGAAATCCTTCTTCAGGCCACGCTTGACCCGGTTGACCCCTTAAACTCTCACGACCTCAGGGATTGATTTTGTGCGATAAGGGGGCTGATATGGCTGAGTTTGCTTTCCAACAGCTGACTGAACAAAACTAAATAAGATTTTCAGACTTAAATATCTGAAATGTATTTCAAAATGCAGTTCTGCTGTTAAAGAAATCCTGCAGTTGTAGTGGTTTGTCTTTTGGGATATTGACCATTTTATAGCAACTAAACGCAGGTGAATTTCTTTACTCACAACACCCACATTGCCTGTCTTGTTGCCTCGTTTGGGGAGTGCTGCTATTATGGATTTGGGCCTCCCCATTCAACAGCCTATTACTTTGTGTTGCCTGAGGGGCAGCTGGCTGTTTCAGCATCTAATAGCCTTCTGTTTGCCAAGCAGAATCGCCAGGATCTGAAAGACCATTACTCCAGTATAGGAGGCTGTAAGGTGTAATAACCTCTGTATTTGTGGAGGAGGGTACACAGATTTAAGAAGTATAAATGAAAGATCAGCAGTTGTATTGGTGAGTGTGTTTGACATGGGATAAATCGAATGTAAACCCCCTTTTACTCTCATACTTCCTCACTTTCATCCTCCTCTCCTCCTCTCTCAGACATCCTCATTGTCTGGATGGAGCATTTGGTCCGCTTGGCCTCATGTCCAAGGGTGGATTAGAATATTGTCCCCTAATTTTAACATGTTTACTGAGCCATCCGTGTGCGTGTGTATGTTTAGTTTAGGTCCTTGTGTGCACGTTTGTGTCTGCCTGCGTGTGTGTGCGTGCTGTGTGGAGACTGAGGGGGGTTCAGGGGGGACAGATGGCTCGTGGTCTGCTCTCGTCTGGTGCTCTCTGCCTGCCAAAGATCAGGCGAAAACAGTTACAGCACTCTGCACTTCATTCCGCTCTGCTCGACAGGCCAAAATAACAGACCTCTTTCTGTTTTATAGATAGCTTTATGAGCTATCAAAATGTTACGATGGAAGCAACAGAAATGACATTTACAGCAGATTTTGTTTCGTTTCACTGACAGACTATATTTGACAATGAATGCCTGGTTTTGTTCTTTGGCTCTTTGCTGTGGGAAAATGTTTAGTTGGAAGATTACGACATAGTTTTTGACTGGCAGAGAGGCATGTGTTTGGTATGCCATCTTTCAAACTGCAAGACTTTGATCATTTATCAGGGAAAATTCTGCAGCTGCTTTGTCCAGTTTTCTCATTTTAAGAGGCATCATGAGCAAGTGTGTCCTGCATCAAACACTATCCCATTTTGCATATTGTTTTATTAGATTTTTCCCTCATTTCCATTTTAAAGCTTTAGAAAACTAAAGAGGTTCAAGTTGAATCCAAACAAGACTACAGAATCATTTTTTCCCTCCTTGTCACCGGAGAGAAAGTCTTTCCATACAGATTAATACATGGTCACACCCCAGATACAGCGAGTGTTTTGCTGGACTGGATGTGAGAGCAAATGTATGTCTCTACCATAGTGCTTTTGTGAGAAGTGATAATGTGGACGAGAAGCTTATAGACTTGGCTTTTTCCTCTCCATAAAGTCTGGAGAGGAGCCTCTCTGTCTGCTATTGGGGTCTCAGAAGAGAGATAATTATCACCACACACATACACACAAACACACACACCCACACACACAGGCACTGTACACAGCTGCAAACACTCACACACCTACTGTAGATAGAGTGTAGTGTATCTGTGGTACATCCATACCCATACACACACAAAAATGTAATCCACTTACTTAAATTTACAGACTTAGATGTTCTGCGTTTGTTAGTTAGCCTTGCTGACATTCCAAGATCTGCTGGTTCTTGAAGAACTTGAACTCCATGGCTGGTGAAGACAGAGAGAAAGAGACATTGAGGTAGGCCTGTAGTGTGCTCAAAAAAGTCACCGACAGAAGTTGCCAACAAACAATTAAATGGCATTAAATGGCCAGGCAGACAGACAGATTGGCAAAACATCTCAAGAGGCACCTTCAAACTTTATTATATAACTGTGAAAGTCATCTTGACTTCAATTTAACCATGCCCTGTTGAATTTAGGAGTCAGATGGACATTCAGTCTCTCACTCTTTTCCAAAGTACTTTCACATACTGTAGCCCAGCTGTGGTGCTAAGCCAGTGGAATGGATAGGACATGTAGAAGTCTAGAATAAGCTAAATGACTTGTTGATGTACTGTTGCTGACATGGATACTAAGGCATCAGGTAGTATAGAAATGTACATAGCATAAAACAGCCTGTAACACACATGCAGACCCGTACATGGAAAGATCAAGTCCGCCACGTAGGCTCACAAGAGGCCGTGATGGGAGGATTGGAGTGACAATCATCAGTAATGGACGTCTGCAGTTGATGAAGTGGTTTAATTATGCAAACTGTTTTGAAAGAGATGTCAAGAGCCAGTTCTCTTGTCTCCAGCATGACTAGAACAGCACAGAGTTACGGGGAGGTAGTGGAAGAAATGGAGTACTTTCTTGGAGCAAGCTGGATCTCCTTGTTCTTCTTCCTTCTCTGGATCAGTGGCACATCTAACGTCCTGGTAACAGACACCCTACAGCTTAAACTGACGCAGAGGAAAACTGTGATTAGATTAATCATGTCATATCAGTTCAGGCTGCTCAAGTTAAATATGACACCCCGAGAAACAGAAGGGAGAAAACAATTGACAAGGAAAAATCGATCCATGTTCCTTTTGCGTGCCTGTGCATGTATCTCTCTTAAGTGAGTTTGTGTGTCTGTATCCGTCATTTGCCATTGTACCTACATTACAGCATCAATCCATGTATGCTGTCCAACCAGAGAAACATGTGGCTGTAATGTTGGGTCAATGAGATGGACTTTCAGCTAAATGATGAATCCTCTGACCTTTTCTTCTTCTTTGATTTAATATGTACTGCATAAAAAGCTAACTTATTTTCATTTTGGTGGACTATTTTAAGATTTTAGCTGACACGCCTCCATAAAAATGCGAAAAGGGGGAAGTAGGGTGACTACAATAGTTACTGAGGTTTGTGATTAGGAAACTTGGTGATATAAACTTTTGTACTGTAAACCATTGTCTTATTTCTGGTGTCTTTTCAATGGACTGATCTATTTCTTTGCCATGTTTTTTCCCCACACACTCATTAAGAATTCATAAATGCGTGCGTCACATGTACTTCTTTCTCTCTTCCATATAGCCACATACACACTTACTGTACAACTCATCTCAATTTCAGCTCCCGCGGCTCACATATTATGCTACCTGCTGTTCACACAAGATTGGCTCTTATTGTTGGGAATAGTCATTTCAGTCCATCTACTGGTTAGTCATTTGCATTTTTATGTCCCATTACTGTATCACAAAGAGTGGAAACTCACTCATAAGAAAATGTCTCTGTAGAGAACTGCCTTTTTGACACAAAAGGTGTTTTAAGATGGTTTATGGATGAACTGTAGTCATTACCTTGAGATGGCTTCACTTCTCAGCAATGTGAACTATGGATTATTGAAACAAAGGCTAGTCGTAACCTGGAGGTCTGTTTGGTAAAAGACACATTTAAACTGTGTTAATAACTCATAGACTTTGTGCTTAGGAACTCCTGTGGCACTGTGCCTGTGTCTTGTACTGACTGCATTGTTGCAATGATGGAAAGAAATTCACAAATCCACTCATTAAGTTATAAAGCAGCTATAATCAATATTTGTAGTTTCAGCTCATTGTTGTGGTTTTACGGTGTTTTGCACCAAACGGCAGACGGACAAAGTTAGCGACTAGCCGGGGAACATAGTGGAGCATTTTGCAGCTTAAGAGCCAGATATTTCCCTCAGAAGATGGTGGAGACAAAAACAGAGCTAAAAAGAGAGTCAACATTAGACTTACATTCGCCAGGTGGACAGAAATGCGACTCCAAATCAATGATGATGTTTTTCCGTATCTGCTGGATGTGTAAATAGGCAACTGATTGCAAAGTTCTCCGTATCAACTTAAATATGTCAGTGACAATATGTCAGTGTTGTGTTCACAGCTTTTTTCATCAACACACGTGACAGAAATATGTATAATTGCCTCTTCTGTATATAATGGACAGTGTATCTTTTTCATTCATTCATTCATTCAACCTTTATTTATACAGGGTCTTCCAATGAGAGCAGATTACTCTCTCTTGTACAGGACAATAAAAGCAAAGGCAAAAACATTCAGACAAACAATAAAACTTACAAAACTGCAAATAAAAGAGGAAGACAAAAGAAGGACAAAGAGAAGGGCATCAAACAAGCATTAAATAAATAATTTTAACACAAATATAAAAGCCAAGTTAACTTTAAAGATCTAGACTTCACTCACATCTAACCATTGTATGCACAGGTATAGTTAGTTGTGGGCTTTAAGTGGAACAAAGCATTTAAAAGACTTAACAAGCTTTGTTTTGAATTTGGTATCCTAGAAGTTCTTTATTAATATATACTACTGTACTTTATACTCATGTGTTCTCATGACCAAAAGACCCTTCCTACTAAAAAAACACCAGTTGTGGACACATAGAAAATGTCACAGAGAGACCCATGATGGTTAATACAGTTGTCATGCAGGAGACTGTCCACCAGAGTCCAGTGTTTGACTGTTGAACACAGTCTGCTGCTGCAGGGTCAAGCTGAGGCTAGAGGAAGATGAGCAGAGGGGAGAAGAGGAGGAGGAGTTTGATGTCGCTGACTTTGTGCCAGATTTAACTAAACTCTGGTATGTTGTTTAGTTTTCTTTGGTCTCTTGTCACTGTTTGGCTATGAGCCCTGTCCCTGTTTTCTGACTCGGTCTATGCCGCTGTCGCCATCAATTTTTGTTCCTCTCTTGTTCTGTTTCTGTCTCACACTCTCTTATGTCTCTCATCTGTATAACCTTCCTATTGCTTTACTCTCACTCTTTTCTGCCTCTCTTCTACTGTCTCTCCCCACTCTCTGACTTTTTCTCCTCTCAACCTTATCACCCCCTCCACTTTCCTTTTACCCCCAGCCTGTTGTAAGGTGACTTTTTGGCGGGACAGCTATTGATCCAGCATGGTGCACTAGTGTGTAGATTTCACCAGTACAGCTGACGAGTCAGTTGAATGAAATCCAATGCGACATTCAAGTTCTCCCCCACGTCAGTGTCAGCGTTACTGTCCGTGGTCCTAGACTGTAGAGAGACAGGAGATGTGTGCAGCAGTAGTAGAACTGCAAGACTACATATGGTAATAAGGTTGTAAATAATTGAATTTTGTCACCTCAGTATGCCTCAAAAAAAAGCACAAAAAACAAGACTGTATGATTTAAAATGATTCATTAGATATTTTACTTTACTCAATTTAACTTGATAATGAATCTGACGAACATATAGGTTAGCCAAACTGGGTGGTGGTGGTGCATGATGATGTCTGAGGTTTGCTTATTCATTCACTGCTCTAGTTGAGTGCTTCACCTATTTTCCTTTTCAAGTTCCCTCCCTCCTCTCCTCCTCTTTCTCTCCTTTCTACCCTTCCTCTCAGCTCCCTCCCTCACCTCCTCTCCTCCTCCCCTCCCTCCCCGGCGGGTTTCATGTCCCAGGTGACAGAGGGGAGCTGTGCCCTTGAGCGAGCTCCGCGCAGCGGGAGCAGTAAATATATGTCTGTGTGTTGTGTGTTGTATGTTCTCTACAAATATTGAGGATACTCCCCAGAATGAGGAAGGTGTGATATTTTACAGCTCCTCTGAGATGGCTGAGCTTGCCTAGTATGTTTGTGAAATCAGGAAAGGAAAGCCGGCAGGGAGACAATTGGATTAGCCCAGAGCCATTTCTATTCCCTTGGAATATATAAGCATTTCTGTTTTGTTATGGTTGGATGTCACAAGCATAAAACAGTTCTAGAGCAAAGCACTACTTCCAAGAAATATTACAGTGCTTTTGATTGGGTACTCTTGTTGCTCAAGCTCAAGCTCCTGGTGGGCAATAAATCGATATATCTGATCTTGGATTTAGTTGTTGACTTTTCAAGGTATTTAAGGCTATGTTACAGTTAAATTGTTTTCTAAGCTTGTTTGAGTGTTCTAGCTCAATAAAATAAAGCAGTAAATTATTCTATTTATTTGGTCATCATTTTCACATTACAAATTATTTTGAAAGTGTCTCCTAAAGCAACAATAATGCTTACCGTCAATATCGCCTATTGCTAATTCCCATTTTTAGCATGTCTAGCTTCAGTTCAGATTTCAAATAGGTCTAACTATAAAACAGAGGAAAAAAAGAGGAAAATAATAACAGAGAGAAACAAAAACAAAATACATATTTAAAAAAAAAAGACTTTAGTCACCAATTAGAAATAAAAAGTTTTATAGTTACAGGGCAAATATAAAAATATATACATGTTTCTATATATGTATTTATATACAAATACATGATAGACGATTTTATCCATATGGACCACCTCTCAGTCTTGAGTCTTGAGTTGTTTACTTCTTGCTATTAACAGAATTCCAATGCTCAAACACTCAATTGTGCAAAAAAAAAAAAACATATATAAAACGTAAAATAACACACAAATGCCACCACAGAAAAGATATCTATTCAGCATCTAATTGCAATGTTATTTTCTCAAATAATGTATCGAGCCATACTTTGTGTGTGAATGTTGACAGGCATTAACATAAGAATGACTGAGGTGCTGTGTGTGTGTGTGTGTGTGTGTGTGTGTGTGTGTGTGTGTGTGCGTGCGAGCAGAACTGTGTCAAAAGAGATAATAAGTAGGCTTGACTCCCTTCCTCTTCTGTTGTAACCTCCCCCAGTAGCCATGGTAACCTTGCCGTTTCCAAGGAGGACTGCTCACTGCAATGTTAGCGTGAAGGGGCCTGTGATCCACCAATCACATGTTCAACACGCCTCTTCTGGTCCAGAGCATCTGTCACTCCCTCTGTCAGCTCTCACATACACCACTCTGTCTCTCTCTCCTTTTCAATTTCTCTGACTCTCGCTCTCTAACTCCCTTTGTCTCTCGTCTGAAAGTTGATAGCACTGGAAAATACCCATAATGCTGTGGTGCCATTCCTCTGGAATAGTGACAGAATGTGAAAGCAGTGGCTGAGGGATGGATGACTGCATGTGACTGTCTATTCTCTCTGTATGAAGGGGTATGTGTGTGTGTATGATCAGAACAGCAGCTTTCCAGCTATAAATAACACCTATGGGTGTGATACAGATGAAATGTGTTTCTCATTTATTATCAAAATACCGCATAGCGGTGTGTCCCAGGGATTTTCCATATGCAAGAAGTTAATGACCACAGCATTTGTTTACATATCTGTTGAGGGCGTCTTTTCCACTGACAACAAAAGTATCTATTGAGCAAAGTATCCCTAGGAATTATGAAATATACCAAAGTTTGCATCCTGACCAGCGATCAGTGTTTTTTTTTTTAAACATGACCGTGATCGTTTCCTGACATTAATCAAGTGTTTTAGTTGCCTGACCATCCATAACCATACCTTATTACCTGTAGTTTATTGCCAAAACTATGTTTAAGGAAAGATCTAAGTTTATTCCCTCTCAGATAGTTAGATGAAAAATGTGGTAATACCCTCATGTCTGTAGTAAGACTGGAAACGGGGGGAGACAGCTAGCCTGCCTCTGTCCAGAGGTAACAAAATACATCTACCAGAACCACTAAATCTCACTAATTAACACGTTATATCTCGTGTTTTTTAAGGTGTGAAACACAGATTTACGGGAGGTTGGCCAGGTGCAGTTATTGTTGGAGATTTCATCGGTTGCCAGGCAAACTCACCTTGATGACAACACTCCAGGAAGTGACTGCGCCTGGCCAAGAAAGAAAAAGTTTTCCGACTTCGGTTTTTGTACAGATGTCTTTTATGGTATTACTCTTCTCACCCCTTGGCAAGAAAGCAACTAAACGTATTTTCCTAAATGTCAAACTATTTCTTTGATTCATGAGTGATTTGCCCTTCTTAGATGGTTTAATTTGAATAATTTATGATGCGTTATAGGGTAAAACAGAACTTGTTTTTTGATTCTTTGCTACCCAGTTAATCATCTCATGACCCCTCAGATTTATCTTGTGACCCCTTTGAGGGGTCTTGACCCCCAGGGTGGGAACCACAGTTCTTATATCTGATATCTGATATTCTGTCTAGTGATAGGGGTTGACCTGTTGTGGTTGCTGTCGGGTGGATCCAAATGCAGGCAGAAGACCAAAGTCAGCAAGTGAAAGGTGTTTATTTGCTTAGAGTTCAGGGAGAGAAGCTGAGGTACGTGGCTGGCTGGTGGTCCGAGTCGAGCAGAGGTGAAGAATGGTTTACTGGTCCGGTAGATCGTCAGGCAAGGGAGACTGGTGGTGAGGCAGGCAGTGGACAGGCAAGCAGATCCGGGCACACTAAAACAAGAGAGCAACGGTTAGCATCCACAAAGACACAAGAAGGCGAGAACTAGAACCGTCGTGAGCGCTGGCTACCACAGAAGTTGAATCAACGATCTGACGATGAGTGGCTGAGGAACCGGGGTAGAAATACTGTAGGTAGATGAAGTTGATGGGAACCAGGTGTGTGTAATCACCCCAGCAGCCAGGTGCCTCAGAGGGAATCGCCACGTCACGCCCACACACAGACACAGACGGACACAAGAGGAAAGGAAAACACACAGAGGCAAATAGACCATAATCATGACATGACCTATCATGGAAAAACTGTTTTGCTTCCATAAAGGTAAAAAGGTGTAAGAACACTGTACCATTGGGTGGTCCTCCAAGATAAGATAATCAGATCACTTACCACCCACAGGTGTGATAACCCAAGATCAAACATATAACATGGATACAGTAGTTATGCTGCATGTTACGCTTAACCTCAACTGTCTTTTCCCTTCTGCTCACACAGATAGTGATCAGATCCAGGCTCTTTGTGTACATTTTCCAGGAGAGCAGTGAGTGTACTTGGCTGATATCTTCCTGTGCTGGGACTCAGCCATGAGCAGGATTTGTGAGGAGATATCAGTGGGGGTGAGCTTCTCATCCCCAGCTCCCGATTCAGCTGACTGCAGTGGGGCGTGTCTGCTGAGGGGTGAGAGGTGGGAGGACAGAGGGTGTTCCTAATACCAAAGGAAAAGCCCCTAATCCTCTGTTAAAGTGTCCCCATTGACTGTTGGGGGGCGCCCCACTGGTCCACACGCCCCAAAATAGCGTCTGGTGTTATTGTTGTTGTTCTCTGCTGTTGTTGGACTCGTAAACCCCCTCTGGTAGACACGCATAGAGTCACTACTGCTTTCTCCCATGCGTTGAGATCTCCCTGGTTGAGTTCATGCAAGCAGGTAGAGCAAGCCCAGCCTGGACATACACTTACGACACACACACACACACACACTCACTCACGCTGGTCTGTGTTAGGGGGAAAAAAAGCTGATAAGCAGGATGACAATAAAGAGCTGCATGCTGGTAGAGGCTGAGGGAGGCAGGGAGAGTGAACCAGAAACAATGAGTGGGAGGGGGAAGAGGGAGAGTGGGTGGGATAACAAGAGAGGGGAGGGGGCGGGGGGGTTGACATATCCCAGTCGAGTCATTTTAGCTAAAGTATTTGTTTCAGCTGCTATTTTCAGTTTGCCCCCTCTCCCTGCTTGCCTCCCCAACCTTGGATACACGAGATATACCTCAAGATCACACTGACGCCCCCTTCAGAGTAAATGAAGGTGAGGAAGAAAAGGAAGGAGGCAGAGAGGGAGGGAGAAGCCTCAGCTGTTATGGTAAGTCAGGGTGCTCCTCCTGCACCCTCCCCGTTCGAAGGTGCTTTCTGGGGCAGGGGCCAGCTTCTGCGAGGCAGCAGGGATTTACCCTTGTTGACACATTAAAAAAAAAAACCGAGAGAGAGATAGAGATAGAGAGGGGACAGGGAGGGAGAGAGGCAGCAGAGGGGATTTGGCGTGTGTCCTTTCTGCAGCGTGAAAGACTGCGAGATGCTCAGCGCTTTGTTTACCCACCACTGGAGAGTTAGATAGACCCCCTCTTGTCTCCTTTCCTCTCCACCCAGCATCCTCTTCTTCTCTCCCCCTACACACTTGTTTCCTCCCACCACCCCTCTGTCTGATGTGCAGGGCATCGACCGGACAGCGGAAGGAACTGTTGTATCTGCTACCTCCAGTGCTAGCATTTGTTGGTGTGCTTTGATTTTTTTTTTCTTTTACTCTGTTACCTGAGCCAATGGCACCTTGCTCTTTCCTCTGAGTGGCATGGATGCCCATGAGATTAAGATAAGGACAGAGCTAACTGACTGACTGACTGACTGACTGACTGAATAAATGACTGGTTGGCTGTTTGGCTGCTTGGCTGCCTGGCCGCTCTGAGCTCAGGTTTCACTCCTCTTCACACAGAGGAGAGAGAGAAAGAGGGATAGTAAGTGAACATGGCTGTGGAAGAGGGTGCTGTCTTCCTAACACAAGTGAGTAGTGCTAACATTTGGATTTAATCTCACATTTTTAATTGTATTTTTTATTTCTTGTGTTGTTGTTTGGTATTATCTTTTACAATGTATGAGAGGTCATTGACTGTGTCAGAGGTTGATGTTGTGAATTCAGTGGTGCACCAAACCACTAGAATGACCTAGTCCTGTATCATTCATTACAACTGAATGGGTGTTTGGGTGTGTATGAACATGGAAAGCTCAGACGTAAAGTGTATGTTTGTCTGCAGGGTAATAACATGCAGGAGTTTTTCAGCACACATCAGGGAGTTTGGTGTCTACAAAGTTAATTGCTCTTTCACCTGCATGTTCATGTTGTCTATATAGAGGTACTGTATGTGCAAATTATTGAGCAAGTTGGATGCATTTACTTTTAAAAGAACAGTTTTGGGATATTTATTTATCTGCTTTCTTAGACACGGATTTAACAAACTATATACTATAACGTGTTATATATACTGTAACGTGTTAATTAGTGAGCTTTTAAAAAAACATTTGAATAGAGCCAAGCTAGCTGTTTCCCCGTTTCCAGTCTTTATATGCTATAAGCTAAGAAAACCGTCTCCTGGATCCCAGCTTCATATTTAGCATATAGACATGGGAGTGGTATCAATCTTCTCATTTAACCCTCGGCAAAATGGCAAAGAAACGTATTTCGAACTATTCCTTTAAGATGGAATAAAATCGTGTGGTGTGGTATGCAGGGCTTGTTTGTAGTGCTTTAAGGAATTCACTCACCAATCTTAAAGCAGCTATAATCAATCTTTTAATAATAACAACGTATCAAATGACAATGTGAAAACAGTTTGACAATGTAAAAGGTGTAAGGTATTACCTCCTGAATCTGCAGCTCCCCTCGGCTTTCTGGAGCTTTATAGTGTGTTTCAGCTCATTGTTTAGCTGTCCAGTCCGCAACTTTACTGTTCTGGTTCACTCTCACCGCTCTCATATTGTTGTTTCTGGCTGAAGCAGGCAGCTGTTTTCAGCGAAAAAGCTAAAAACCCACTGCACACTACCTGCTCAGCACCAAACAGCAGACAGACACAGTTAGCAACTAGCTGGTGAACATAGTGGAGCAGAGAGCCAGATGAAGAATGGAGCTAATGAATGATAATGTTGCACCATAACTGCTAGATGTGTAAATAAGCAACTGTTTGCCAACAAGTTCACCACATCCAGTGGAAAATGCTGTGAGAAACATTTATTTATTGTCATTTTTACAGACGTGAAACACTTCATGAATCCAGGAAGTAATTTACTCACTTGTTCATTCATTCATTCATTCATTCATTCATTCATTCACATACTTACTTAAGTATATGAATGACATACGTATACTCACAATCATTTCATCAGTGGCCAATAGGAGGCATGATACATTGTCTCCTCTTTGCAGTGCTCCTGAAATGTCTGGTGCTTTCCAGCAGCAACATGTTGATGCTTGAGATAACAGCATATAATATTTACATACATGAGAGCTGTGAAGCAGATGTTGATGCACTGCACATAGAACATTGTGTACGTCTGAAATCTGAGGAGGCTCTAAAATGTAAAGACTCCTATTATAGATTACCGTTCATTGTGTTGCCAATAACATGCTTTGTGTCCATACCTCTTAAAGCCTTAATAATGATTTTCTGGTATGAGCATGTTGACAATGAAATGGGGGCATTAATTCAACAATAGCTTTGCTATATTTAGCCTTGAGAGAGGTTACTATGAGGGACTAAGCAGGGCAGGGGATTTTGGAAAGTTTGACAATTTGGAGATGAGAGAAATGGATGGGGTCATTGGTGGGGTGGGGTTTGGCACCGGTAGGTGTTGTGACCCACCACTGGATGTCCCTGGCTTTATGCTGGTAGAGCTGTGGAGCTCTGTGTGTTTTGTGCTGTCAGGAGAGAAGGGGATAAAGTGAAACAATACAGCCGCTGCTGGTCTGGTTCTCCTCTTCTAAGCTCACTCACTTCACCCAGAGCCTACAGCAATGACACCAACATGCCCTGTCTGTCTCTGTTTGTGTGTAGATATTTTTGCCTGTATGTGTTTTAAGTGAACAATGTCCAAAAGTGTGTGCAGACATGTATGTATTGGTGTATCCTGTCTTATACATGGATGCAGTGCAAAATTCTGCATGGGTTTCTGTTTTGTGACATGTTCGGTGCAGAGTGCCAAACTGACATCATCGCAGTCTGGCAGCCCAGGGGGATATCAGTCTTTATACATCTAAATATCCTCTTTCCACCTAGACTAACACTGTGCTGATGTCATGAGGAGAAGAAGTGCCAAGTACAGATTCAGCAGAATGAAAACAAATGCTCTGCAGCTCCAAAACATCATGAATATCCATACTGACTGCCCAGCCTCTATTTGAGATCATGACAGATACTGTGTCCCAATTTTATACTACATACTACTTGTGTAGGCTATGTGTTATACTGTGTTTTGCAGTTAGTGTACAAGAAATCAATATACTTAAAATGAAATGATACAATACGTGCTAAATTAGTGTTAAAATGCTGGAACATGGTCTCCAGTGCTCGGACCATTAATAGTATAGTTACATCGTTAAATTAGCCAAGCCAACATATATTGGCCAATATTAGCTTATTGCAGATATATCTGTATCAGCGTCTATGTCTGCCAATAAGTAACAAGATATTGCAGTACAGAGATCATTTATGAACAGTGTCACCATCATATAGTTCACAAGGGAGCTGGCAACAAATTACATTTTTCATCTGCAAATGTCCCGCATAGGTACACATTGTGGTCACAATTCTTTAAAAAACTAATTTAGGGGATCCTTTAGGGGATATTTCTTTTAATTATTAAATATCGATGATAGTATCTGCCTCAAAATTATCTGCTGTTGATTTTGTTGATGTAGCAGATTGAGCTTTAATGGGCTGTTCATCTTCAAAGATTTTGATTGAAAAGTCTGACTCTTAACAATAAGAAATAGAGGTAGTAATCTGACAAACCTGCATATTATGGCCCTTCAGCTGGCAATACTATGGCTCCACTGTTCTGTAGTATTTCAGTTTTTCCTCTCCCTTTTAAAGAGCATCTGCAGACACCAGTCAGTGACCAGGGGGCATTTTAATTAGCACTGAGATGGTTAATTGTCATTTTTACAGCGACTTACCCAGGAAATTGGCTGCATTTTTGACTGTGTAAGACTGTAATTGGGAATGATATAATTCTCAGCTTTTCCGGTTATCACTTGTATGATTTCTCTCTCTCTCTCTCTCTCTGTCCCTCTCTCTCTCTCTCTCTCTCTCTCTCTGTGTCTCTCTCTCATCCTCTCCCTTCAATCTAACATTAGATTAATGCTTTCCTTCAGGCTTAACCTAGTCTTTAATGGCCCCATTTTCTTTGAACCTCTGATCTGTGGAGGCTTAATGTTATTTCTATTACTAATCTCTTGCCCCGTCCTGTGTAATGCTTCATACACAAAGACTTCAAGATCCCTCATGTTGGTCATAGATGGGATGTGGATGGAGGGTTGGACATGTTGGTCACTGGTTTTCACTGCAGGCATTAAGGGATAAACTGACGAGAGCAATGAAAAGTGACTTATGGATGAAGACTACTTAATGTGTTGGCCCTTAAGCTTGGGCAGATGCAGAAGGAGAAGCAAAGAGCACTGCGTGATATTTAAAATATTATTGCAAAACCTTTGAAAAAAAACGTAAACTTTAAAAATGCTCTTAGACCTCCATATTTTTAGAGATGTACTGTATCTATTTCTAAAGTGAGAGCATGTATGCTTGTAGGGATTTCTGTACGTTTGTTAATATTTAATTTTTGTGTTATGTACTACTGCCAGTATAAACCAACCAATTGTCTTCTATTAAATATCTGCATTAAACGATTAAAAGAAGAGTACAAGACTACAGTATTACACATCATGTTTGACTTACGTAATATCTGATGGTGTAAATCACTGAGTAGTTGGCATGCATGCTGCCTGTGTGCAGCAGTGTGACCCGTGTATTTCCATGTCCGAGGTTTTAAAGGGGTCAAGCATTTGGTGACACTCAACAAAGCCTGAGAGTCGTGGGTCACACAGGAATGCTCGACACAGCGTGGCACACACTAAAGACACATGGCGGTTATGTAAGAAACAGGACAACTGTTGGGATGTGTACCAGCATGCAGACGTGCACACATGCTGCACAGATATTTTATTATGTGCAGAAACTTTGACTTGGATAATTGATGATGAAGCCAGGACTGGTGGGGATAGATCATTTTGAAGTTGGAGTTGGGCATAAACTGGCTTTCAGTCATTTAAAGTGTTGCAGAAAGTAAATGTATTCATAGTGCACATTTCAAAACAACAAATGTTAAAGATACAGTAAGATAAATACAAGAAAATAATTCTAAAGAAGTAAATACTTTTAATTAAAATAAATAGTGATAGGTTAATATGAAAATATAAAATGCACATAAAAAAAGAAAAAAGTTCAAATCCAACACTGTGGTCTTCTAGGTACATTGAAAATCCACATGAGACTATATAAATATAACAATCATATGATTGGAGTTTTATTTTTATAAGTTTTTAAAGAGCTAAAAAAAAATTCAAATATTGGAAACATAAACAGGGCGTTTTTTATTGTCTTAGACAGATTTTGCAACTTCTTAAAAAAACTGTCCTGCAAATGGTATTAGTAAAACATCAGAAGAAGAAGAGGGAGAAAAAATGGAAGAAGGAGAAGGAGTTGTTAAATGTAAAAGTTAATGTAAATGTTTAAAGAAGTGTATGAAGTTTCTTTTGGGGGAATGACGCCATGGTGTTGCTCAGTTTATATTCCCTTCTTGCTAGCATGTTTTCTCATCACAAAGACATCGTTTTCATTCCCTCAGGGCACCACTTGTAAACAATAGTCACAATGAATCATGTTGATACCGTTCGGTATGTAGACATAACTTAGAAGTATTGTAGAAAAGATGCAGGCAGTTTACTTCAGTGACAGTGTTGGGGTGTGGCACTGTGATGACAGAGAGCTGGTGGAGAGTGCCTGCTGGCTGGGTTTAGACTGGATAGGAGCCAAAGTGTTTCTAACAGGTCATCATGAAGGGCGCTGATTCTCGGTGTCCATGACTAACAAGCAGAAGACGTCAGTCTGGGAGTATAGTGATCTCTGTTAGATCTATTATGTTGAGTTATGATATAGAATCAAATCATATTTAGATGACGAATTGTGTTGTTATTGCAGCTATTGTGATTCACTGGTGTGTTTTTGAATTGCAACCTTTTTTCATCTTTATAAGTCTTGTTAGTTTGCTGTTTTCATCGCTGTGGAAATTAAAAATGTTGGTCTTTTCTTGAGGTTGACATCCAGAATGATAGAAACACAACACAATCTAGTACACAAGCAAAGGAGTTCTGATGCTGAGATGGTCCACACTGTCTCTTAAACGTTTTGTAATTAGGCTACAGGAGATTCAGACCACTGCATTGGGTGTTTATGAGTTTTCATAGCTAATGGCCTTTTTTTCCTGTTAAGTGCAGCTGCCAATATTAATTATCCTTTTGCAGCTGCTAATCTGACTTGATTTCTTACAACAGCCTCAATCTCAGGCTTTTATAATGCCTTTTTAAACTTTTTACACTTTTAAAATGTACTTCTATTAATGGTAGTGGTTATATATTGTTTGTAACTGTTCTTGACCCATGGCTCATTTGTGCTGGTTCAGGCTTTGTGCCAGTGATGCTGTCTGTTGTCTTCATGACTTTTCTCAAGGCCACAAGAACAGAAATGTCATTAGTGGTTCAGTGCTATCAAACAGCTCTCTGGGGGTTGGGGGTATGGAAAAAGGGAGAAGACATTTCTAGATGTGGGATGAGATATGAGCTTAAGCTTTCTTGTAATCAGGAAATGGCTTGGTTTCCAGTTAATGCCGCTTCATCTACCATTATTTTGTTTGTGTACACATGCGTGCATGAGCACACAGAGACACAAATATTTTCCACTCACAGTTTTTATACAGCCTATCAGTGGAACAATCTGATGCTGGATGTCTTGTTCACTCACATTTTGGCTTTGGGTCAGATCCCTCAATGTTCGTCAGAGTTATTTCGGGAAAAACACGGCGGAGGGGGAGGTGGAGAGTACAATGTTGGATAACCGCTCGTACCGTTTGGCCCTGCTGAGTTTATCCTAAGTGTCTCTGGACGCAGGGCTAAATTTAGCAGGTCTGGGCTTTTGATAATTCAGGGGTATTTGGTTTTTGAGCCTCTGTTATGGAGCAGCATATCACAACTTCTCTCCCTCCTGCTCTCAGTGGCTCCAGTGCTGAGTTTTACAAAATGCTCTTTGCGAGGCTGATGCGAAGACGGAAGACCAAATGTGCAGAGTTTGCTGTGTGTCACTTTATGTCAAACCTAATGTCCTAAGAGCTAACATGAACACAGAAAAGAAACACAACCTCCCTCTCTTCTTCCTCTCTTCTTAGCTTTCTCCATTCTTTTTTTGTGTACTCTCATCCTTCTTTCAATCTCTCCCCCCTCCCTTTCTTTCCCTCTCTCTCACACACACAGGCACATACACACCACATTTATTATAGGGGCAAAAACATGCTTGCCTCATCATTTTATTTTAGTGTGCATAGCCCTATTTCTGTAGTGAAATAAAGGACAGCCAAGCAGAATAGAGAATGCTCTGCTTCTCGTAGCACGGCGACATAGACTGACAACTGCTTTACTGGTGGATTCAGGAGAGATCTGAATCCAGAAAGGAGGTCTCTGTGGCAGCTATAAGGACCACCCGGTCACTGAACTTCCTACCTCTGGGAATTAGAGACATTTGGATTTAACAAAGCTGGAATAACAGTCCGGTGGGATCTGAGGGATGACGGAGGATGTCGTGAATTGTCGGGATGATATGCTGTGGCTCTGTTGGCTTTCTCATGGATTTACGTTTTGAGATGTTTATGTTTTAGCGTTGTCTTGATTTGAGACACCAGTGGACTTTACTATAGTGATTTTAATGGGACAATGGATCTACTGTGTGTGTGGATATTGGCTTTGTTTTTTCCCCTGTTAAGATGTTTTTTGGATGCCTGAGAAATTATGACAGAGTTCTACCTGGTACAGTAACATTTTGGCATTTGTATGTGCTTTTCTTCTCCTGTCTGCCTAATTGTAACAGTTTGATAATTTGATATTTGATGCAGGTAAGCATGTGGCCAGAGTCTGACTTGACATACTCACCTCCTCTCTCTCTCTCTCTCTCTCTCTCTCTCTCTCTCTCTCTCTCTCCAGTCTGACAGTAATGCCAGTTACCTGCGAGCTGCCCGGGCAGGGAACCTTGAAAAGGTCCTCGACTACCTCAAGTCTGGGGTTGAGATTAACATTTGCAATCAGGTACATTTTCTGAGACTGTTATTAAGAAACTGTTGTTCTTGTGAGTGTTTGTCCTCTTCGGTGTAAAAGAAGTAGATTAAGTTATTCTTTCCTACACACATTAACATGCTTACACCATACTGCTGCATCAGCTGAATTTCAAATCTTGGGCTCAAGGGCTAACCGAACAAGTCTATCTAAACAAGCAGGATCATCTTCTAGATTCAATATTTTATGATTTTAACCTATCCATTAAGCACAATTAAACATCATCTCATAGTATATCCTAGTGCATGAGCTACAACTCCACTAAATATGTTTCTTTCTCAGAATGGTCTGAACGCTCTCCATCTAGCCTCCAAGGAGGGGCATGTAGAGGTTGTTGCTGAGCTGCTGAAGCTCGAAGCCGCTGTGGATGCAGCCACAAAGGTAAGGCCCACCCTGTCACCTATCGCAGCTCAGCTGATGTTACGCAGGACTATATTTGGATCCGACACAAAACATGGCTGCACTGTAGGACTAAACAGCATACAGCTAACATACGACTCCTGTAAGTGTGCAGCCTTCTTTAGGGTTTAATATTGGATCAATATTTAATGATCCCTGTGGGCATTCTTGCTGGAAGAAGTGAGAGAATTAAGCAAGACAAAAGGAATATGTCAGAATGAAGCAAAAGGAGTTCAGTATAATAACAGTAGAATGTATTAATCAGAAATATATGTAATAAAGAACAAGGTAGGCAAGATCAGCAGCAGTAGTGTTATATTTCATGCACTGTAAAATATGATATCATATAGTATGATACATCAGGGGAGGGTCTCTTTCTTTGAAGCGTCTTTACTCAGATGCTAAAAGGAGTTGAGAGGGAAGAGTCATTGAAAACATTTTCCACATTTGAGCCCAGAAGGTTTTCACTCCCATTTAGTTGTCTCGTTCAGCCTCTCTGCCACAGGCCACATGCCTAGTGCTGACATAAACACAGGGCACAATGAAATATTCAAGATCAAGGAGAAAATCTCCCCAATTAAAGCCTCTCTCTATTGTGACCCCGAGGATGCTGAGGGATTAGTTTAAGATCTTGGGAATCCACTGCCTGCGCCCTAATGCCTATAAATTTCTATTTTATGCAGCTGATGAAGACAATCAGGGAGGCAATGCTATCGAGGATACCTAGATTTAGTAACACAGGGTGTTTCATTTAGGCTGTGTGGGTGTTTAATGCTAAAGTTAATTGTGTATCCTCCCCTAATGTTGTGCTGCTCTTGTTGTGGGAGAATTAAACAAGAGGCCTTGTCTTCGGTTCATTAGCCCCTCAGCAGCTCTATAACAGATGTTACCCTTGTGAAGCTTACAATGTTGAGACTCTCAGAGACATGTTGATTTAACTTTGTTGTAATTGCATTATATTTGTGAGGCTTTTGTCAGAGAAGAGATTATTCACACTAATTGTTTAGGCTGTAGTGGTGTTCATGGTGCAACCCTATCTGCTAGAAATTATGTTTAATGTACTACTAATTTGTTTTGCCAAATACATTTGAGGGAAATATAATTGGTACCTGGATTATGTTCAGTGGCAATGTTTTTCCCAGTAAAGGGAGGGCTGCGGTTTTGTACAGCACACAAGTTGTAGAGAGGTGGTCAGGGTTGGTTGGTGGGCGCACCATGCAGGTCCTGCTGTGTTATGTCTCGTGCTTCAAGTCACTGTTGACTTTTTCAGTATTTAACCAATAACACCATCTTTGCCTACCATTAAAGGGGAACTTCACCGATTTTACACATCAAAGTCTATATACAGGTCTTGCAGAGTACTACTGCAAATGTGATTTTAAAAAAAGATGTATAAAGCCATTTGTGGCTCCAGAGCGAGCTGCGTGAAATCTGATAAATTGCCTCAAGTGATGTCACTTGAAGAAGCGTCGGTTGGGGCTTGAAAATGAAAATAATCTAGCGGTTACAGAGAAGTGAGGTCACCACACCTCTGTATCTCTGCTTGAGGCTAGAGGCCAGAGGCTGCATTAGCCGCTACTAGCGTAACACACCTGAATCTCTGACCGAACTGTCGGCGGCCCAGTTGCATTGTGGGTAATGTAGGCAGCAGGTTTTTACAATGTTATAGGAGTACAAAGCTAAATCGGTGGAGTACTCTTTTTATCAAGTGCTGTGAACATAGCCATAAAAAACTTAAATCATGCTTTAGTTGCTCCGAATGGCTATTGTATTGCAAGAGTGGATATTGTTATGTTTTCAGTGAGCCATAAATAAATACATGGGTTGTGATGTTGGGTGTTCAGAAGTTTAGTGGTGCAAAAGACTGCATCTCTTAAACATTATCTCACTTCAGTTGTTCAAAAATTATAATGAAGTTGATCAATACCACTTTCAACAAAACCTGAATCACTTAATCTTCACAAATGTAGTATTCAGTATATTGCAGAGCTATTGCATTAGATGACATTGTGTCCACCCCCTGTAGAGGCTTATACATTTTTATGAATATATTTGCTATAAAAGGCTCAGATAAGTACCATTTTCCAAAGAAAATACAGTACAGTAAAGTTACCGAGGGAACAAACCAATATTAATTCTTGTATAAGCATGTGTCTGCGCAGTAGGCTATAAGTGTCTATAATAAAGCATAATCAGTGAAATAGCCTGACAACCATGATAAAGTAACAGTATTATAAACTGTTAGTAGAATTGGTCTTGTGTACTCCAGATAAATCTTTAGGCTCAATAAAGCACACAAGCTCTTGTCTTCAGCTACATTATTTACCAAACGGTCTTGTCTGTCTCGTTATTAATCTGCCTCGTGCCTCTGCAGGTATTGCTATCTGATTTCCTTGCTACAGTATACAGTACATGTGACAGATGATCACTATTGTGCAACAGCACTTGTCGGGAATAACAGAGCCCAGTATCACGCGGCCAACAGACAGGCTGGGGGTTGACTCTGCCTTCACAAGGACCTGTACAGGTTCATAAAAAGCCTCCTGTAGATTTATTTATGGCCGAGGCTCAGTGGAAGCACATTTATGTGTGGGACGTGGGGCATCGGAAGTGACACATTGTTGGCAGTGCAGGCAGGGGGATGCCAGAGCTGGGACAGCAGGGGTACAAAAGTATGGTTGGCGTGAGGGGATTCACTGGGGCACATGGATACTGACATGGATATATACAGACTATAGTGACAAACAGTCACACACACATGCACACAAGCAATACTGTGGGACAGGTGGGGCAGAGCTTAACACACATTCCTGTGGTTGTTCCATGTAATGCAGAAAGGAAACACTGCTCTGCACATAGCCTCGCTGGCTGGCCAAACGGAAGTCGTCAAAGAGCTGGTCACTAATGGAGCCAATGTCAACGCACAATCTCAGGTGGGATACACTCAACATGCGCGCACACACACGGACACACGCACAATGTCAAAATGACAGTAAGGTCCTGTTGGTCTACAGTACATTTAGGACCTGAAACAAATTAAATGTAATTGCACTGCTGTGATGCACACAATTGTTTGGATGATACTGTATCATGAAGTCACTGACATTGAGGAAATCACTCAGAGGAAAGATCCTCGCTGACAGAATCTGGCTGCACGCCAACTAGGCCTCTGCCTCCCCAGGAAACTGCTGTCCTTGCATTTTACATTTAACTCTATCAGATCAAGGTGAGAGGAAAGATTTCAAGCACCTTCTTTCTCTCTGGTCTTATCAAACCCTGAATTAGCCAATAGAGATGTAACAGCAACACAATAGTCTTACAGACTTTACCTGAGCGTTTTGTTTTATCAATGAAAATCTTTTTGTCTGGGTATCTATCACTCTCAAGACTGTCAATTGCACTGATATCATTATGTCATCATTAAAGGAATATTGGGACATTTGATATTACATTCAGTGTATTTTTATGATGCAGTTTATATGCAAAATAGAGGAAAAAGCCTGCTGCACTCCAATAATGAAAAACACACTCATAACCAAATCTGAAAAAACTGACTACAAGCAAACATCTCTCCATTTGTAGCATAAGTGGCAGCAAAGTTTAAACATGTTTGTGAATGTGTGTTTTGGTCCATGTTGTGTGCAGAATGGCTTCACTCCTCTGTACATGGCAGCCCAGGAGAATCACCTGGAGGTGGTGCGGTTCCTTCTGGAGAACAACGCCAGCCAGAGCATGGCCACTGAGGTACTGTACACGTGTGTGTGTGTGTGTTCAAATGTGTATGTGTGCCAGTCCTGTGTCCACCTCTGTACAGTCATACCGTTACAGTATGTCTCCATGCATTTTCTCTGCCTCAGTCATGTGTGGTCTTTACATCTGTTGTACTAACCACGTTCATCTCCTCTCCTCCTCTGTTTCCTTCCTCCTTTTATCATCCCGACCCCACTCACTCTGCATCTGCCTGTGTCTTTGTCTGTGTCTTTGTCTCTCTGTCCTTTCCTTACTTTCCTGTCTCTGTATCTTTTTCTCGTCCTTTCTGTCTCACATTCTCGCTCTGTCTACCTCGCTGTCCTTCCACCATCTTCCTCTGCCTGCCCCCTCTCCTCTTCCCCTCCTCCCTTGTTCCCTCCATCTCTTCATGAGGGACTAGGCAGAGCTTCATTGATTGGTAGTGTATGGTGGTGGAGGCAGAGTGACCTTGAGTGGGTCACAGATGAGGTCTGCTCCGCTCGCTGGCTCTCCTCCACGGCTGCTGCTGCCATTACTGCTCTGATTTACGTTTGCTCAGCCTGTGGAACCCATACACACACATACTTACCAGTCACCACACGTATACACACACAAGCACGTGCACATACAGAGATAAATAGCTTATGGGGCTAATGGAATACCCCAGCTAGTCTACAGTCCACTGGTTTACATCTATGGGCTACATCGTAGAACACAGGATGGCCTTCAGGACATGTATACTTATAGAGATAATATGTTTGCACATGTGCACACACACACACACACAGATCTGCACACAGATCCAGTACTCATGTGAACATGATATATGAATGGAGGCACATGTGCACTTACACAAATACTTCTGCGCACGCACACACATTCAAACTTACAGTATGCAGAAACGCATCGCTGTGGCAGGGAGCTTTCAGCTGAATTATGCATCAGAAGTGCGATGTGTGCAGGAGACAGATGTGAGCCTTTTCCACACCATCCTCTCATTATGTAACTTACATTAGTGTCCTATATAGTTAGGAGGCTTGGAAATGTACAGTAACCTCTATATCTGTTTGGCACATGGGCTATTAAGTTATGATTTACTATCCTAAATGCTCCAAGCAGGTCAGACTGTCGAAAGGTTGAACTCTAAAGTTTTCAGTTTTAAGAATCCAGATTAATCTTCAGAGCTCCCAAAGAACCATGTGAAACTGAAACAAGAGATTTGATAGTGGTGACATAAATATAAAAAAATGTAATCTCTGACTTGTTACTTTTGCCCTTATGTTTCCCATCAATTTAGCTTTTTAGTGACATTTTCTTGACATTTATGCTTAACCAAATCCATTTTTTATCTAGTTCTCAGACTAAAGAGGATTTGTCTTAAAACAAAAGGAAAAGCCTGAATTCATTCGATCATTGGATCATTAATAATGCATTATACCTTTTTTTAAACTTCCATTGTACTCAGGGGTCTTGCATTGCTTTCCTCTGCGCCTGCAGCAAAATAATAATTCAGCAAAACGTAGTATTGGAGCATAACCTGCTCCAAACCTGCTCATCCAGTCACACCTACCATCCCATATCAGTTCCGTCACCAGTAAATGCATTACAGCACCCATGCAGCCCCAGTGACTCCTCTCTCCCCTCCGCAGGATGGCTTCACCCCTCTGGCAGTGGCCCTCCAGCAGGGCCATGACCAGGTGGTCTCCCTGCTACTGGAGAACGATACAAAGGGCAAGGTACGCCTGCCTGCCCTGCACATCGCCGCCCGCAAGGATGACACCAAGGCCGCGGCCCTGCTCCTGCAGAACGACCACAACGCGGATGTCGAGTCCAAGGTGAGTGACGACGCTGATGCAGCCAGTCTCTAGTGGTGGATCTTCAGTTGGTTGCTTTGTTTGATTGTTTAATTGTTTCTTTTATTATTGATGCCTTTGGTTTTCTTACTGCCTTTTTTCTCTCCTTCTTTCTTGGCTGAATTTGCTTTTGGGGCTCTTTTTGGCAGAAAGGGAAAAGAAGCAGAAGTACATTTTTGTTTGTTTTGTGCAAGTTTGTATATATTATATACTTAAATATATATTTTAAATTTTGGATGGAAGACACAAGAATTTGTAAATGTACTGTATGATCATCCTGGAGGATTTTAGTTTGAGAACATCTTTCTCAAACTTAAAATCGTATTTATTTAAATCTTAGGTAACAACACTGACTATATTATTTTGTACTGAGCTCCTTCTCCCTTGTCTCCGCTCCTCCACTTCATATCAGTGGAGGCCCTTTTCTGTTTTTTGCTCACTAACTGCCCATTCTCTCCTCTCTTGGCTGACTCTGTAGATGATGGTGAATAGAACAACAGAGGTACACCTCTACTCTGTACATTATGTAGTCTCTCCATCGCAGCTCATAAAAACTCTGAAAAAAACAACAACAAACACTTCAGTGCCCCTGACTTGATGCAGTAGTGTTTCTGCAGCCCTTTGTCACGTCCCCCTTCTCCATTTTACCTCAATCTCATCTTCCTCCCCATCGCTTCATTCATGTAGTGGATATCTCTAGTCATAGAGAAAGTCAGAGTAATAGCGCATGTTTCCCCTCTACTGATTTAGGAAATCCTGAGGCTGGAGGCTTGGGTATCAAGGTTTTCCTTGATTCTAATGGTTTCATGGTGTCCAAAACTTAAGCTTAGGCTGTTTTTTTAGGCAAATTCTATGTGACTGTTGACAAAATGTTGTCCTAATGTGTCGTGACACAGTCCGTCCATGAAACTGATTAACATGATAACCTGTGTTAGCATGAAAAGTGGTTATCATTCATTGAAAAGCAGTGGTTTGTCCATAACCTGCATGGCAACCAAATCCCCATTAAGCTGTAAAGGAACCCAGCCTTCTAGCAGCAGACACTTAGTCTCATTAGTTTACTAGTCTACTCTCTGATTGATTTTAGTACTTCTAATCCGCAACCCCTGCACCTAAAGCATTTTGCATGGGACCAAAGCAACAAGCTACCTCAACACTGCTTCTATGGTAACAAGGGCCCTTTCGTCACACCAAAGTCAGGTGGCCACCTTCTGTGTGTGCCTGTTTTGGTTGGCATTGTTTCTGGCTTTGGCAGGCTCGACAGTTATCTGGTATGATTCATCCAAAAAATAGCTTTGTTGATCTGAGGCTCCTGCATCGTGGTAAACAGATTTACATAGTACTCTGATGGAAGATGGAAGAAAGTTATTGCAGATTTTATAAACAGCGCATGAGATTAACCTACTGCATGTCCATATATTGACTATAAAAAGACAGGATATTGTGGTTCATTTAAATTTTTGGTTACGTTACTTTTCTAATGTGATTTTTAGTGTAAGAATATATTTTGAAATTGTTCATAGTGTTTTTGGTTGGGATTTTTGAAACACCAGATATCAGCATAGTGGACACACATGTCTGAGGCACCTGCTCTCCACTGGATTATTGGTTATTTGAAATTGGGATTCCCATGATTAGATAGCTTAATGTGAGATTCATTCACTCATTGGACAGATTGTTTCCAGTGTCCTTCTGTTGCTTTGACAGCTGTTGCTCACTAAGCCAGGGGTTTTGCCAGGAAATTACTTTCATTCAAAATGTTAACAAATGGATATTAGGTTCATTTGCGGGACAATTTTTGCACACTAAAAGTATATTGAGATAAATGAGATGATATAGATTACCAGTAATTACCTCTGAATATCATCTGTCGAACTGGAGTTGTATGTTAACACTCTGGACTATATAGTTATCTTTACTTTGCCAGTGTGATAGTGTAATGAGTTATATTTCAGTATCATGAAAGCACATAGAAGCCCGTACAGTATGCTGAATCTAACCCCCCCTAGTTGTCAGCATACCATCGGCCCCATGTTTGATGCTTCAGTAAAAGGACTTTCTCTGCCACTGTGAGGAAAGTCAGGTGTTAGTGTAACAGTGTATATGGAGTGTGACTGTATGTCAACCATAGGCCTGTGTAGGCTGCTGTAAAGCTCAAGGTGTGTACTGAATTGTACATGTTGCGGTGAGTTTCATCGTTTGTAATGTAATGTGTGTGCTTGTCTGTTTGCATGTGTGTGTTGTACGGCTTTCTCCAATCCTCAGAGTGGTTTCACCCCCCTCCACATTGCGGCTCACTATGGCAACATTAACGTGGCCACGCTTCTCCTGAACCGAGGGGCTGCTGTGGACTTCATGGCTCGGGTGAGTTTATTCTGCCCTCTGCTGTTTGGGAGGGGTATTACCAACATTCAAGGACAACAAGAGTGAAGGTGTATAATGCTAGATGTGCTGAAACAATGATCCTAGGTTTCCATGAGTAATTATTGTAAAGTCTCTCAATCCACAGAGGTGTTACTCTGTTCTGTTTACGTGTCCCAGTAAGATAAGATAAGATAAGATAAGATAAGCCTTTATTGTCCCACAGCGAAATGTGACAAAATGTCTTCTGTGAAAAAGGCCTATTGTATGCATTCCCTTCCTTATTTTTAGGCTCATTGCAAGCAAAAGCCATTTATGAAATCATTCTACAGTTTGCTTGTACTATGAGCACGTCAGGCTATGAGCATCAACTGAAGACACAAATGTAAAACGTGGGATGTGTGTAGACTTGGCGTTGAGAGGTGAAGGCACATGCTGCTGCTACTACAAGAGAGAAAAACACTGTGAAACCAAAAACAACCACATGAACTGTAATGAGTTGTGAAGCTCTCTCTCTCTCTCTTTCTTTTTTTTTTCTTTTACATCTGTTGGGACTTTTCAGCATTAACAAATAATACAGGGACACTGTAAACAATCAAAATTAAAATATGTTGCACGACTCTTCTCTGTAAAAAAAGAGAATCCAGTTGCGGCACATTTCATAGAAATTAATCATCCAGTCTCTTCCTTTAAAGATATAGGAATCGGTAAGGTGTCTCTGTCAAATAGAGGGGTACATTTAGAGACATTACTCCTTAAGAAGGAAGCTTTCTGGATTTTTGAACTGGGCAATTTAACCCCAAGAGGTTTAAATGAGGAGCTAGACAGTGAAGTGGAAACAATTTGTTCTCAATAGGAAATACTGTTAAAGGATGGATTTGTTAAGTCAACCTCAGATTGAAATTAGTTAGGGATATTCATAAATATAAAGACATGGAAGAGATTTGAGTATAATGTGTCTTTGAAAATTAATTGAAAGTGTAAAGAATTTGCTGTTTATATTAAAAAAAGGACATGATGGTAATGCTGTTTTGTATACTTAGTATCTATGGTGATCTGTATATGACTGTATATACCGTATATGGTGACTGTATATAAGAAAAACTATCAGACAGCACCCTGATGAAGGCAAGATAGCTAAAAACGTTTAGTAGATAAAGCACAGTGTACTGGAGAGGAGTTGTTACACACTATAAACAATGCCACCTAGCAAGGGGCATCATTTATTTTAAGTGGGCATTAGGAAACACATTCCCCACTGTCCTAGTATAGACAGTATACAGCAGTGCAAGTGTTACATTAGCTGATGCTGATGCCTCTCAGTGTTCGTAATAGGTGCATCACTTTACAAGGCTGCACTCTGTTGTTTTGATATAATACGCAGAGTAGGATTACTGTTTATTTACTGTGATATTTACAATATTAATGCAAGAGTGGGTGCCATTAGAAATGTGTTTTTCTTTCCACATTAGACACTAGCTAACCAGAGTCAACAGTGGCCCGTAATTATATCAACTAGTGTGTGAATGAGTGTTGGTGTTTGTGCTGCTTTTTTGACACTGATTACCGGTTAGATCCAAAGAGTCATGCTACAGCAGCGGAGATAGATGGAATTAAACAATGGAGCTGTTTTAGAAACTGTTTGTTTGATAATTAAAGACTGTGTACCCTTAATAAGGAGAGTGTGGGGTTTGTATTAGAGCTGACCATCTAGAAATAAAAGCATTACTATCTATTTACAGTCTACAAGATTACATGTTATGTCTAATGAAATAATTCAGTTTAATTATAGACTTTTGAAAGCATAATGTGTTTGTGTTAATAATAAACCTAATTTGACAGCTGAATCATAACACCAATTTCCTCTTTTTTTTGTTTAGAATGACATCACGCCACTTCATGTGGCGTCAAAAAGGGGCAACAGCAACATGGTCAAGCTGCTGCTGGACAGAGGGTCCAAAATTGATGCAAAGACCAAGGTGAGACCATGGACATAATTCTCCTCAGGAAACTAAAAGACATTCCAAAATTAAGCACATGAGGCTGAATGATATGGTCTATTAGAGGCCCATAGACCTAATTTTTCATCCTGGTTGCATTGGATTTTATATATAAAAAAAAAAAACATCAGCTGAAGTGTATCAGGCTGGCTTTTCTGTCTTCCACACAGAAAATGGCCCTATTCCCCAATATGCATAGGTGTCCTGATCAGTAAAATGTAAAGTGGAAAAAAACTCCATAAAAGTCCAAAAGTCCGTGGTGTTTGCTGCTGTGTCCTCGTCTAGATTTGACTAATTTCTTGCAGCGTGAAGTTTATCTGTCAGTGTCTCATATTGGAAAAACTCTTATTTTCCAATATGTAACAAGTCATCAAATGAAAAGATTCACAAATGGTAATGTACAATGTATATTCTTTACTAATTTTCCTTTAACTAGCTAATCATATGCAACAATACTACAAACCATATCATGCCCTGTCCTTAAATTTGTTTTACACCAGGAAGTTTTAAACATTTGTAGAAAGGGCAGGGATAAGGGTTTTTTTTTTTTGTCTCCTTCAGGATGGGCTGACACCTCTTCACTGTGGGGCAAGGAGCGGGCATGAGCAGGTGGTAGAAATCCTACTAGACCGAGGAGCTCCTTTCCTGTCCAAAACCAAGGTAGCTACTGGGACGATCAATTGAGGAGACATTGCTTAGCTCACAATAGGAAAGGAAATGTCACACAACACAAGTCACTTTTTTTTTTTTATAAAATAGAATAGAATAGATTTCACTGGATTTCACTTCAAACAGGGTACACATAATAATATTAATAATATTAATAACATTGTGATACAGATGTTTGTATAAACTAGCTTTCCTAACCACACAGAGCTATCCAATCAGATAGCAGGCCTGTTGTTGTTGCTGTAGTGTTGTCGCATTGTCTCCATAACGTCTGTGCGACCTCTCCAGAACAGCCTGTCTCCGCTGCGTAGCCCTACAGTTTGACCACGCAGGACGACCAGTGTAACAAAATGAGACATTGTTGTAATGACCTCGTTATAACAATGCTTCTGTAACCTTCTCAACAACTTGCTTCACAGTATTTCTGTGCAGCGCATGGCCACGCCCTAACTTACTGTGTCTGTCTGTCCATCTGTCTATGTGTCCGTCTGCGTGTTTGTCTCTTTTTGTCTCGCTCTCTGTCTGCCTCTCTCTTTCTCCCCCCCCTCTCCCTCTCTCTCTCTTTCCTTCCCTCTCTCCCCCCACTATAGAACGGTCTATCACCACTCCACATGGCCACTCAGGGGGACCACCTGAACTGCGTCCAGCTCCTGCTCCAGCATGACGTGCCGGTGGACGACGTCACCAACGACTACCTGACGGCGCTGCACGTCGCTGCCCACTGTGGTCACTACAAGGTGGCCAAGCTCATCGTGGACAAGAAGGCCAACCCAAACGCCAAGGCTCTGGTAGGGATGAAGGGGTGGACAGGGTGGGAGGGACACAGCCATATTGAACAAAAGCATCCAGTAGATATAAAATATAATATATAACTTTGTTTAATCAGGAGAAGTGCCTTACTGAGATTAAGAATCTCTTTTACTGTAATGAGTTTTACTTAATCTCCTGGCTAAGTCAGCAGCAGCACATAAAACATAAAAGTTATAACAAAAAAAACAACAACATTGCATTGTGTGGTTTTTGGTTACGGGGGAAAGTGCAAAATAAACCAGCCAATAGGCTTTTGCTGCACTGATGTGAGGGTTTGAAAAGAGAATGAAAATAGGTTGCGATACTAAGGGGTACAAAGTTCTCCCGAAAGGGACAAAAAAATTGATACATGAGGCAGAAGAGAAGAAAAACAGAGAACTGAGAGAGAGATGAGAGAAGAGGTGGTACAAATGTTGAATTCTGAAGATTTGAAACTGACACAAAGGGATAAAAAGAGATTCTTAGACACTTTCTAAGAATCCATATTTGAGAAGGAGTTGAAGAATTGAGAGATAAAAGGTTTCTTTCTCACCCTTGTGGTTTGCAACTGACATTTTCTGCACCACCCATTCATTTCGTGGCAGATCATTTGCTTCCCCTTATCGGCCTAATAAAAGCAACCACACCGTCACAGATGTTTTGTGAGAGTTTTTAAGAGTTTCACTCTTTTTTCTTTCTTTCTGTGTGCAGAATGGTTTCACTCCGCTTCACATCGCCTGCAAGAAGAACAGAGTGAAAGTGATGGAGCTGTTGCTTAAACATGGAGCGTCTATCCAGGCTGTCACCGAGGTACTGCACCAGACTGGACCACGTTTACTCTTTTCTGCTTGACTCTGCCTTTTAGCACCTGGCACCAGTAGTGGTTTCTTTTAACTGTACTGACTTTTAACTATTCTGAGCTGTACCATTTTATATATTGGGACTTGCCTTTTAATAGTGCTTGTCTTTGTGTGGACTTAATGTCGCTTCATGACAGCTTTGCTAAGGTTTGATATTTATTGTAATGATCATATCTGTTTCTCTACAGTCTGGCCTGACGCCCATCCACGTGGCAGCCTTCATGGGCCATGAGAACATTGTCCACGCACTGACACACCACGGGGCATCACCCAACACGACCAACGTAGTGAGTGGACCATTTATAATGCGCTGTTGCATGTTAGAAGTGTTTTTTTCAAATATACGTTTCTGTTCAGAGTTCAAATCCCACATCATTGCATATGAAAAGCTCCCACTGACAACCATTTTTGTGTGTCCTCCAGCGAGGTGAGACAGCTCTCCACATGGCAGCCAGGGCAGGCCAGGCAGACGTAGTCCGATACCTGCTCAAGAACGGAGCCAAGGTGGAGACCAAGTCCAAGGTTAGCACACTGAGCCTCATTATCAATCACTGTGTCGGGAAGAAACAAAACAAACAATGATTAAACAGTGGGCCAAAAGTCACTTTCTCCTTCTCCGCAGGATGACCAGACAGCGTTGCACATCTCCAGTCGGCTGGGGAAAGTCGACATCGTCCAACAGCTGCTGCAGTGCGGCGCCTCCGCCAACGCTGCCACCACCTCAGGCTACACCCCCCTTCACCTGGCTGCCCGCGAAGGACACCAAGATGTTGCTGCCATGCTGCTGGAGAACGGAGCATCACTCTCCTCCTCAACTAAGGTGGGTCTGGTGGAGGATCTTATTTCAGTGCACAAAGTAACAGAGTTGGATGTCTCTATTTCTTTCACATGACATCACATACATTTAAACACGGACACACGTCACAGAACAGACCATCTTCATTATTTCAGTGCCATGTATCTCCACCAGTGGGCACCAGTCTCCATTTCTGTTTCCATGATGCTTGTCTTATCATGTTCATTAGTTAGAGTTAGTTGCTGTTTAAATATAATACAGAAACATTCATTGTCTCCAGTTATGAGACCAATAACCTGACCATAAACAGCCTACAAGGCTCAACCATGTTAAGTTCTGTCATATAATGGAGTCACATCAACTTTACAGTGTTCACATCCAGGTCAGTGGTAGTATTAGACAATTGTTTTTACCTCAGGAGGGTTTCTTTTTATCCCTGCAGTCGACCATGGACAGATAATTTCTGGTGGTGGTGGTTTCACATGTGACTAATTGCACAAATCAAGGTCAAAAAAGAGATGCAGAGAAGACTTTATGGAATTAGTTTGTGCATGTGTGTGATATATTGCTGGGGGCTGTCTTTGAAGGTGACCTCTGTCAGTGGAACAGATTAATGAAGGGTAAACCCCATGGTGCCAGTGCTCTCTCTTTCTCCCTCTCTCTCTCTCTCTCTCTCTCTCTCTCTCTCACACACACACACACTCACACACACACTCTCTCTCACACACACACACACTCACACACACACACACACACACACACACACAGCATCTTTTGGGACCTCACCTGAGTCAGCTGTTTAACGAAATGATGTCACCCTAATCTGGGAACAGAGGAACCGGGGCGATGGAAACCATGAATTGACCCATTTGTGATGTTTATGAAAGAAAATGTATCATTAAAGTGCCTACATTTTAAAGCATTTAAAACGAACCAATCTATCCAGCAGGCTGTCTTCTCTAAAATGATCCCGTACTGTATAAACTGCATGAATCCTAACTGTAACCAATCACACAAATGAGGTCGTGTGTTTCCGACCATGGAATGGGAATCTGTGGGAGTCCCACATTCCTCTGGAAAATATGACCTAATGTCTTTAAATATCTTCACATACACACAGGAAGGAAGCCAAGATTAACATGATCACATTATACAACAGCCATTTATAGATCTGGGATACACGAGGAAATAAGGGCCTTTGGCTTAGTTTCTCAGGGTATCACATACTTTCAAACCATCTTAAGTTCATGTGTTGTTGTAACTAAATTAGTTGCACAGATAATACTCATTTATAGGTTATCGTTTGCCTTTGAATGATAATGCTGTGTGTCAAATGTTATCCAAAGAAACAACCTTCATGTAAAAACATTGTAGCTGACGGACATTTTCATTTTAGAATGAAACAGTCTCTTCTGATAATGAACTAAATGGGCCTTGAATGGGTTGAGCACCATCATTTTTCAGTTTGAGTAAAAGCTAAATTTTTGTTGCAGTAAGTTCATGTTTCGTTTGTGCTGCTACAGACACATCATGTGTAAAAATGGGTCTGAACTGACATGAACTTAATAATTCAGATGAGTTCTTTACAACTACGTGAGAAACTATGTTGTTATGGAGAACAGCTTGACCCCAGGCCAGCAAGGTCTGACCTAAAACAACGCAAATATTCACTTCCTGTTTGAATACCCATCTCTACTCCTCCTCTCCATCCTCTCCATCTTTCCACCGACTTTCATTTTGATGATGTATCTTATTTTGTGTTCAACAGAAAGGGTTCAGTCCCCTGCATGTGGCAGCAAAGTATGGCAAGATGGAGGTGGCCAGTCTCCTCTTACAGAAGAGAGCTGCGCCTGATGCTGCTGGAAAGGTGAGATGTCTTAAAAAAGAGGAGAGGCCTGGTGCACAACACACTTTAGGGAGTCAGTCTTAATCTTGACCAACATTTAAGGGTGTTTTTAGATGCTGGAAAACATGAGCTGTCTAAGGAGGTAGGTGCATGGCACAGAAATGACTCATTATTAGGCAGGAGATGACACTCCTACACAGAGCAGAGAAAAATGAAGGCAACAGGAGTATTAACTCAAATTTCTGCATCATCATCACAAACAACCAACAACAAGGTGTGTCAGGATCAGAGCCATAGTTTTCAAGTAATCCTTTAAAATTTGTGTGAACATAAAAGAGAAGCGCTAAGAAAAGTGTTTAAAAAGCCAATAGGATTATTAGCAGCTGTATGTAGAAGATAATCTTATATAACAAAGTACGAAACATCAAGAATAAATTATATATAAGCAGCTGTTCAGTTATCCTGAAGCTTTGTAAAGATCTTTAATTGTGGATTAGGCAGTCAACTTTTCTGGTGGGATCTGGCCAACAAGCAGCCAGAATCAGGAAGTCATTCAGATACTGTGACCATTTATCATTCTGCAAGTCTTTCTGTCGCCTGCCCTTATCCAACCTGTCTCTGAGAGAGTAAACAGAACCCTTTTGGACTTGTATTTTCCAAGCTGCAGCTGGACATGCGGGTGGTGGGGGTGGTTGTGTGAAGGAAAGGCAGGTTTAGGACCGATCCCAGGACAACACAGCCAACAGATGCTTGTCCTGTTGCAAAAAAACCTTCTGGGTAGATTTGCTTTTATTCCCCTGATGACATGCAGTCATTCCACCTCCACATGCACCCTTGTACAAAGGCATTTGTATACACACACATATTGACACACTTACTTAGCAGAGGCCTACTGGCACTGATTAAAGTGTTAGCTAGCAGTGTGTGTGTCTGTGCCACCATCTGAGAGCATTTAACATAATGGCAGTCAGGTATGATAATGAAGCTTCCACACTGCTTGGTGGTGTCACGGTAAAATCAGTCCCATTGTAATACTGAGTCTAAACACAAAGCAAAATCAGGCCTTTATTGCAGTTTAATTACACACATTTTCTTTAGAGATCAGAAGAAAGACAATGACTTATTTGGTTTCCTCACATTTTGATCAAAAAAACATTTTGACCCCAAATATGACATCTCACGCCACAGCAACAACACATTGCAACAGCTCATGAGATTATCAGGATACATTCTGCACACTTTTTCTGAGTAAATTCAAGTGTTTTTTAAATACGGGACATGGGACATTCCAGTGGCTCAGTGAGCATCCTGGTGACTCTGTCCTGGCTGCTGAGTCTGGAGGTAATCTTTAGACCAAAACAATAACAACAACATGCTGCTGCTGCTGCTAAAGAAAAAATAACTAATTGTTTCATCACCGCAGTCTAATGAAAATTATCTATCTCCAATTTTGGTACTTTTAAATTTTTTCAGATAAAATGAAGGATTAAAGGGGAACTCCACTGATTTTAGTCATCAAAGTCTGTTTACAGGTCTTGGGGAGTTCTATTGCATAAAGTTGTAGAAAGCCTCTTGTGGCTCCAGAGGGAGCTGCGTGAAGTCTGATAAATGTCTGTTGGGGCTGAAGACTACAAGTTTGAAAATGGAAAAAAAATCTGGAAGTGTGGAGTTAGAAAGAAGTGAGCTTACCAGATCTCTGTAGCCCACTCCTCGTCTCTGCTTGAGGCTACATTAGCCGCTACCAGCATAACACACCGAATCTCCGACTGAATTGTTGGCAGTCGAGTTGCATTGTAGATAATGTAGACTCCAAATTTTGACAAAGAAGAGTGCGTGGAATAAAAAAGACGATATCTCTGGTTCTGCTGCATCGATTTTGATCCTTTTTTGTCCATCGCGAGTCCGACAATGTTATATGAGTGCAATGCTACATCAGTGGAGTTCTCTTTTAAGTGTTAGATTGTGGGCTGAGAAAATTCTCCTACTTAAGCAACTTACATTAAATAAATAATTTTTAAAAAACAATTGGAGCAAAGTTGTCATTTTGGAGATACGTTTCATGGGCCAGCGAAGACATGCTCACCTCTGTCTCTGTTGATAATGTCATCCTCCCCTAGCTAGTTGTTGCTCTAAACTGTTTCCTGTATTAACTAACTTCCATCAGTGTGATGTCCATCTCCCTTCATGTCTTTACATTCTAATGGTTTGGTTCTGTCATTTTACTTAATCAGCGTGTGTGTGCTTGTGTGTGTTCAGTGATCTAACTTGGTCTTGTGTTGCACACTTGTGTGTATGTGCATGTGTGTGTGTGTGTGTGTGTGTGTGTGTGTGTGTGTGTGTGTGTGTTTTAGAGCGGGCTAACTCCACTGCATGTAGCTGCTCACTACGATAATCAGAGAGTGGCACTGCTGCTGCTGGATCAGGGAGCTTCCCCACATGCTGCCGCCAAGGTATCCACACAAACACGCATGAACACACAAACTACAATGAATTTACCTGGCTTGTGCCCTCAGTGCCATCTCAGACCATTAACTATGTTCTGTATGTAATGTACATCTTTATGCATAAAGATCTAGTGCTCACCCATTTTCTCCCATTCCATCTTGTCTAGTCTTTGACATTTTGAGTGAATATGCTGCTTTTTGTTTGAGCACAGCAAAGTCTTTGAATTCACCCGACTAGCCCCGGATTTAGCTCATACTGTCAGCATACTGGGCTTGGTGGTTTACTGGATGCTATATTTTCATATTTCTCATAAAACAAAACTGGTGAGCACATGTAAATGGACTGGTGATGTGTTATACATGCTGTAAATTACTCCAGAGTCTGTCACTACTTCAAACCACCCACTTTTGTGAAGTCTGTTCCAGAGCTATAAATTGTGCATGTTCCCAATAAAAAGCAAAAAAAAAAAAAAAGTTAGTTAGTTACTGTGCTTGTTGAAATGTCTAACAAACACACATGGTCAGTGACATATTCATGTTGTGGCCAGTCTCCTGTGGGCTTGGGTAGTCTGTCAAAAAAAAAAAAAAACAGAACAAGAATGATCAGAATGGCAGAACTGGCAAACAAAATATTTCAGGAAATGTTTTTGGCTGGACCGTCAAGTGACATTCAAAACAGACATCATGCAAGAAGAGACCAAAGCTTGTATAACTAATATATTTATCCTTGCTCACTGTCTTTCCTTTTTGTCTCTGGCTCTGCCTCCTGCTAGTTCTCTCTCCCTTAATCTGTCTCTATTTATTCCTTTATTTTTCCTGCCTCCCTCCCACACTCTTAGTCATTCCTCCCTGCCTCTCCTTCTCGCAGTTTCTCCCTCTATAAATTGTTTTTCATTTGGCTGGGTGCTAAAGTGGTGTGCTTGGTCTAATTTAAGTTCTTTTGGAAAGAGATGAATCTGTGTGTACTAGAGGATTTGTCTAGAAGTGTTTGCACACACAAATGCAAGCAGTGGTGCATGCGTCATATCTCTATGTTCAGACAGGAGGATCCGAAATTGTGATTTTGACTCGTGAAATAAGTCGCGCTATAAACAATCCGAGAAATAAGATTCAAGGGAGGACAGTTTGGAAGTAACACCTGACTTCAATAGAGTTTTCAGTTTCAATGTCACCAAACACAGTGGCAGCGATGACTCAGAGACCCTAGAAATATATGTGACTGTTCCCTTCTCCACATTCACCTTATCCCCTCATTTAAGCTCAAATCAGCCCACCCCTCTGTGGACCTCAAGGCCGCCCAGAGAGTTGAATAAAGCCCTGCAGCTCACACTACTACTCGTTCCTAACAGGGAAATGTATTTAAATGCCGTTTTTAGTTTAATGCTGTCTCGCAGGTCCTCTCCATGGTGACCAAAGTGAAGAATGTCAGAAATGGTGACTGTTTCCCTTTTCAGCTGCCCCCCGCTCAGTTTATTCTGTGTCTTTTACAGGAACTTGCTGTATTAGTGTTGTATATGTGTTGCCAGCCAGCTGAAGGAAATCTTTTGTCTGAGGTCTCAGATGTTCATTCAGTGGTAGTACTCCCACCAAAAAATGTAAAATTATAATTGGTGGATAAACTGATGTTTCCATGTTTGTACTTGTCCCTCGAAAAGAACCAGATCGTTTTAAACCGTATTTACTGGATGACAGACGAAATGTTTTTGGCACTTGAGCCTTTGTGATTGTCTGTAAATTAAAAAGGCCATTAGTATTTTTTTTCATTATAATTATCTCCTCTCCAGCTGAGACTGTTGTGTTAAATCCAGTTACAGGACTGCAGATTTGGTCTCATGACTAAATGGATTATATGTTGAGATGCAAAATGTTAAATTTGGGTCAAATCTCTGCATCATGACTTTTTGCTACTGATGCCAACACTTTATTACTCTGTACTACTTCTGTGGTTGCGGTAATGTTGCACTACTTCTGCTGAACTACTGAAACTTCTGATCCTTTTTTGGTAGAAGCTCATTATTTTGCTTCATAGCAATTGTTTTTTGTCCTGTTATTCTATCAAATGTATTGTATATAATGACTGGTCTAACCATATCTATACTTCAGTCTATAATGTATGAAGTGAATTCTATTTTGATTCGGAATGGAATAAAATACATTATAGGAGAAGACACCTAATGTAAATCTTCCCTGTTTCGTGTAATACTGAGCATAACTGGCCAATTCTTATACTATGAAATAGATAAATAAATAATACACCAACCATCAAATCCAGAAGAACTGGAAGAAACAATCTAACCTAATAACCCCTGCATCTCTTTTTCCTGCCTCAGAATGGCTACACGCCACTCCACATTGCTGCCAAAAAGAACCAAATGGACATTGGGACCACACTGCTGGAGTACGGCGCCGACACCAATGCAGTGACGCGGCAAGGCATCAGCCCCATTCACCTGGCAGCACAGGAGGGCAGCGTGGACCTGGTGTCCCTGCTGCTGGCCAAGAACGCTAATGTCAACGTGTGCAATAAGGTGAAATCAGTGACGTAGATACAGTATGTTCAGTTACAAAAGTGTTAATTTATTTACACATACTGTACATTCACACACATGCAACACCTAGCCTGTAATCCTTGCTAGTATCACCTTAATAACCATTTTTGAGATGTAGATAAACACTTCTCACTAGCATCATCCTTAGCATACTAAGTTTTACCTCGTCACTTTCAACCAGGTAGAAAAACAGATGTTTCTTAAGGTTTTTCAAACTAGTTTCCCGCATCCTGTTTCCTGAGAGAGACAGCATGTTTCAGTCTTGTTATGTGCTGCCACCATAACAAATTTATTTGTGTGTTCACACGTGTTTGTGTGTGTCCTTTCCGCATGTACAGAGCGGACTTACACCACTCCACTTAGCAGCTCAGGAGGACAAGGTCAATGTTGCAGAAGTCCTTCTCAACCACGGGGCTGACGTCAACCCACAAACAAAGGTAAAGCTTTCTCAGATAATACACACACACACACACACACACACACACTGTAAATACACACACAGATAAGGGTCTTTAAATCTCTTTTTGTAGTTGAGGTTTGATGCATAATATTTTATGTACACATGCATCATTATCTTTGCTGTATATGCTTGTCTTTGTGTTTCTCTCTACTAAAACTAGATTTTCCTGTATAGTTTCAGTGTGTTCATGGCATCGGAAAAATACTCTCACACACACTCTTGGGCACACACACATTCGTCCACAATCATCTCAGGTGCTACATAAATAAAGGATTGATACCTGAGTGGAAGGTGTTCATGTCTTTATGGATGCACCACACACTGCAGCAAACACACACACACACACACACACGAGCACGTACATGCTCTAATATTCAGTCACACTCTGTCAGTTACCTTCACTTACACACAAACACACATACGGGCCCCATAAAAGGCTGCTCACATTCACTGAGACAAACGTGCCATAGCTGTAGGTTGGACTTATGAAGGTTATGTAGTGTGTGTGTGTGTGTGTGTGTGTGTGTGTGTGTGTGTGTGTGTGTGTGTGTGTGTATTTGTGCTGACAGGACGGTTGTTAACAGCGAATAGGTTATTCACTCACTGATCTTCTCCATTACCATTATGCACTGTACTCATAATTGAAAGAGGGCATGAACGATGATGCAGTTTTGAAGTTATATTTAGAATCAGTGATAGCATGCTAAGAAGTAGAGGAAAATTAATTTTTTCCATAAAAATCATTTGTTTTTCCTTAAGTTCGTGTAACAAAATGAGGCCTCCAGTCAGCACACATAACAATATTCTCCTCTTCTTTTCATCTACTTGCCCTTTCATGTCTGTGTCTCTTCCTCCATTTACTTTCCTCCATGCAGATGGGTTACACTCCGCTGCACGTGGCTTGTCACTATGGCAACGCAAAGATGGCAAACTTCCTGCTGCAGAATAATGCCAGAGTCAATGGCAAAACCAAGGTAGAAAAACACGTTCACCTACAGGCATGCATGCACCCACCTACACACACACACACATACACACATACACACACTCACATGCACAGTCTTGTATTACTGTTTCTGTGTCGATCTTCCGTTACATCCAAATTTATACATATTTATATGTATGTATATGTGTCTTCTCTTTCCCTGACTGTGTTTGTGTGTCTCTGTCTAGAACGGGTACACTCCTCTACACCAGGCAGCTCAGCAGGGTCACACCCACATCATCAACCTGCTGCTTCAGCACGGGGCCTCGGCCAACGAGCTCACCGTGGTCAGCGCACAAACACACTGGCACAGACACACACTCACACTCCAACAGAGCTGAAGCCTGATGAAATACTGAATGTTCTTTGTGTTTTCTGTGTACCTCCTGTGAATAACTTCCTGTTGGTCTGTCACTGGTCAGAATGGGAACACTGCCCTATCCATCGCCTCTCGTCTTGGGTACATCTCTGTGGTGGACACTCTGAGGCCTGTGACGGATGAAAACCTGACTGCCATGGTGAGACGCCGTCTTCCTGTCAACGTCATCTCATATGGTTAAATGCACACAATCTCTATCACATCACCATCTTTTCATCTTTTTGAGGTTTGTTACTACCCAGACAATATGAGACCGGATAAAAATATTTTAAAAGTGAGAATTCAGCTTCCATATATACATTCATATACTTTGCATCATTTTCGTGCATTCAAGGATTCTCTGACATGTAAAATTTAAGAGTCGGCTACCAAAAAGTATTGCAATCAGGAGCTACAAGGCAAATAATGACTAAAAACTTGGACAGTGAGAGAGAAATAGTGTCATTTTGTTTGTTTGTTGCATTGAGAGCGGTGCTGTTTGCTAAAAGCTTGGGATGTGCTTTGGAAAATGGTCTGCAGTGATGTAAAGTATTTGTTAATATTGGACTAAAACATGTAAAACCACTTCCTTATTGAGCAGCTGTATTGGACTGAATTGTGTGACCAACTCCTTGCCCAAATTAAAACTTGGCCAGCAGCATACTGTGAGTGGAGTCAGTGTGTGAATCCTTCAAATCAGCCAGCAAGTAAGTCAGTCAGTCTCGGTGTGTCACGCGTGTGAAGTTATCCTGATTAAGAGAGAGAGTGGGCTTAGATTGCAGCTTAAGGTTTCTCCTGTAATAGCCCAGGTCACTACAGTGATCTGATCCACACACGTGTCTGGGAGAAAGAGGAGGAGGGAGAAGGGTGCGAAAGTGGGAAAGAAAGAGAGGCAGTAGGATAATGAAGAGGTGACAGGAGTGTGAGGGGGACAGTGAGTGAAGAGACGGACAGAGAGGTCACTCAGGATCCTGCGCAATCAGCAGCAAAGTGTATTAGTCATAACGGGCTCTATCTACAGTGGAGTACCTTAAAGATCAAGGTCGTTTCCCTACACCTTTGTGTGATTGCTCTGTTACTCACTGTGCATAGGTCTCTGCTGTTGTTTTATGTCTCTACTGAACCTTTGCTGGTCAGTTATGTGAGGCAAAATGGCCTTCAAACACACAGTGTCATTCCTTCTTACTGTGACAGGTGCCACGGCTAAGATTCAGTTTAATGTCCATATTAGGAAATATATGTGAAGGTCACACTTTAGTTGGAATGTAAATGCTGACTAGTTGTCTCTAAAATATTTACTAAGTTTCAGGTGATATAACAATGATGAATCTTCAAGATATACTCCCTGGTTTTGTTAGGGCAAATGATAGCACCCCTAGCACAATAAATCCCTGTGTTTTCCTCTCAGCTCACTGCTGCTTTTTCGAAAGTCAGTTGTAAACTGCATTGAGTTTCAAAACATCAGCAGTGAGCTGGCAGGAACTTTGGGGATTTGTGGCATTATTGGATGCTTTAACAATATCAGGAATCATATTTTATAAGGTTTAGGATGTCAAGGTGTGTAAATATGCAGCAAAAGGCAAGGCACTGCTTATGTTATGTGATAGTTGGAGAATCAGTTGAGTATTGACAGTGAACTCAAATTAGCATTTGATATATTATAATATAATAATAATATTATTTAAAAACTACTGCATTGTAACTCATATTTTCCAATTGGAACTGGTTTGGCGTTTCAGGGATGTGTCCCAGAATATAGATGTGTTTTAGCAATATAATGTTGGTTTGGCAAAACTGTTCAGTTGTACATCTATTTTTCACATTTACAGAGTGCAACAGAAAAACACAAAATCAATGTCCCTGAGACCATGAATGAGTTCCTCGACATGTCAGACGATGAAGGTATGTAAAGAATGTTTTCTCTTCATTCTCCTCATTTTAAGCTATTGAGTACTCAAATTAAATTAATTGATATGTGGAAACGGTTGTTGTGACTTGATGTTAAAAAAAAAACAGTAATATCAATACACTGCATGATTTCCATACACTTGTGACTGGGATGTCATTTTCATTAACGTGCATGTTTCACTGTATGTGTGTCTACATCACACAGTCCAGGCCAATGTGCCAGAAATTCTCAATGAGGAGTCTTTTTCAGATGTTGATGAAGGTATTTGTCACCAGTTGGCCTCCACCGTTCTGTTGTTTGTTTGTTTTCCTTTAACATAAGCAGAACTCACCTGCCTTGTTGAAGAGCTAACCATCAAGCCTTTGCTGTACTACTATTCATGCTTTGCTGTTCGTTTTCAGTAGAAAGTCTCCGGGCAAAATCAGAATACACTCACACAGTCACAACACACACACTTTCTACTTATACAGAATGATGTGGTTATGCATTTTAGTTATCGTGCAGTTTATGGCACTATGAACCAGACAGATATACTGTTGATGTCAAATTATTCTCATCCCAAGAGCCAATAAGAGGGTTAGACAGAGCAGATATTTTATTTCTGTGAGGTTTGTTTTTGTTATATTTACTGTAATTCTTAGCCTGCCATCATCAGACAAAAAATAAACTCTCAGCTATAATAAAGTCTCATCCGTTTAGTCCAAGAAATCCATCAGAGACACATTACATTAAATTTTTGAACTGTTTTAGCCTTGAATCTGGTCTTGATTTTTTGGCAGGTTTGAGTCTCCTGGTTTTGTTCACAAACTGACACATGCTAATGTTATTTTCACTGCAACTTAAAAACACATTTGTTCTTTTTTGCACACCATAAAGTCTCATACTGCATGATTCTCCTCATCAAAGACACTTTGTGAAGTGTCATTCTAACTTCAACCCTGCCGTCTCTTTGAAAACAAGGTCAATGTGACTCACTTTAAAATTCAGATGACAGACTATGAAGAGACCTGCATACATTCAATGAAATTATCTTGTTTTGCTGCATGTAAACCTCAATAAATTACATAACATTGCTAATATCATAGTTTGCAGCAGAATGGCTGCTGTAGCACTGCAGAGCCAAATAGCACTGCCAAGTTTATGGTACAAGTCACATTGTTTCAGGCTGCCCGCTTCAGTCTTCGGTCCTTTGTTTTGGAACCACACAGCCGACAGGCCTGTAAAATTGATGAGCTTGTTCATGGGCTGTTGCTTAGGGGACAGTCAGGGCATATGGAGTTTCTATGTCAGGTGATACAGCTAGACTCAACAAGTTACGTACACACACATATTAGGTGATAATGGATGAGTTTGTACTGTAGCTGTATGATAAAGATCCTCATTGGCATATATGTGATTCAGTGTGTTATCACTACCACACAGGAATTATAAATAAGAGTATCCATGGCCTCATGTACTCCACATAAACTGTTTATACTGTGTGCATAATTCATCAGCATTGTACTTGTGCAGTGCGGCCTTGATAGTCACTTTTCCCAATATTAGCAGTACCAAACTGGCTTCAGTTAGCTGCTGAATTCAGGCCTGCACTCCTTCATCTATGTGGGATGTTTTTGGTTTTGCTGTGTGTGTGTGTGTGTGTGTGTGTGCGTGTGTGTGTGAAAGAAGGAGTTAGAGGACGTAAAGAGTTTCCACATCTCTCTTTAATCCTATATGGGGGAAGCCAATCCTATTAAGCTGTAGGTTGGAGTTAGTGTGAAGGGTCACTCCTGGTGCCTGTGCAATCACACGCTCATCTCATGCTTTCTATAGACTACTATAGCCACTAATTGTACCATCTTTAGAGAACAACTTAACTTATTGTTGTGCTCTGCTGTCATCACAGTATCTCCATAATCCCTAAGGCACCGGCCTTAGAGGATATTATTACTACAGTTGGTGTTATGTATACTGAAGGTCTTAACTGTCAAACACGTGTTGCATAATTGTTCTAAATTTACTTTTTCTTGTGCACGTTTTAGTCATTGTATGCAACATGTAGAGGAAAGAACTACAGAGAAATGCTGATCAAGGTAAAATGTCAAAATGATGCCTGCTGCGGTTATTTCATCATTATTTTAGCCCCACTCCAAGTTTGACAATCAGCCAGACTCACTCGGTGACTTCCACCATAGAGGAAGAAAAGGCAGGAGGAGTGTTCAGTGAGAGTTTTCTTCTTCTCTCCGTCACTGTCTCCTCCGCTGAGGTTCCCAAGCATTTGCTCAAACGACCTGTCAGCTGACTGTGCTCTCCATAGAGGGGTAAACACTCTCAGTGCGGCCCCTGTTAACCGTCTTCAGTTGGAGTTTGTTGTGGAGGCTGTTGAGCCAGGGAGGCACCGAGACTTTCTCTCTTTAAATCCAATGAGATGAGCTTTTTTTTTTTTTTTGAGTCGCCTGCAGGAGAATTAACGCCGGTGTCAGATGACTTGAACTTCTACTGTTTCTGCTCGGCTATGTGTACTGCCTTGCAGGAAAGGAGACGCAAAACTTAGAAGAGTTTGAGTTTTATTTCTTTGCGGAGAGAAGGCGGCAGAGATGTGCGCACCGGCCACAAACGCGCAAGTCGGTCTGAGTGGAGTTAAGTGCGTGGGGTGAAGAGAGGGCAACATTTTCCATCAGCACCAGAAGCACTGAATGGACTACTTGATAGTCTTCACCTCTCCCTGGATTTACTTTTCATCCTGGGAACGTTTTGTGGAGCTCTAGAAAAGTAGAAATAACTCACGAAATATAAAAAGAGCTGTGATCAATATGGCTGCGCTGGACAAAGGTAAGTTAGTTAGAGCATCAGAGGAAGTTTTAGTGGCCGGTGTTTGGAGTTTTGAAGGCTGCGATGTAAAGAGCCACAGAGGATCGACCGACAGACAGAAAGTGTTGTCATGATGTGAGAGCCGACGTTAAATTTCATTATGTTTTATTTTATTGTTTTTAGTTCTCTACTAGTGGGTGATAGAGATGGATGGCAAATCACTCTTTTAGTTCCTGTGGATATTTATTTTTTTGGCTTTTGACTTGTTAGAGAGGAGAGGGTTAAGGAGAGAGCGTTTTGATGCGTGGCTTTGTAACCCAGAAGATGCTTCAGGTTTAAAATATAAAATAGGAGGTGTGTGTGTGTGTGTGTGTGTGTGTGTGGTGGTGGTGGGGTATCTGAGCTTGAATGGGCCGGTGAATGCATTATTACAGCAGCGGGGAGCCGATTGTTTTCCAGTTGTGTCAAGTCAGACAGAAACAGCTAGAAAAACACAGGATGTTAGGTGATCAAGTTCACCATCACAATAAAAGCACAACATATGGAACACGGGAAATAAAATTATAGCTATGCAGCCTGTCTTGAATACCAAATCCTTATTGATATGTGTGTTAGTTTTCTTCTTGAGTGGATAACTAAAGTTTTGAAAACTGATGGCAAAAGTGGTAACAAATTGATGGAAAAGGTGGTAACACACTGTCAGTGTTTTAGAACAAAAGGGGCCTGGAAAGCTCCAGATTTTTGCTCTGACATCCAACAATGTCACTGAGGGAAAAAATACACTAAATGTGGAAATATAATGGTTTGTGAGCAATTCATTTCATAATCTCTCTCTTTACTTATACTGGCAAATACAAAATGTTCACAGCGTTCTCGTCAGATTAGCTGAGAGTCATTTTCGGACATGAGGAGGAAATGAAGATAGTGAAGAGTAAACAGAGGGAATGAGCAGACTTGTTAAATAGCCTAATTTGCTACACTTATTAATAAAATAACTCTGGAACGCATTGAACATAAAAAATAATATTTCAAGCCCAGATTTGTTTGGAAGTATTACTAAAGCATATTACTTTTCTATAGGCATAGATTCCCGTTGTAGACAGTAGAAGTTGCAACACAGGTTGGTCATTAATGGGGAGTAAATCATGGTAAATGTGGTACCAGAAAAACCTAATGGAAGCATGAATGTAGCCTAACCATGACCGCAATATTTCCCTCAACTTTAACTTTTAAGTGAAGATTTAGTTGCCTAATGTAGTAGGAGTTGATTTGGTCTCGTGGTTCCATAAGCGTTGAATAGTAGATGTTGGCTATTTATATTGTCATTGGTGAGGTTTGACAGCTTAAAACCTTTCACCGCTTGTTTTATTTTGAAATTTGACACCGGAAAGTCCTACTTTTAATGTCACCTGACTTGACACTGGTTCTGGTGTCTGATCGGAGTGCGGCAGTATTGAAGGCAGGGGGAGGGGCTGCGGTGAAGGAGCAGAGTGTTGCAGGCAGGACAGAGCCGGACATGAGGGAGAAGGGGAAGCACTGTAGCCGCTCCGCCGGCTTCGTTGACCGGCGTGTCATCGTCCACCGGTCCGCCGATCGAGGTGCGGTGCGGTTCTACACTTTCTGCTTATTCTCTGCTTATTGTGCTCAGGCTCTGGTAGCTGTTAAACCTTCTGCTGCGCTCCGTCTTTGAGTGTTGTGAAAGGAGCTGCGTTTGGTTTTACAGGAGAGCTCCAGATATACCGCAAAGTGGCTTTGCTGCTGCCCGTGATGGCATCTTTCTCTAAAATGTTTTACTGTCTAACCTCTAAAACAATCAAGCATCGGCGCTGCTCAGTGTTCCAGCTTCATGTTGATGTTCTGTCACAGTCAAATGAATAGACAGAAAGAAAAGTTGCAATGGCCTATGCAGTTGCAGTGAGATATTTTGGGTTTGACGACAGAGTGGTGTTGATAAATGATCCAAGGCCTCCTCTAAGTACTATAATCAAATAAGCGAGAGTCGGCAATAGGGGCTTGTTTTTCTTCCTGAGGTGCTGCATTGCCTCTCTTGCCCGGATTGGGGATTTTGAAGTTAACAGGAGGATTTTATTATTTCATCCCCCCCTACCAGGTGAGGATGCGATGACTGGGGACACGGACAAATACCTGCGGCCTCAGGATCTCAAAGAGCTGGGGGATGACTCTCTCCCTCAGGAGGGGTACATGGGTTTCAGCATAGGAGCCCGCTCAGCCAGGTGAGCACCTGTTTATTAGATACATATGAAAAGCACCGAAGAACTCTGGTGCAGTGCTGTCAACTATTTGGTCCAACTTGTCCTGAGAACATTGTGGCCTGATTATGTTTATTTGACTACAGTAATTGAAGTGTGTAACATCGTATTTGCTGTTGATGCTGTGGTTGTTCATCCCATTCACACAGATTTACGAAGTCTTATCTGATATTGTATGCAGTTTCTAGACAGTGTAGCGTATGTTGGACTGCAACAGATTATATAATGTACAGCGCCTCCAACACACACACACACACACACACACATACTCAGACACACATTCTCACACACACAAAAACAGAATAATGGAAATCGCCAGAGAAAGCAGCTGGAAAGTTGCCACCTAATGATTCAACCTGACAAAATGATTCAGCGTTTTGTGTGGCCTCATTCAAACGCAGGCAAAGGTTACAAATGGCCCATAGTGTAACACAAGAGATATGAGCTGTGTCTTTGATAACTTTGATACTCTCAGTGAACAGCTGCACATCAGGATTCGGCACAGGCCTAACCACAGTCTCAAATAGTGGACAAAGTATGTAGTGGAAAACTGGCAGGCTCCAGTGAAAACACATCAGCGGCACACAGGACAAGTGTTGTGCAGCCCCCAGACTGTATTGTAGCCACACTAACAGATGGCAGATGCACGGTGATGGTTGGATTGATAAAAGTAACTACACTAACTGTGCCAGGCAAACAGTAAACAAAGGAAACACTGAATTAAATGGAGAGATTTCATGTAAACAAGTTTGTTTGGTGAGCCTCATGGGTTGATGTTGGAAAGAGTTTTGACAGAGTTAATGATTGAATTATGTGAATTGTTGTTAGCAGTTTAAAATATTAGAATGATAAGAAAAGATAGGAGGTTGGTGACCACATTTGAGGGTTTGAATTTTCAGTTATTTGCTCAAACCGCTGTTTGTTTACTACTGTTAAGTTTATTGGTATGCCTAGAATAAAAAGGGTGCTACAGATAAAGATATTACCAATATTACTTTTGTAAAAAATATTATCTCCATCTGCTATTAAGTGTAAAGAGCTACAAATACTAAAACTGTTCCTATTATACTGCTTCTCTTCTGTTATTGCATTTGAAGTAGAAGAGCAGTTTGTAAGCTGAAATAGATTTTGAAATTGTCTCTTTGCAGGGGTGTGAATGTAATGCTGTGATGTACTGTATTTTATTGATCAATGAATGTATGATGCTGAGCAAGTTCTTTCCTTTTCCTTACCTTTCTGTTTATGACATCGACATTGCATGGTTTGCTTTTCGACTGGGCTGCATACACACAAGCACACACACACACTCATGAAAACCTAGAAACACTTGTGCCTAGTCCTAGCGTACAACCATGCAAAAGCACAGCATCAATGTCATATGGGGAAAAAAAAGAAAGCCACATCATGCTTGAATGTCTTCAAAATGCTTTGCTTTTCACTCTTCTATTTTGTTCTTTTCCTTGTTTTCCTGCACCCTGTCCCTCATTCTAGCCCTAGAATCAGGTAAGAAAAGAGTAGTAGTTGTAGTAGTAGTAGGCAACATTAGCTGTGAATGGTGTCCCTCCCTTGTGACCCCTAAAACTATTGTTTAACCCCAACCGTACACTCATAAAACTGCTAACCCAAACCACGAGTCATCCATTGTACATTGGTGTCATCCAGTGTTGCTGTCATTCTGTTTGTGGTAGCAGATTTGTTACTTTGTTGATGTCATGTGTTGTATTTTGAGATTGTCGCTCCATTTTAGCTGATCACCATTCACCTTATTTTCTCACCCGTCTAAGAAAATCATCTGCAAAATTAAAATGTGTGTATTTTTTGATGCAGGTGTGGAAAAGAGGCAGTCTTGCTGGAAAATAAAAGCCGCAGTTTGAGTTGTGTGGGCTAATCCCCTTTTGTTTTTGATGTGGCTTTTGTGGCACTTTATCTATATTTTTGTAGTGTCACTGAGTGTAACTTCCAGGGATCAAACACATCCATTTATTCATAGTCCATCCCTTTTATCCACCCTATTTACATGTTAGTTATTGGAGATGTCCCAGCATTACTCAGGATGATTCTGGATGTTCAAATCATGGTTTGCAGAGATGGAAACTTTACAGCCTGAGATTACTCTGGAATTTTGGTCCAGCATTGAGAAATCCCCCACATATATCAAGGACAGACACTCGGTCACACATACACGGATGAATTCGCGCACAAACAATTGTCTCTTTGAGTCCACACAGGTGCCTTCCTAAAAACATAGGACCATTGGTATATACATGGGGATGCGAGACAGAAAAAAACAAGTTGTCTGGATAATGAGAACTGTAGTTTACAGCTAGGCAGACTGATTGAGCAACAGTAAAATGCAATGGAGAGGTGTGGAAGGAGGAGGGAAGGTGACAGAGAAGGATGGGGTAAGAGGAAAGCAGAAAAGTAGAGAAAAAGTGGGAAAAAGTCTTCTATTGAGTGAATGGTAGAGTCAGTAGACAGAGGAAAGGATGATGGTAGGTGCCATGACATGCAGAAATAGCTGAAAGAAACAGAAGGAAATGGAAAAGCACAGATGTGTAGGGAGGAGAGGAAGATGGACGGAATGAGAAAGAGGAGGGAGCTGTGAAGAACAAACAAGAGTCCAGGGTGAGAGCAGAGGGGGAGAGGGGAGGGTGGGTAGCACGGCGCTGCCATGCCAGCGAGTCCATTCAGGCCGTACAGAGTTGCTTGGTAACTTCGATGGTGGGGTAGGCTGGCTGTGCTGAATAAAGGGCTTCTCTCTGTGCTGAATAGTGTGCCCACTCAAACACGCTGAGCTCTGCGTTTTTGTCCCCCTCGCTCACCCGTTCTCCCCCCACCGCACTCACACACACAAGACACATCAATACATACGTACAGTATACACTCTGACAAAATAAGGCACAGAGTTGTCGGCTTTGTCGCTGGGATCGTATCCTCTCTTTGCGAGCCCCTTATAGTGCACAAACACATACAAAATATACAGTCATTGTATACTATATTGTTATTTACGTGCCTATACACACAAGTGCACATACTGTATCTTTAAGTGATTGTATAGTGACACAAACATTTTGGCTCTTCTGCGCTGATCACATCCCCGTAGCAAAAACAGCACAAGGAAACAAAAAACAAAAAAAACCCTGAAAGGAATCTACAGCACCGCATTGAGTCTGAGAGGCTGCAAAAATAGGCACGCGTCACCACACACCCAGCCATAAAGCAGACTGCAGCAAGACAGATAGAAAAGACCAGCTTCCCGTTTGTATTTAGCTACTCTGAAACAGGTCTAGGTCAGCTGCTAATCTTAGACTAAAGCAATGTCTGTCTCCGAGCTTGAAACTCTTTTGAGTAAACGTTATTTCTGTTACTGTCAGTACAAGATCTGCACAGAGACTTCTTGTGATTTTCAGACTCTCACCTGCCAGCCAGGTGCATATACGTACAGTCCACTAATCTGCCATATTTCATCATGTAGACACACTTAGTTACATCCGTGTTCATGATGCACACCAACCACACCTTCATATAGAAATGATCGCATCAGTCTCGTCCTCTTTCCCTCTATCTCTTAATGCAAACAAACTGACCTCACTCTCATTTCCATCTCTGAATAACCTGCTGCAGTATCTTATCCTTGTTCAACTGCTGGCTCTTCCGCCTCTCTCTATTTTCCACTTTTGGACTCTCTCTGTCCAGTAAGTAAAAAACTTGGTTCCCTGGAGGTTGCATGTAGTAATGGATTCCTTGCTTTTTGTTTTATGTCGTGTTCCCCTGCCCGTCACTTGTTGTTGCCCGCGGCGCTGGGTTGCGTGGTAACATGTAGCCTCCGCTCCTTCAGTTCGGATAGGTCCAACACACTCAACAGGAGCTCCTTTGCACGAGACAGTATGATGATTGAAGAGATTCTGGCCCCCACAAAGGACACGGTAAGATCAATTTCTTTCATATTTTGTTTCTTTTTTCCACTATTTCTCATCTCTTTTCAGCCTCTATACCCAGCCCTTTTCTCTTTCTCTCAGTCTCTGTTCACTTTTTCCTCCCTTGGTCTCTTTAGCAGTCTGTTTTTCAAGCTTTAATGTCTCTTCTTCATCGAACTCCCGGGTGCATCTTTTATTTTCTTATACACTTTTTAGCTGTGCTCTGTCTTTCTGTCAACGGCCTGGTGAAAACACAGGCTGGGTAGAATTAAAGCAGGGAGCAAGGTAGCTTTACTTGTCTTGCACAAAGGTCATAACAGAAGCAGTGTTGATGCCATGCTTGCTTTTGCCAAAGTGCTGAGGGTGAGTGTATAGCACCTTGACGAAGAGTTTATTCAAACCTAAGGGCTTTGGGAGGCCCCCCTTTGCTTTCTCATGGAAAAACGCAGTGCACTGCAGAGCTCGTCTAGCCTGTCCAACGCTTGTTTTGGTGGTCAGGAGCAAAAACAGAAACTGTAACCACTCACATTATAAACAATATTAGCAATATAACCTACAAGTTCAATGACAACATCACCCAAGATCTCAAACTATGCATGGCCAAAATATGCACTTGGACTTCCAGGGAGCTTCCCATTAAAATTATATCTAACTGAAAATATACATGAGGTCAAATAATTTTTTTTTCTCCTTGGTGGTCTATTTCAATGCCATCGTACTATAATCTGCTACATATGGTAGGGGAAGTTTCAGTTACAGTCACATCCACTACAATCTGTAGTGGGATTGTTTGAATTTAGATGCCTAAGTCGTAGGGCCATCTCATCTTCGCGGAGATGAGATCATGTTTTCGTTGGTCGAAATTGAATCCTTTAGTGAAACAAAGCACCATAAATTAACTTGTCTGGACAACACAGTGCCCCCAGTGTGACGTCTGAACTGTCTCTCTTCTCCCCTAAGCTTCAGAGTGTCTGTAAAGACATTTCCTACTTGGTTGACCCACTCAATAAGGTATAAAGTGTTCATGGCTGGCGGACTCATTCGTCAGTTTTGTTATTTTTCAGTCACTGTCACTGTGGTTCAGCTTCTGTTTCTTCTGAGTTTTGGTCTTTGTATATTTGTTTATACATATATGTCTATGCCATGCTCATTTCATTCATAAGTACTGTTTAGTGAATGGTCGTTCCCATGCTACTTTATGAGTTTCCATGATTCAGTCTTCACATACAATGATTTATTAAAGCTGATTTCCAGTTTCTAGTTTTTCAAGCATCATAATTTTCGCACATTATTGTTCTGTGTATTTCCACTGCAAAGTTATAATATCACATCTACTGTGGTATTTTTGTGTCTTTTTGTTCTGGTTGTGGTGAAACTGCGGATAACCATTATCAGATAATGGTGACAAATTTTGTTGAAATATGAGTCAAGAAGCTGTAAATGTTATCAGCTCGTTGCTCCATACCATGCATGACTCATGCGTCATGAATAAAAGAAGGGAAGGTCATGTCTGTCAACGTTTATGTCTGTGCAATGATTAATAATTAGCTCTCTTTCTTCTTTGTCCTCTTGGTATTCCTCTTTCTTTCCATTCACGTTTTGTTTTGTTTCTGTCCTTTATTCCTTTACTTTTGCTCAATGATTTATCTGCTGTCGATCTTTCTCATCTCCTCCATCTCGACTTTTCATCCTCCCTTGTTCTTCTCACCTTGTTCTTCGCCTTCCTCTTTTTTCACCTCAATCTCTATCTGCCTTTCCCCTGCTCTTAAATCTCCTCTGTCTTATCTCTTCTTCCTCCTCTCTTCACCTCTGTCTTTGGATCCTCTTCTCCCAGCACCTGGCTGTGACCAGAGACTACAGCTCGGAGTGTATGCGGCGCTACAGCTGGACTCCGGACACCGTGGACCACAGCCACAACACTGTGTCCAGCCCCATTCACTCAGGGTAAGAACAGCTGTACTGTCTCATCCGTTCTGTCAAGACGTGTTTACCAGCATGCACACACAAGTTCAATGTGAGTATACAAACACTTGAACTGCATGTACATCCACATAACTATTGCAGAAATCACACATTTTATATGTTTAACGCACACAACTGCTGTGTTGTCTTTTGTTCTCCCCCAAGCGTCAATATTCAGCAGACCCTGCAGCACTGATGCAGACACAAGGGCGGCAGGGCTGTGGGATTTCTGCAGTGTTGCTACTATACACATGACATTACAGCAACAAAAGACACAGTTCCTCCTCTAAAGCTCCTCTCATGTCACACCATAAGTCTAGAGACATGGTCCAGAAGTCACCCGCCCATGTTCACTGACATGCTCTATTTCTATCATCACAGAAACAAAGTAGAGACTCTGTCTGAGCTCATGTGTTTCATTTGGCTAAACTGATAAGATTTTGCTCTCATGTCATTCCCATACTTTGAATATGTGGCGTTATAAAATGTTAATGTGTTCTCTAAATAAACAGTGCTGTCTTTTGCACAGAACTTAATGCATAATTTCTTTGGTGAAATACCGGGATCTGTCATGTCCAGTTTTGGTTCTCATTATTATGCCTTTTGTGTTTGTCTGTCTATTTATATATTATTTTGTTCATTGTCATTTTGTCCTTTGTTTCCCTTGATTATTCCACCCCTGTAGTTTTTAATCTTTCTTTCATCAGCAGTAGTTATTACAGATCCCAACAGTGATTGTGAAACTTTGATACTAAAACTAGGTTCTGGGGGTTTGCCTCCTGCATTGCCTCCATGTGTTTATTTTGCAGCCTCTCCTCCCCGCTCCCTCAGTATGACTCCAGGTGATGACTGAGTTTGCAGCTTTCACCCATGATGCCGCAGTGATGTCACTCTCTCCTCCACCTCTGTCTCCCTCTCATCTCGTCACTCTCTCTTCCCTTCTTAGCCTCCTCTCCTCCTCCAGTCTGTGCTCATCTCATCCGTGTGGTCTGGTGTTTCATTTGCACTGCCTAGATATTAGAAGTGTGTAGTCAACGTGATTGCCATCTCTCTCTCTCTCACACAGTTCACATTAAAAATAAATCTTCCTCAAAACCTTACAGGGATTCTTCTATTTGCAACATACAGTATAGAAAAGCAACAACACAGTACATAACGCAACACTTGTAGTGAAAAGAAGAGCCACATTTGACTTTAGGCATAAGGACTACTCATAAAAAGTGGAGAGTTTTTCTGTGCCTACACCCTACTCCATCCTCACTCTTTACTTGTGTCAGTGATTATATTAATGGGATGCCAAATGTGCTGTTAATTTGAAGAATGGGACACATCACATATTAATCACATTAACCTATTTTGGTGAAACATCTGTGCAGGTGTTTAATATTTGATCACTGAATGCTGCTTTAGAGGAACTGAAACTTTGGCAACAGTCTCACCTTCAGCCTCAGAACTGGAAACTAAACTTTCTGCAACTTAATTAGCACCCTGTTTAGTTTCAGACAGTGTTAAAGTTCTAAATTGAGGCAGGTGAAGGTGAGAACTGCCAACTTTCAGAACTCAAAGCACCTTTTTTTTTTTTCTTTCTATTTTTCTCTCTCACTCTTTCCTCTATATTTGTTATTTTCTCTCTTTTCCTTACTTTGTTTGGGTGTACGGTGATCACAGCATGGGAATCGTCCTACTCACTTGTGTCCGTGGTATGACTTCTGTCTATCTTTCTCTTTCTGTAAATGTTTTTTTTTTCCTCCTCTAACATTGGTCTTTTTCGTCTTGCAGGTTCTTGGTCAGCTTCATGGTGGATGCCCGCGGTGGTTCCATGCGAGGCAGCCGCCACAATGGCATGCGCATCATCATCCCTCCCAGGAAGTGCACGGCGCCCACGCGCATCACCTGTCGCCTGGCCAAAAGGCACAAGCTGGCCTACCCCCCACCCATGGTGGAGGGAGAGGGACTGGTCAGCCGGCTGGTGGAGGTCGGACCAGCTGGGGCTCAGTTCCTCGGGTAGGACGCTTGGGACTTTATTTTTCCTATGTTGATGAGTTGCAGTTTTCAGCAGGCCAGGGGACAAAACAAAGAGGATATTTTCTAATATCTACTTAAAATATCATGACTTAGAGAATGGTTATGGATTTCCATTGCAGCTAATTAACCAGTAATTGTTGTTAAACCAAAAAAAAACTTCTCAGCTGCCCTAAAGTTTCATTTACCCATTGTGTTTCATTGTGTTATATTTTCTCTTTCAGTCCTGTGATTGTGGAGATCCCCCATTTTGGTTCCATGCGGGGGAAAGAGAGGGAGCTGATTGTGCTGAGGAGTGACAATGGCGACACGTGGAAGGAGCACCAGTCTGACAGCAGACCAGAAGACCTCACTGAGCTGCTTGCTGGAATGGATGAAGGTAAAGGAAAGGTTATTCAGCGTGGTCCAACATTTACCAATGATAGTTAGTTCAAAGACAGTTTAATTTAATCCGCAATACAAGTGAATGAGTGAAGGTGAACTGAACAACTTACAAAAACCTACATAACCCAGGGCTATATGTCAGATAGTGACCTATATTTTGTCTTTTTTTGTAGTGAGACTGACCAAAATGTCATACCTCAATAGTACCTAACATTTTAATGCATTTCTAAGGTCACAATTTTTATTTAGTGACTTCTTAAGAAACCATTAAACGTTGTTTAAATTCACATTTATGAGAGTAATATTTTCTGTCACAGAGCTGGACAGTCCTGCCGAGTTGGAGAAGAAGCGCATTTGCCGCATTGTCACCAGAGATTTTCCTCAGTATTTTGCTGTGGTGTCGCGGATCAAGCAGGAGTCTAACCACATGGGTCCTGACGGAGGCTTGCTGTCCAGCAGCACTGTGCCCATGGTCCAGGCCTCGTTCCCACAAGGGGCACTCACCAAGAGGATCCGTGTTGGCCTGCAGGTACATCAGGACTTCTTGGATCAGCTCAAATTTGATCTGCTTCGTACTGTACATTGACTTATTATTTATTTATACCTGACCTATTTTGGTTGAATATTTGATTCCGCCTCACACGCCTGGACCCTTTAATTTCATAGAAAGTTCAGGAAAAGTTTGACTGAATATTTCTCAAAGTTTAATCAACAAACAGACATTGAGTCGGCATCTTTGCTCTTTCTCTGTCTTCCTGTGTTTGTGGCTAGGCCCAGCCTGTGCCAGATGACATGGTGAGGGCAGTCCTCGGGAACAGAGCCACCTTCAGCCCCATCGTCACCGTTGAGCCCAGGAGGAGGAAGTTCCACAAGCCGATCACTATGACGATCCCTGTCCCACCTAGATCAGCAGAAGGCCATCCCAGCGGCCACCGAGGCAACTCTGCACCCTGCCTGCGTCTGCTCTGCAGCATCACAGGCAAGTAGACCTGTAGATAACTAGAGCATACCAATACTGTAGCAATACCTCTATCCAAACTGCTTCTGCAGGACTAGCTTTGAGTTTCAAGTTATTTAATACAAATAGTTTGGCAGTCATTGTATCCTTAGATGCTAAAAAATATTATTTGTGACACCAGAAATAGTTGTTCATCCATTAATTATACATGAAACAGAGTTAGTCACTCAAAGTCCCCATGAACTGAATAGCCGTGGGCACATCAGGCCTACTTTGATGTCAAAAGCCACTGGTCGATTGTGGAAAGATGAAGAACAGAGAAGATAAAAGGATGGGGATTACGAAGCTAAAATGCTGGCTAGGCCGGAGAGGCAGTGAGCTCATTTTTCAACTCATTTTTCATACAGGAGGGACGTCCCCTGCCCAGTGGGAGGACATCACCGGGACCACACCGCTGTCCTTTGTAACTGATTGCGTCTCCTTCACCACAAATGTGTCGGCCAGGTGAGACACATGCATACACAACAGAACACAGTTTACAAGAGTATTTTGAATGCCATATAGTGAATTAACCCTCACATAACTTCTTTAATACTCATGTCTTAATGTATGTAGAGCTTACAATGTTCTGTTGATTGTTTAAGCCAATTACTAAAGTTTGAGTGCTGGAGCATAATGGTGACTAATGGGACACAGTATAGTAATGGTTAAACAATCAATAATCAATTGTCAACATTTTCTGAAATGTCAGCATTTGATGCTTTTGTCTTTTTTTATATAAACTGAATATCTTCGGGTTTTGGGCTGTTGGTCGTACAAAACAAGACATTTGAAGATGTCTCCTTGAGCGCTTTTCCATAGAGTAAACAAATAAAATGATTAATCCAAAAAATAGACAGATTAATTGACAATGAAAGTAATAGTTAGTTGCAGCCCTAGTCCTACCACTCAAGTAAACTTACGGAATTTTAAATCTTTGCCAGAAGACACCGCAGATAGCCTCAAAATGGTGACAGTGCAGTGAAGCAATGAGAAGTTGGCAGAGAATCTGAAAATCTATCACAAGAGAAAAACTCAAATTACTGTCAGTTGGCACTTGAATGGACAGAATTCTACTCTGGACAGCAGTTCCCTTTTCATGACTTCAGCATCAAATTTTTTTTCTGATCCTCTACATGTTATTGGCTGACTATAACCTATTTATTGAATTAATGAAGTGACTTAATAGTCACGTCAATAGTAATAAGGCTGCTAAACGGACCCCATCAAGTGAACTCCTTGGTTACACTACGCAAAGTCATGATCTCTCATCCTAACTAGATTGGAATCATGTGGCGAGTGTGCAGCCTGATATTAACTGAGCGCCTCTTGCTGCTCTGTAATTAGATTACTACACAGCTGTCATGTGTTCACCCTTCAGAGAAATAACCCAGCTTGTTTGATTTATTACTGAAGATGGTCACTTGCACTACAGTGTTTCAGCCCTATGAAATGTGTGATTCAAAAATGGCTTAAATGTGCAGTGCTGTTGAAAATCATCCTCATATTAGGCAAATTGTTTACTTGGCTGACTTTCTTTTTTGTGTTTTTTTTCCCCTTCTCCTTTTCTCTCCTCCTCAGGTTCTGGCTCGCAGACTGTCACCAGATTCCTGAGACGGTGGGTCTAGCGTCTCAGTTATACCGGGAGCTGATCTGCGTGCCGTACCTGGCCAAGTTTGTGGTGTTCGCCAAGATGAACGACGCTGTTGAGGCTCGGCTGCGCTGCTTCTGCATGACAGACGACAAGGTGGACAAGACCCTCGAGCAGCAGGAGAACTTCGAGGAAGTGGCCCGGAGTAAAGATATTGAGGTGGGGTTGTGTGTACAAAAACTAATGCAGTAGTTGAGTCTAATAAAGAATAAATTGACAAATTAATAAATCCATTATATGTTATTGCGATGCAATACAATCAATTTTATCAACCTCATATCCAGAATATGTTTAAGCTGTTATACTGCATTTTTGGTCATTGGATTTCTGTAGGTTCTGGAGGGCAAGCCTATCCATGTGGATTGCTATGGCAACCTGTCCCCTCTTACCAAAAGTGGACAGCAGTTGGTTTTTAACTTCTACTCCTTCAAGGAAAACAGACTTCCTTTCAACGTGAAGGTATATCCCTCCTATCATCCTCTCTCTCCTTTAGCATTTACTCTGTTATTCACTCTGGTCTCTTTTGTAAATGGGCCTTGCTGATTAAATTGTCAGAAATGATTATCCTCTCCTAATTAGCTGACACACATAGAAATAGCAATTTTTTGTTGCAATATCTGATGCATTGTCCAAGGTATTGTAATGTAGAATCAAGTAAAAGTGAACGTTGTGATTCTCACAGACAAATTAAATACCTTTTCTGCCTGTTACATCCTTACATCTATATACTGTATGACAGTTTCCAATTTTTGGAATGTGCAATATGTTGAGGTAGAAAAAAATACAGAAATGTCCACTCCTGGAGTAAGGAAGAAAACAAAGTTGTATTTTTTGTTTTTTTACATTTTTCACTTTGCAGGGTCTTTCTTGAAATTGTGTGTTACGTTACCTCGTGATGCAGACTTTTTGCTGTCTTCTACAGATCAGAGACATGGGCCAGGAGCCATGTGGCCGCCTCTCCTTTCTGAGAGAGCCAAAATCCATTAAGGGCCTTCCACAGACTGCCATATGCAATTTGAATATCACACTGCCAACCCACAGGAAGGTAGGATCACCATGTTTGAATAGTTTATCCTTTTAGGCCATATCATATCATTTACATGTAATTGAAAATGAAATACAGAGAGCATTGTTTTCCTGACATTAAGAGGAGCCATTGAAGTTCATTTGGTCTAGAAATGACCGCCTGCTGCTTGTGTCTTTTATTAGTGTTAAAGCCTGTGCCAGTCATAAGACCCCACAACGTACACATGCAGCCACACATGCACACCGTGCTTTGTTCTATTGCCTGGCTCGCTGTGGGTACATACAAATTATGCAAAAAATTGTTTGTTTGTTGTGGTGTTGATTGATCACAAGAAACTGAAATTATTTTGCTTTTGCTTTGGTTATTTTGCTGTTAATTTTTATTAATCCCATAGATTTTTTCTGATGCCTTTTGTTGTTTTTGCTGCTCCATTTTCATTCCCTGAATTTTATTTCCACCTCCCCGCTCACTATAACTTCCCTGCTCTCCATTGTGTCATCTCTCCTCTCCTGCAATGCATCTTGGAATACCACAGGATATGGAGTCTGATCCTGATGATGAGGTAAAACAGATTCTTCATCATCACATGGAACTGCTTCTTCTTTGTCGTCCTTTCTGTTGGCTTTACTGCAGATGCTGTAGTAAATATGCCTGTCGCAAATATTTTGTCTCTGTACAGTACCTTGGTGTGAAAGATGCTTCCGACTGCACGTTTTTTTACACAGCTACGTCATTGCTGAAGTGACCCCATGTAGTGCATGAGTGCAAATGGCAGTTGTTTTAATCAGCAAGGATTTATTTATTGTTGTCTTCATCCCAAGTCCAGATGAGCCAATTGCTGTGCCACACCTCAGCTTGTTTTTCATCTCTATCTTCCTTTCCATACATGTTCAACAGGAAATCACCATGTCTCCATCCTTACTATTAATTAATAGGAAGTTTTGCACAGGACTATGGTATCTTTTGTCAGCTAAAGAGGAAACCCTATTTCTTATCATTTGTCTACTTAGTCATTGTTTTGTTGTATTTGGGGTTTCCCTTCTTCACCCTTGTCCTTGGCTTGTGTGTAACAGAATACTAACTCTATCAGCTGCATGCCAAAACATTTATAGGAGAGTTTAATCAAAGGGAGATAAGGCTGTTTTTATGTTTGAGTATTTACATTATATGTAGTGACCATATGTGTTTTATTCCTTCTACATAAATATATTAACTCACTCGCCATACAGAATGTTGATATTGGACAATTCAGCACCCAGATTATTAAACCCAGATTATGCTCAGTGACAGCATTTTTGAACATTCAGTGCCAATTAAATAACCACACATTGTAACTACAGTATGATTACGCTATGGTTAAGGTTAGGCAAACAACTTGATTAAGGTTTGCAAAAGGTTGTGATTATAGTTTCCGGTCACTGGCATGAAAGATAGACACACAAGACCCACATTCATCACGCCAACCTCCACACCTTTACTTTCTACCTTTTTACATAAAGGGCACCCTTTTAAGTGCATTGGCACTGAATGTACAATATAAATCATGTAATGCAATTGTCCAATATGAACATCATTCCTGGGACTGGGCTGAATATGTACCACTGTCCTAATATTGAAATTGACACAATTACCACCATTATTGTAATTTTAAGAGGGTGTACCATGTCATCACATTTGATGATGATCTGAGGAACGCATCTTCATAATAAGGGGACATGCGTTTAACATACCGTACCTAACTGGAAGTTGGATTTTCACCATGCTTACCACTTATTGGAGTAAGCCATACAGACAAAGCATATATTGTTTGTAGTTATTTCATTGCAATGACACTGAGAAACGCAGTGAGTGAAGAGATGCAGGGAAACGGTCCATTACTCCCCAGAGTAGACACTACAGTACACCTGCAGTGCCTCCTTGTGCCAGTACTAACAGCATGTACTGATTCACTAATAACAGGACAGTGTTCGTCCACTGCAGTAACTAAGTTAACATTATTATTTAGACATAATTCTGGTAGATTAGAATCACATTTCACCATATTTTTTATGTTAAAGCATCTTTTGTTCTTTTTTTGTTTGTTTCAGACTGAAAAGCCAGAACGACGTCATACCTTTGCCTCCTTAGCTTTGCGTAAGCGCTACAGCTATTTGACCGACCCAGCAGCGAGTGAGTTTCCCACTTTTACTTACACAACATTTTTAATTGATTTCAGATATTTATGTGATTTTAATCAGTGTTAGTGTCTAAACGTCCCTTTATACAGTGTACATATTTTTTCATATACCCATAGTATAGAAAGGGATCTACCTGACAAAATCTGTTCATCATGTCAGCCCATTCTGTTCACCTGACTCATACTCTTTGATCATCTGTCATTCATCAAACATTTGCATGGTTTACTGTGTGTTACGCTTTGCTTACCCACCCCATGTTGACAAAAAGTCTCCCTGTTTCAACGGTTGTGTTATTTTACATTTGTGGAAACACTGGGCATCAATGTCTGTCTGTTCATTTATCATTTGAACAAAAAATGTTTTGATTCATGTGGAATAAAAATATTCTTTTGAATTGTTCTCATTCTTTTAGTGGCCATTTCACTCTTATTGGCTTTATGATTGTGTGCGGCTGTGTATATTAATGTGGTAACAGGTTGCACTTTACATTAATTAGCAAGCATTTTCCTACAATATTACATTTTTGTCATTTACAAAATATTGGTATACATTTTCATGCAACCATTATATATTTTAGGCACAGTTTTCCTACTGCATGTTGTGTATTATCAGGACACAGACATTTTTACAAATTCTGAGGTAATGTCTGTGTTTTGATTTATTATTCCAGCCTTGTCCATCTGAGTCTTTTGTGAAAAAAATAGGTTGTTAACAATCATTCGATAACATTTAAAATATATTTATAGGTATGACTTGAGAAATGCTGATTAAACTGAAATCACAGACAATTCACTTAAATTGCAGGGCATACTGGACAGGCATGAATGGCTGATTTACTGTAACTTTTTTGTAAAGTGCAACCTAATATTTTATGTCATGACCAAACAAGTAAAGTGATATTTTTTATTAATGGTATACACTTGTGGGGTCATCTATGGCATTGAAAATGAACCAGATGAAAGGATAAACACATTTCAATCAAACGTGTACAGTAAAAGGCACTGTTGCAAGGAGGCAAATCGATAAAGCACATCAAAAGTCAATGGAATTGTATTTTTTTGGTTATCATGTCATTTTTATGTCAACTGTACTGTATGTCAAGCATTTTTGTTCCTATACATCCTCTATTCTTTATCAGGTGTATTTTGTCATTAGTCATTGATTTTAGACCATCATTTGTCATATCACCCTGCATTTTTGAATAGGGGCCTTTGTTACATTTCATGTGTAAAATTTTGTCTTGCTGCTGTGAATAATGCTGTTTCTGACTGACTCAAATTTCTCTTTCTGGTTTTTATGTTTTATTTCAAATTATTTTATGTTACATTTTATGTTTATTTCCTTATTGTTTTGGTTTAAATTATTGTTGAAGAAACAACTGATCGAAGCTCGCCGAGAACACAGCCTTCTAGCTACCCTCACAAACCTGTCTTTTCAACGAGATCTTATCAGGCGTGGTCGCCTGTTCCTGTCGCCGTCCCTGGCCAAGCCAAGTCTGGGTTTGGCTCCCTCTCCAGTTCATCATCCAACACACCCTCTGCCTCTCCATTAAAGTCTGTCTGGTCCATCAACTCTGCCTCCCCCATCAAGACCAACATCCCTGGATCACCTGCCTCTTCTGTAAAGTCAGTTAGTGACATGGCCTCTCCTATCCGATCTTACAGAACCATCTCCTCTCCAATAAAAACTGTAGTCCAGCAAGCCCAGTACCCAGTCCAGGTCATCCCCAGTCCCCTGGCCTCACCAGGCAAAACTGCCCCAGATCCTAACTCTATGAAAGGACTGGCAGCATTGTCTGCTAGGACCTCCCCTATAACTGTCTCTGGAGGAAGCACTCTTCTTGAGAGAACATCCATAGGCATGACCCCACCAACCTCTCCCAAATCTTCTCTGAGTATGTTCAGTTCACCTCTGCCATACAAGACCGTTATGGGGGGCTCTAGTGGCACAGCATCTTCCTCCTCACCCATAAAAACAGTCCCTGGTCTCTCCTCTGTGCGTTCCTTTGCCTCAGATGCCGCTGGCCCTGCAAGAAACCTGTTCTCTCTTTCGTCACCACTTAAATCCAACAGCTCTCCAAGTGCTGCAGCTCTGATCAATGGAACTGTGTCACCTACACAGTACCGCTCTTCATCCCCAACATCTCTTCTCGCAAGCAGTCTGCAAGAGAGAATACAAGCAACCACCAATGCTGCGACTACAAGTGTCAATGCAGCGTTTGATGAGGTTGAAAAAACATTTAATTCTTGTTCTGCAGGCTATGGCACGTTGAAGTCCTTGTCCTCTTCTGCATCCTCCTCATATCAGTCCATTAGATCATCAGCTTCTAATTCCCTTTATGCCTCTCTAAGATCCCCTCCTAATGCCACCACTGCTGTAACATCCAGTACAATGACTGTTCCAGTGTACTCTGTTATTAATGTGCTGCCAGAGCCCCAGTTTAAAAAGTTACCTGAGGTGTCCAAGTCAGCTGCTGCCCTTCTGTCCCCACGGAAGACGGTGCACGCTGAGGCGAATGCTCAGTTGCAGTCTTCCTTTGCCAGAACTCTTTCTCCTATCAAAGCCCCTCTTTTTTCTGCTGGCCTGAAATCAAACACTGCATCACCACTGTCATCCAGCCAAGAGATTCTGAAGGATGTTGCTGAAATGAAAGAGGACTTGATACGAATGTCAGCCATTTTGCAGACAGACCCAAATTCCACAGCCAATAAAGGATTTCAGTCTGATTCTCCCAAAGAGGCTAAGATAGAGGACGAGGAGCCATATAGGATTGTGGAAAAAGTAAAACAAGATTTGGTAAAAGTGAGCGAAATCCTTACTAAAGACGCTGTGAAAGATGGTAGGGTTTCCCTGGCAAGGGGTTCTTTGGATGACATACAGTTCTCAAAAGTACAAGTTGAACAACCACCAAGCAACTGGAGCTATCCGCCAAGATATGAGACGGTGGTTCCTCAAGCCAAATCAAAAATAATACCAGATAGAGATTTCAATCTCTCCAAAGTGGTTGACTACCTGGTCAATGACGTTGGTAGCAGCTCTTTCTCCAAAATGCACGACACAAAGCATAAAGCAGAGGAGGGCAAGAGAGAAGGAGAGGGTAAGGAGAAGCAGAAACGTGTTCTAAAACCCACCATAGCAGTCCAGGAGCATAAGCTAAAAATGCCTCCAACAAACATGCGCTCTTCAGCTTCAGACAAAGAGCTCAGTAAAGTAGCAGATGCGCTTTTTGGAGCAGACACTGTGCTAGACTCCCCTGATGATATCTCACATGAACAGGATAAAAGCCCCCTCTCAGACAGTGGCTTTGAGACCAGGAGTGAAAGGACACCTTCTGCCCCTCAGAGTGCAGAAGGCATGGGCCCAAAGGCCCTTTTTCAGGATATCCCAGTTCCCCCAGTGATCACTGAGACTAGGACTGAGGTTGTCCATGTCATCAGGAGCTATGAGCCCCCAGAGGATAACAAACAACCTGCAATGGAGGATGCACATTCTGTCAGATATATTGATTCAGATTCTAAAGGGCATCTGAATCAAGCTACATCAACTCCAGAACAGAATAAATGCTATTCAATAAAAGTCAGTCCTGATGAGGATCCAATGGGGAAAGGGATGAGGGTAAAGGAGGAGACTCACATCACTACCACCACAAGGATGGTGTACCACAAACCACCTTGCAAAGAAGCAGCATCAGAGAGGTGTGAGGAAACTATGTCTGTGCATGACATAATGAAGGCTTTTCAGTCAGGCAAGGACCCTTCTAGAGAGCTGGCTGGATTGTTTGAACACAAGTCTGGCAATGAGGAAACATCACAAAGAGTCCTTGATGACATCAACTCCAAACCTAAGGTTGAAAGAATAATTGAAGTTCATATTGAAAAAGGCAATAAAACAGAACCAACTGAGGTCATCATCAGAGAGACAAAAAACCATGCAGAGAAGGAAATGTATTACTACCCAGGGAATAGACAGGAAGAGGAGGAGCCTGAGGAATCACTTCCAATGTACCTTGACTCCCCCAAATTGAACACACCCATGTCACAAGAGGAAGACAGTCGCCCCAGTTCAGCCCAGCTCATGGCAGATGACTCTTACAAAACACTAAAGCTACTTAGCCAGCAATCTGTAGAATACAATGAGGATGAATCATCAGAACTTAGGGGAGAATCTTATAATTTTGCAGAGAAAATGCTTCTCTCTGAGAAATTTGACCAGTCTCATTCTGACACAGAAGAATATCTGAGAGAGAGGTCTCGCTTCCACTCGCCAGACAGGAGCAGTCACAGTGAGGGTAGATCAGTTGGGCCAAGGACAGAGTATGTCTTTAGGTCGTCAAGAAATGTGTTTGACAAATCTGGAAGAATGGCCAATGTTGATGATAACTTTGACAAACTGACACTTTTGCAGTATTCTTCTGAGCCTGGTAGCCCAAAGCAGTCTGTTTGGATGCGTGTGTCAGATGACTCACAGAGTAAGGACAGAGAACAGCTTACGTATGAGGACAGAGTGGACAGGACTGTAAAGGAGGCAGAGGAAAAACTCAGTGAGGTATCTCAATTCTTCCGTGATAAAACAGAACAGCTCAATGATGAGCTCTCGTCTCCAGAGAAGAAATCTCGCAGACCAGACTTTAGAGAATCACGATCAGGGCCCAGTTCTACACACAGCAGTCCAGAGAGGTCAGCTTATAGGAATGGGGGTAGTGGGGAAGAGTGGAGCAGAGAAAGGCTTAGAGACAGGTTCAGTTCCAGTGACAGGAAATGTGCCAGCTTACCCAGCAGTCCAGAGAGGAGAGTATTGTTGCAGTACAGCGATTCAGACCCCAGAAAACAAGGAGATCTTAAATCACAGGGGAGCACAGGTGAAAGCCCTAAACCTTTTCAAATGTCTTCCTCCAAAGTCAGTGCAGTGAGGCTAAAGTTTGAGCAAGAGGCTCAAAGGCAAGAAAGGAGCCATCAGGGTGGCCAAAATTCAAATCCTCCTATCAGGAAAGTCCAGGAAAGTAAGCTACCTGTGTATCAGGTGTTTGCTGGTTCAAACATTCCAAAAACACCAGACAGTCCAGGAAACCAGCGGAGATGTCTAGATAGTGAATCAAATAAGTTCTCACCCAAACACGAGACCAGTGGAAAAGATCAGGAACAGAAAAAGTTGTTCAAAACATGGGAGAGCCAAGAGTATGGGAACTATAAACCCCAATCTCCCAAACTATCTTCTTCTTCAATCCATGATTCTATGAAAGATGGCAATAATAGTGATTCCCAAAGACAAGAAACCTCCAAGAAAATAATTTACACAGAATTCGTTGTCCGAGAAAGTCCAAATAGCAATGATAGTCTAAAAAAAAACTCGGAATCACAAATTCCTGTAAGAAAGCCATCTAAGTTCTCCGATAATCACAAATCCACCACTTCAAAATTAGATGCCTCTGTTGAACCATATGAGAGGGCAGGGTCTCATATACCTACTTTAGCTAGAAATCGTTTACACAGTAGCTCTGAATCCAACAAGTCTACTGGTGGATCATCAGTAGGAAAATCTACAGACTCATCAGACAGTAGCAAGTCAAATGTAGTGTGTAATGGTGTTGATAATGACCAAGTAGAATATTTGGATCAAGTAACTCCTGTAGTTGTCACAGAGGGTTTCAAAGATATTAAACCCTTACCTGTGTATGTTAGCATCCAAGTAGGAAAGCAGTATGAGAAAGAAACAGCCTCGGGGCAGCTGGGAACGTACAAAAAGATAGTAAGCCATGAGAGCAGGACAGTGCATGAGACTAGGGGTGCATTTTACACTGTCAAGCAAAAGCAGTCTCCATCTCCTCAAGGAAGTCCAGAAGATGACACTCTTGAGCAAGTGACTTTCATGGACAGCTCTGGGAAAAGTCCTGTTACCCCTGAGACCCCCAGCTCAGAGGAAGTGAGTTTGACCTCAAGAACACCAGACTCTGTGATAGGTTTCATGCCTGGCATGCCAAGCCCTATCCCAGAGGAGTCTGAGGAGGAAGAAGGGAAGACCTTCATCTACAAGGAGCCCTCGAAGGAAAAATCTAAGCCTGCTTCTTCGGAGAATCACAGTAAAAAACAGGATGCAGAGAGACAGAAGTCAAAGGAGAAAAGAGTGGCTTATATAGAGTTTCCACCTCCTCCTCCTTTAGAGGCAGAGCAGTCTGACCCTGAGAAAAGAGGGTCATGTGCTTCTTCTGAAGCAGAGACAGAGATGATGGAGGTGAACCTCCAAGAGGAGCATGATAGGCACCTCTTAGCCGAGCCAATCATCAGGGTCCAGCCTCCATCCCCTATTCCCCCTGGAGCTGATAACAGCGACTCTAGTGATGATGAGTCTGTCTTCCATCCCATCCCTATCAAAAAGTACACCTTCAAAATGAAAGAAGAGGGAGAGAAACAACCAAAACAAAAAAAATCTGAGAAAAACGGGAACAACAAGGAGTCTGGGATCAATGGTGTCGTAAAGGAAGAGGATGCTGACTTTGAACAAAATGGCAATGACCAGTCAATCACTGACTGCTCCATAGCCACCACTGCTGAGTTCTCCCATGACACAGATGCAACTGAAATAGACTCTTTAGATGGGTATGACCTCCAGGATGAGGATGATGGACTGAGCGAGGACCCTAAAACATCTAGTCTATCCAATGATGGAAAAACAACTGACCGCTCTTTTAGTCAGTCAAAGCTTGAAGTGATAGAGGAAGAGAAATGTGAGGAAGGGGGGGATAATGGAAAAACTAAAACCAGCACCTCTTCAGTGAAAAGCAGTGGAGATGAAAAAGATTATACCCTCGAAGGAAGACATCCAGATAGGCAGGGCTTTGCAGAAAACTACTTTGGCTACCAACTTGAAGAGGAGCTGAATTCAACCTTTAAAACTGTTGCCACCAAAGGCCTGGACTTTGACCCCTGGTCCACCAAAGGGGGTGATAATGAGGGAGTTTTTGAGTCCAAAACAAAAGAGGAGGACCCCAAGCCCTTTGGCTTATCGGTGGAGGACAAATCACAGGCTACAACACCTGACACAACACCCGCTCGAACACCGACTGATGAGAGCACACCGACTAGTGAGCCTAACCCCTTCCCTTTCCACGAAGGGAAGATGTTTGAGATGACCCGCAGTGGTGCTATTGACATGAGCAAGCGGGACTTTGTTGAAGAGAGGCTTCAGTTTTTCCAGATTGGTGAGCATTCCTCTGACCCTAAAACAGGGGAAAAGGGGAGAGGGGGCAAGACCCTGGGGGTAATTTCCTCTCAGTCAAAAACAGGGGAGAGGGCCACAGTAGATGGGAAGGTTATAGATACAACCACAGACAGCAGCACTACACCAACAACACCAGCAACAACAACAGCAAAATGCAGTCCTGCACAGCCTGGCAATGACACTGGCTATACCGGTACTGATGCCCCCACCTGTGAAGCCATAGCTGAGACCACCTCCTCATGCACAATCACAGCCTCTAAGGTTGATCCCAAATTACGCACTCCTATTAAGATGGGCATAGCTGCCTCTATAACTGTGAAAAAAGACTCAGGGGATCTCACTGATTGTAAAGCTGAGATGTCAGAGGGTCAGATGGTGCCAGAATACATCAGTATAGAGGGTCAGTGTACAGAGAGCCAGTCTAGCAGAAACACTGAGCCCAAGTTAGAGAGAAGAGATTACCCTTCTGAAAACTTCAACAACAACAATAACCTCGAGTCCTCCAGTGTTCAGGCCAACTACATTCAATGTGGTAGTGTGGTGTTTAATTTGCAGTCCTCCTCTGAGCCCACTCTTCAAAAGGCTAGCAGGATAGAAACACTGTGCTGTAGGGATTTAGAAGAGAGAGTGGAAGTTCACAACAGCGATCAAGTGCAAGAGCAGAAAAGTGAAACAGTTAAAGAAAGTGAAGTGAAGCAGCCCAAGTCGAGGCTTCCAGTTAAAGCATCAGGGTGGTCATTTCACACGCAGGGAACAGCCATTGGCAAACAGAAGCCCAAACAAGCAGTAACGGTTGAGGTCAGAAAAAGAGGAGAGCCAGCCATAGCCAAAGTAGAGCCCAGGTCTAGAATACCAATCAAGGATGTTAAAAAGAGCAGCCCTGCTGCCACAGCTAGCTCACTTGTTTCAGTTCGGGTTACCTCACAGCCAACAAGGGCATTAGACACGGACAGAGCAGTCATACAGTTGCCCACAAGGCTACCGCTGAAGGACAGGCATCAGGTCAGCAAAGTCACAATTGAGGGAGTATGTAGACAGGACAGACAGGAGAACCCAAGTGAGATTTGTAAGCGCACCATCGAATACTTTAAAGGCATTAGCGGGGAGACGCTAAAGTTGGTGGACCGCCTGTCAGACGAGGAGAAAAAGACGCAGACAGAGCAGTCGGAGGAAGACAGCACCTCCCGGAGCACCTCTCTGTCGGACGCCTCCCAGCCTTCCCAGCCCTCCCAGCCCTCCCGCTCATCCAGGTCTGGTAGAGGTTCGAGGGCTGAGGCCGGGGCCGCGTCCGTAAGGGCAAAGGTGGCGACGACGGACAGGGCCTCCGGCAGTGAGAGAAGCAGGAGGAGTAGGCGGACTGGTGGGAAGGAGGGCAGTCAGGGACTCACAGGGTCTCGAACGCCTCCCATCGCGGAGATCAAGCCTAGTTTGTAAAACTTTCACACTATGTTTAAAATACATCTATATATTTATATATTTCACTTTTAGTTGCATGACATCGTTGTGATCGTTTAATGGATTGACTGGAATGCCTGTGGCGTGTTTACATATTCTCTTCAGAACAGTAGCTGTCATTTAAATTTATTTTTTGTCATTGATGTACTGTGTACTGTATTGTCCTTGTTGCAAGATTCTGTTTCCTCTGTTCCCCTCTTTCAACCCTTTTAAACCTCTGTATAGTAGAGTGAGCATGCCAGTAGTAGTGACTGGTCCACTGGCACAACCAGTCCCTTTTTTGACAACTCCCTGGTCTGTCTGTCTGTCTGTCTGTGCAGGGTGGCTACGAAGTTATTGTAGTAGTTTGTTCTTACAGAGTTTTTCATCCTATCAATTGTCATGTAAAGTAACTAGTGTCGGCAAAGAACACACAAAAGCGTCTTCGCATGTTGACATTTTAGATTCTAACATAGACCTTTCCGCCCTAGATTTGTAGAACTATGAGTCTGTTGTTGAGAGTCATGTTATGCTTTGTTTTGTGTGGTTCTCATGACAGTTACTGCCTGCCTAGAGGATACATACCACAAACAGTCACAGAGCACCACTTACTCTATGAACATATTTAAGTTGCCCATAATGTCTCTAATGTGAAATATCCTTTTCTTGCCATCCTGGGGAAATAATTTAACCTATTACAGCTATATTACAGTAATATGCTAACCATTGTAATATAAATACTATAAATACTAATGTTGTTAATTCTTCTGAATACGTGGCCAGAAAAGGAAAATTATGTACATGTTTATTTTTCTCTTACATTGGTGTATGTGGGAAGAAGAATGTGAATGGTATTGATGAGTCATTGTCCTCTGTCTTCCCAGGTCCCCAAAGTCCTTGTGAGCGAACAGACTTGCGCATGGCTATCGTTGCAGATCACCTGGGACTCAGTTGGACAGGTGAGAAATATTCTGCATTGCTCTTTATCGTTCTTAATCCCCTTCTACCTTTCTTTCTTTCTTTGGCCGAATCAGTATCAAACCCTGTTATTTACTGCCATCTTCAGGCTAACAAAATAACTTACAAAGAACCTATGCCATTATAATGTAGCCCTGAATAGGAGGAGCTAAATATTATTTGATAAGGACAAATAAGAATAAAACAACCTCCCTGTTACAGAAGGGCATTGAAATTTAAATGTAGTGATGAGACAACTGAAGTTATAAGGTGTTTCATCAATCACAGGATTTGAATCATTTTGAAATACAGCTACAGTGGGGCAAAGAATATTTAGTCAGCCACCAATTGTGCAAGTTCTCCCACTTAAAAAGGAGAGGCCTGTAATTTTCATCATAGGTACACTTCAACTATGAGAGACAGAATGGGGGGAAAGAATCCAGGAAATCACATTGTAGGATTTTTAATGAATTAATTGGTAAATTCCTCGGTAAAATAAGTATTTGGTCACCTACAAACAAGCAAGATTTCTGGCTCTCACAGACCTGTAACTTCTTCTTTAAGAGGTTCCTCTGTCCTCCACTCGTTACCTGTATTAATGGCACCTGTTTGAACTCGTTATCAGTATAAAAGACACCTGTCCACAACCTCAAACAGTCAGACTCCAAACTCCACTATGGCCAAGACCAAAGAGCTGTCAAAGGACACCAGAAACAAAATTGTAGACCTGCACCAGGCTGGGAAGACTGAATCTGCAATAGGTAAGCAGCTTGGTGTGAAGAAATCAACTGTGGGAGCAATTATTAGAAAATGGAAGACATACAAGACCACTGATAATCAACCCTCGATCTGGGGCTCCACGCAAGATCTCACCCCGTGGGGTCAAAATGATCACGAGAACGGTGAGCAAAAATCCCAGAACCACACGGGGGGACCTAGTGAATGACCTGCAGAGAGCTGGGACCAAAGTAACAAAGGCTACCATCAGTAACACACTACGCCGCCAGGGACTCAAATCCTGCAGTGCCAGACGTGTCCCCCTGCTTAAGCCAGTACATGTCCAGGCCCGTCTGAAGTTTGCTAGAGAGCATTTGGATGATCCAGAAGAGGATTGGGAGAATGTCATATGGTCAGATGAAACCAAAATAGAACTTTTTGGTAAAAACTCAACTTGTCGTGTTTGGAGGAGAAAGAATGCATCCAAAGAACACCATACCTACTGTGAAGCATGGGGGTGGAAGCATCATGCTTTGGGGCTGTTTTTCTGCAAAGGGACCAGGACGACTGATACGTGTAAAGGAAAGAATGAATGGGGCCATGTATCGTGAGATTTTGAGTGAAAATCTCCTTCCATCAGCAAGGGCATTGAAGATGAAACGTGGCTGGGTCTTTCAGCATGACAATGATCCCAAACACACCGCCCGGGCAACAAAGGAGTGGCTTCGTAAGAAGCATTTCAAGGTCCTGGAGTGGCCTAGCCAGTCTCCAGATCTCAACCCCATAGAAAATTTTGGAGGGAGTTGAAAGTCCGTGTTGCCCAGCGACAGCCCCAAAACATCACTGCTCTAGAGGAGATCTGCATGGAGGAATGGGCCAAAATACCAGCAACAGTGTGTGAAAACCTTGTGAAGACTTACAGAAAATGTTTGACCTCTGTCATTGCCAACAAAGGGTATATAACAAAGTATTGAGATGAACTTTTGTTATTGACCAAATACTTATTTTCCACCATAATTTGCAAATAAATTCTTTAAAAATCAGACAATATGATTTTCTGGATTTTTTTTTTTTTTCTCATTGTGTCTCATAGTTGAGGTATACCTATGATGAAAATTACAGGCCTCTCCTTTTTAAGTGGGAGAACTTGCACAATTGGTGGCTGACTAAATACTACTTTGCCCCACTGTACATGTATTGTATATTACCCTCTGCAATCTGTATGTTTGTGCTGTGAATAACATGACAGACACTTAAATACTGTACATAAAAGTGTGAATATTTATGTCTGAGTTGCTATCTATGTCCCATCACAGAGTTGGCTCGGGAGATGAACTTCACAGTGGATGAGATCAACCACATCAGACTAGAGAACCCCAACTCTCTGACAGCACAGAGCTTCATGCTACTTAAGAAATGGGTCACTCGGGAAGGGAAAAACGCCACAAGTAAGACTACTTTTTATATGTGAAAATCTTACTTTTTGGTCTCCATTTCTCCTTTCTTTCTTGCTCTTTCTCACTCTTTCTGCTCTCGATTCAAGGCTAAAAAGTTCACCTTCAGAAGACAAACTTCTTATCCTAGCTCACTAAAATTAGTGAGTCCATCTTAGTCAGAGTACCTTCCCTGTCTGTCTTTTCATCAGTCATCTCATCTGTTTAGAAATCCCAATCTGGACGAGGTGCTTAAATTTAGGAACAGGCTTATTGTGTTTATTGCCCCATCATTTTTTTTTCATATATTTTGTTCTCATTAGTAAAACATTGAAATAAGCCGTTATGCGCAAACCTTTACAAACCTTGTTTCATAATTTTTCAGGTGACTAAATTTATTTTGTCTTCCCCTTTTTTTTTTTTTTTTTTTCCACAGCGGATGCCTTAACTACAGTGCTGACCAAAGTCAATCGAATGGATATTGTGACTTTACTGGAGGGCCCAATATTTGACTATGGTAACATTTCAGGCACGAGATGTTTTGCCGATGATAACGCTGTTTTCCGGGATCAGGCTGATGGTAAAGTTTAGCTCTGTCTAGCTGACCTCTTACCTCTCCCTGCTACCTATTTTTGTTGTGCAATGCATGGATCACATAGTATAGTCCTAGCGCAAATCTCTAGAGAAGTCGATTTACATTCAGATTTTGGATTTTGTTTGGACAACTGGCTCCTACTGTTCCCTAAATGCATTCCTGATTTCCATGTTTTACGGTTATGTGCCATTGAAATAATTATAGTATTCTACTTTAAACTTCAATCCTTAACACTTGCACTGATTTGAATTGACTTCTGTTTAATTAACCACAATTTTTATTTAAACAAGGTCTTGCTCTGGGTGAATACTCCTCTACAAATCACAATAGTGTATCCAGTTGTCACAAATTAACATTATCCACTGTTAAAATCCCATTTTAAGTGCATGCTGCATACTACATACTGCTTTAAATGTTTTTTCAATTATGTCTGACTGTAGAAATGGTATAACCCTGTAGATTCTGCTTTCCTCTACTGATTTAGTTTAGTTCTCCTAGTTCTCCTCCAGTTCCTCTGAGCCTTCCTTGGATAGATGAGAGAATTCCTCTTCCTCTGTGAAACCAGACTGCCTCCGCCTCCTCCTCCTGTTCCTCCTGCCTCCCTTCACCTCCCCACAGCAGTATCCACTGCTGATAACAGCACATAACAGCTCTTAACAATTTAAGAGTCATATGTTGCTGATATCTACGTGTGCCCTCAACTTATCCATCCCTCACATACCTCCTCCTCCACACACCCTCAGTCATGTTATTCATTTATTGTCTTGTTGTGCAAGCATGTTTCACAATAAACAATATTTTATGTATTCTTTTCCCCTCTTTCTCCAATTCACTTTTGTTTCTTTTTATTTCTTCTTCATACCTTTCCTTATTCCTTTCCCATAGTTTGCGTGATTATCCCCTTAACTCCCAGAAGCACTGAAGCTGCTTTCATCCTGCAGACACCCAGCCCCTTCTTTCTAAAGTCGACCCCAACACCCCCACCCACTCCCCGCACACACACTGCAGCACTTCATTGCCATCCCTTTTCCCCACGCCGCTCTCCAAGTTATGAGTCCTCGATTTTG